>JANAVB010035820.1:20622106-20942268 GCA_029216955.1 Iris pallida | reverse complement strand
CACTGCACCAATCCTTGCGCTACCCGCAGGATCTGGTGGTTTCACAATCTATAGTGACGCCTCAGGCAAAGGACTGGGTGTGTTCTTCAACAACATGGAAAGTGATTGCTTATGCATCTAGGCAATTACGGACTCATGAAAAGAACTATCCCACTCATGATCTGGAGCTTGCTGCAGTGATCTTTGCGTTGAAGCTTTGGAAACATTATCTCTATGGAGAGAGAGTGGAAATATACACAGATCATAAAAGTCTGAAGTATGTTTTCACTCAGAAAGAGTTAAACATGAGGCAAAGGAGATGGCTGGAGTTAATGAAGGATTTTGACATCGACTTGCAATACCACCCGGGTAAGGCTAATGTGGTCGCTGATGCACTTAGTCGATACCCAGTGGCGATGTTCTTAACCAAGGAGAGGCACCTGTTGGAGGACATTGAGAAGCTTGAACTGGAGATTGTACTGCCTGGACGGAAGGAATTGGATGCTGATTCTGTATTGATGAAGTTGCAAGTGAGCTCGTACCTGATGGACAAGGTCAAGGAGACGCAGTTTCAAGACGAGGCACTTTGCAAGCTGAGAGATCAAGTGTTAGCAGGAACACTGGAGGGTTTCTCAATCGCCAGCGATGGAGCCCTGAAGAATGGTACGAGGCTTTGCGTACCGTCTGGCGAACTGAGGAACGAGTTGATAAAGGAAGCGCATCAGTCTCAATATTCCATACATCCTGGAGCCAATAAGATGTATCGGGATATGCGCACTATTGTCTGGTGGAGTGGAATGAAGAAAGATGTCACCAGGTATGTTGCTAGATGCTTGATTTGTCAACAAGTGAAGGCTAGTAGACAGAGACCTGCAGGACTTCTACAACCGCTGGACATTCCAGAATGGAAGTGGGAGCACATCACGATGGATTTCGTGTCAGGACTGCCTCGTTCCCAAGGAGGGAAGGATGCCATCTGGGTAATTGTGGACCGACTACCAAGTCAGCTCACTTTATCCCCTTCAAAGTTGGTTTATCCACTGAGAAGTTGGCAGCATTGTACATGCGGCACATCTACCGGATTCATGGCGTACCGGTAAGTATTGTTTCTGACCGAGACACTCGTTTTACCTCACATTTTTGGAAGAGCTTGCATGACAGCTTGGGGACTCAGTTGAAGTTCAGCACGGCTTATCATCCTCAGACTGATGGGCAATCTGAGAGGACTATTCAGACACTTGAAGATATGCTGCGAGCTTGTGTCTTGGAGTTTGGAGGATCGTGGGAAGACCATCTGCACTTGGTAGAGTTTTCTTACAACAACAGCTACCAAGCCAGTATTGGTATGACCCCATTCGAAGCTCTTTATGGACGTCGTTGCCGTACACCACTGGCATGGGATGACGTTGGTGAAAGAGTACTGCTGGGTCCAGAGATGGTGACTGACGCAGCAGAGAAGGTGAAGATAATCAGAGACAAGCTCAGGATTGCTCAAGACAGACAGAAGCACTGGGCAGACAGCGGTCGTCGACCAATGGCATTTGAAGAAGGAGATAAGGTCTTCGTGAAGATTTCTCCTACCAGAGGGACAATCAGATTTGGTAGAGCTGGGAAGCTGAGTCCCAGATACATTGGCCCGTTCGAAGTTCTGAGCCGGATTGGAGAAGTGGCGTATAGGTTAGCTCTACCAGCTAATCTAGAAGGCGTGCATAACGTCTTCCACGTTTCACAGCTCAGAGAGTATGTACCTGATGAGAACCACGTCTTGGACCATTCAGAGTTGGAGATCGGACCAAGCCTCACTATACCAGAGAAGCCAGTGGCAATCTTGGACCGAGGTGAGAAGAAGACCAGAACCACAGTGACTCCCATAGTTCGAGTGATGTGGAGGCATGATTCCCCAGGCGAATCTACCTGGGAGCGAGAGGATGAGATGCGGGAGAAGTACCCGTACTTGTTTGAGACCTGAGGTAATTTTCTCAACCTAACTCTTTAAATTTCGAGGACGAAATTTTCTAAGGAGGGAAGGTTGTGAAACTCATAACTTTAGTTTACAATTATTCTAATTTTAATGGTTAAATAAATTTTCTAGAATAATGTTGGATGTAAATAATTAATTAAATTGATAATAATTATTTAAGTGTAAATTATTAAACATGAATTTTTGGTTTGTCAGCCAGACCCGAACCTGATAATGAACCCAATTGGTACTCAAAATATTTTTAAACAAAAGTATTAAATTTAAAAAAAAATTATTATACATTATATTTTTCTAAAAAAATGAATTTATATTTGGCCAAAGTAAATTGCTATGTTTTTAAACAAAAGCCATTTTATTAGCCCAGCCCAAACTTTCTTTCTAAACCCAAGTTTTTTTCCTTCATGCCTATAAAACCCATTAATGGGTATAAACCCATTAAGCTTTTGTAACTTAAGCTTGCTGTAATCATTCATTTCCTTTAGGAATGAAGTGAATTTCGGTTTGGTTGTGCTGGAGGAATAAGTACCATTCATTTAATCCCTTAGTCCATTTATTTGTAATGAATAATATTCATTAGCTTGGTGGGTTGCTGAAGAAGCCTTCTTCTTCTTCTTCCCAACCAAAACCAACGTTGGTCCCTTGGTCTCCCCAACCGCTCGGCCCTTCCCCTCCTTGGCCGCCGAAATTTTGGAGGGAGGAGACTCTCCATCTCCCTCAAATGGGTAACCCCCATCCCTTATTTCCTATTTAAACCCCATGTTCTTCAATTTTTCCCCACACCAAAGTTTCTTCCCCAAAGTTCTCCCTAAATCCCTAGACCTCCGGTGAGTTTTCCGACCAACCACCCTTCCCGGAGTTCCCGTGACCGCAGCCATCTTTCCCGGCGCGATCCCCGACCGGCGCCCACTTCCAGCGGCCTCCCGCGCGGCCCACTCCGGCCGTCCGATCGCCGGCGTTCGCCCCCATTCGCCCCTGGTTGCTTCTCGGTGCTGACCTGTGTGGCCGTGTGCTCTGTCGGATTCCGTCCCCGAGCAGTTCGGTTCCGAGTTCCATTTCGGGATTTTTGTTGCACCTTCGGTTTGGGTACACTCTGAACTAATTTTATTTACTGTCTATGATGATATTGGTCCAACCCAATTCCTGTGGGAATTCGGGATTTCGGTTTCGTTCTTCTATTTTTGGTTTCGGAATTTTCCGACAGTTTCGGAATTTCTTTCAGTAGATTTTTTCCTCTTCAGGAAAATATTGCTGTGGATTTTCTGTGGGTTTTTCCGATGATTTCGGGATTTCCGTTTCATTCTCGGGTTTCCGAAAATTTGCGGGATAATTTGAAAATCTGATGGTGGTTCTGTTCTCTGATTCAGAGTTCCGGATTTATACATATATATACTGGGTTCTTTGCTATAAGAATAAAGTTTTGGAAAATGGTAGGAAGTTTTCCTTTAAAGTTCTGTTGTAGTTTTGGTTTATACTTGTGATGGAAATATTTTTCTCTTGGAGGGATGGTTCTGTTGGGTTGATTTGTTGGGTTCCTTAGTACTATTTGGTTATTCGGTTACATATAAATGCTGGATTGGTTTTGGAAAAGTATTTCTATATGGATGGTTATATAAATATCGGGTTTGGAATTAATTTGCAGGTTAACGGAAGCACTCCCAGTTTTTGGGTTGACCGAAAATAGAGGGAGTGCTGCCGAAATTTTTGGGAAATTTATTAAATGATTTTTAAAATGATTTTTCGGATTAAATATTATTTAAATAATATTTTGGGCGACGACCTTAACGTCACTGGGCCCCAACGCAATGCAAACGCACCGGTTCGACCGGACGTTGAGGCAGAGCAGTTGAAAATGAAGTTTGGACCAGAGTCTGAGACTCGAAATCAATTTAATTTAATTTATTAGTTGTAGGATAATTTATAAAGACTAACCAAATGTTTTCTCTTATTTAAATTTATGTAAATGGTCTGTAAGGGCATAAGCCCATTCATTCCTGTTGGTGTGTAAAGTTTGTAATAGCTTAGTACTTTTTTATTTATTTGTTTTCTAGTTTGTTGGTTGACGTAAAACACGTAAAACAATAAATAAATATTTATTTTATTATAGAAAATAAAATAATTTTCTCACAATAAATAACTAGGAAAAGTACAAGTTTGTAATTCAACAAATTCACAACTTTCTCATTAAAAGAAAAACCTAAATTTTATATATATTACAAAAAAATACAAGTTTTGCGAAACAGTCGGAAAGAAACAAATTTTCTCAAATAAATGTTAACATGATTTAGTTCATTCGCAAATTGATTTATAGAAACTATCTCGATAAGCGTGTAATTTAGTAACAACATAAAACTGGACTAGGACCAATTCTAGAGATTGTAACTAGCACACTTAGAATGGTTCAATTTTTGATGCTGAGTCAGGATTCTCAATTGTAGGATTTCAAGGACGGTACTAGTCTCCATCAACAATCCTTTTTCCAGTCATAATCCAAGGCAAGTACGGTTGTGGTTAATTACAGTTTAATTAATATTAGAATTTTGCATGTTAAATACACAATTGTTACACGTACTCTCTCCTAGAGTTACATATTGAATCATTGCATCGGGATAATGGGGAGTAGCGTAGTTATCTATGATCAAAGCCCAATAGTTAATGAATGTGCGAGCTTACCCCTCTTCACACGGGGTTAGGCCGGACCGTATCAATAGGATACAATTGAATCATCCTAAACCGATCATAGATACTGCATACTCAATCACATTGTTTACTTCATAATTGAAAATTGTTGTTTCGAAATTATTTAATATTGCAAGTTTCTAATCATTATGCAAATTGTTATTTTCATAATTGTACTTGCTCCTTTCCTGACTGGATACCCCACCCCCATAGGTTCTATTGATGAATCGAGCTTCTGATTAATACTTACTATGACCCGGAGCTGTACCCTGCTGTGCTCCAGAGGTCCTGGATGATGATGATGACACTTCTAGTTGGAGTTTTAGTTTATCTTTTAAATAAAAGAATAATGTTATGTTAAAATTGTGGACAAGCTTTGTAATGAACAAGTTTTATTTTATCGTTTAAATAAATGTTGTGGCAATTATTAGTATCAATTGTTGTTGATTGTACCTGCATATGGATTACAGCTTACTGCCGCCGTCTCAACAACGGTGCAGGCTGGGCATGATCCGAGTCGACCCAAGAAATTGGGATCGGGTCGTGACACACGCCACTTCACCACGAGATTTGGCATGGGGACTCCCTACATGACAGACACGAGGCCTACAATGTTTCGTAGGACCTCGTGGAGTGGTTTGGGAGCAATCGAGCCCGCACTGCACACGCACGGGTCGTACACTGAGACTGAATGCGCACAGAACACGCGTCTGATACGTGTCTCGTACACGCGACACGCCCCATGTGGACACCTCGTGTTGACACGAGTGTGTAGCCCTAGTGTGGGCGTACACGTATGCACGAGCACGTGTCTTAATTCGTGTCGTGTCGTGTCCACGAACACAGTAAACACGTGCACGATGATTGCTGTCCTGTTGCACTGTTTGAGTTCGTTTGGGATTTGGACACGTTCGTGTCCTATTTTTGGACACGATACAGCATGGTTGACACGTACACGTATAACACTTGTTTACCAACCTATTGATTCGAGTATTGATTGATATTTCAAATCGAGTTTAGGAATTTTTCCCAATTCTCTGAAACTTCCTGATACTACTGTTCTTCTTTATTCCTGAATTTAAATAGATTCCTGAACTGATTTCTCAATGATAAATTGACATGTCATTTTAGCCACATGTGTATTGGTTCCTGATTGGTTGATTTTACAGATTTGAATTTAGTTTTCATTTCAAAATGGGAATTTATATGTTAAGTTTGGGTTTCGACAGTAAGAGACTGATACACATTGTTAAATAGTTTTTTCCTAAAATTTGAATCCATTTCAATCCTATTTCTAAAACTAATGTTTCAGTTTTCAATGATCCCACATTGTTTGATTACTCATGACTAGTTCAAAGTTTCATTTAGATTAGGCTTTTGTTATGGAAATGGGATTTTGGACAATGTATTGGTTTTAGAATGGCTATATTGGCTGTTACTTCAATTGAATGACTGTTTAATTCTCCAAACTGAAAATTGTTTCCTTTTCTTCTTTCCTGTAACTGGATCGAATGAGATTCATTCTTAATATACTGAATTGCCTGTTAACTGAGATTAGTTCCTTTCTTTTTATTACACTGTAGACTAAAAAAAAGTTTTCCTATTTCCTGAGATTCTCTTCCCTATAACTGAATTCCTGAGATTGGTCTGAAACCTGAACACCCCTGTCAATTGCTAAATTCCTGAGGGTTGATTGTTGTTTTCCTGAAATGTGATGCTTAGAATTACATGTTAGATTCATGCATATAAGTGTTAGGCACAGCTAGGATGAATTTTTATGATAGGTTAGGTTGTTAACACAAGAAATGAGATTTTGATCCTTGGAATGGACTGTCATGGATTGTCATTGCCAAATGCTGAAACCTATCTTTAAACACACACCCATAGCTCACAGTTCACTAGCTCACAAGTCCTCCTCACACACAGTGGCTCACTAACACACACTTTAATTCTTATTAAACCTGAAATGTGTATAAACTGAGATGTGTTCTAATAACCTGAGTTCATTCCCAGGTTTTCTAATACAACCTGAGAATGAGTTTTGGGGCTTTGGGTTGACTTGATATTGTTTAGAATTCAATTTTTGGGTTTGAATGTATTGAACTGCTAGTGTTCCTTAACTGTCAAAAGCTTCATTTCCTTTTTTTATCATTCAAACTGTTGTAATAATACTGTCAATGTTATTCCCATATGACACTGTCACCTAGGTTTCACTCATACACACTGTCATCCTGTTTTTCTGAGAATTACACAACACAAATTCCTGAGAACCTGATTAGTTGATTAACTGTTTTCTATGCTACTTGTTTTACACTGTTAAGTTGGTTAACCTGGGAATTGAAGCCTGAAAACTGGAATTTATTTCATTTATTTCATGAGTTGAGTGAGTGTTTGATTCATTTCTTTAAATTCTATTCCTAAGTGATGTTGTTTCATATAACCCCTTAACTAAGATGAATGTTTAATCAATGCAACCTGTCATGTAATTCCAGTCCCATTTCACTGAATTCCTATTGAACCTGAGATGAATCCTCTAAATTTTGATTCACTGATTTCCTGCTTTCTATTCCTACTGGACTGTCACTCACACTCTTGTATTCACACATGCCATATCACACCAAGGGTCTCTCCACACACATTCTTGGACCCTCTAAGCCAAACACACACAAACATGTCTAAACTCTACAACACACACTTAGTAGTCTGCCCCCTTCACTCTTAACCATTCTATATAGGACTATATGAGCAGTCCCTCCTAGCATATGTATATAGCTTGTATATCACACACACATTTTCACATCATCACTCCCTTCACACACACAAGCATGTACATACACATCATCATCCCTCACTCACACACATTAGCATGCACACTTGACACCATGTTCACTCTCACACACCCTCATGTATGCCTCACACACAAAGCCACACACCTTGTTTGTATGTCCTATTTACACACACATGTATAGCTTAATCTCTCTCTAAATCTCTATGTATATATGAATATATGTAAATATGTATATAGGCTTGTATGATATGTAAAATAGGTAATACAATATATGCATGGATAATGTGGTATGTAAATTATAGGGTTGATAGCTTGTATAGCCTTGTGATTGGTGTGTGATTGCTAGACTAGGCTTGGTTAGGCCTAGTGAGACTTATTAGACTTGTTGGGCTAGGACTTGACCTAGTTTGACTAGTCTAGTTGACTGGAGTTGACCAAGTGTTGACTTTAGTCTAGTTTGACCTAGACAGCATGCAGATGCATTGTACATTACATATATCACCCTCTGTATACATCTTGACTTGTGTTGCTCTAACTAGGAGTCAGGTACCTCATCTCGGACAGTACATTTACTTCAGACATTCAGATACGAGGCGAGTACATTCTCTGATCATTTCATATCCTGTTTAGAATTATTTTCCTGCTTTAAATTACTTTACTTGATACTGTCACGTTGGCCACACGGATTGGTACTATATAGATCCTTTCATGAGATGTTATCCCCCTCGGGAGCATCGGATACAGCATATTTTGTGCGTTTCACGAACCATCACGTATCTCTATGCTTCCTCTGATTCACGAACCGCCTGTGACACATGTACTCTCATGTTCACAGAGCCCCCATGAATCACCTTCACGTACCACTCATTTTATGAGCCATGTGAAGTTTCACGAACCTTAACATAACTTGAACGGATCTTTGTGTATTGATTGGGGTTGGGGGTAGAAATAGACATGTGAATATTATCCAAGTAGCTGTAGTCATGAACCACTTCCTTAGCTGTAGTCATGAACCTCCTATGCCATTCACATGTTTTATTTTACTCTGACTTACTAGTCACTATTAGTTCTCTATGTATAGTAGATATTTCTATTACAGTTCTCTCTCTGATTACATACTGCATTTTCTTCAGTATCTATATCTTACTTTACTGCATGATTATATTTTCTAACCTGCTATGAACTGTTGAGATGTACTGTGCTCGCTCCCGTCCTGACTGGACCTGTTAAAAATTTTACAGAGGATGATGAGGAACCCTGCACCCTTACTTGAAGCTTGCCTAGATGACACTCGCGACCTGGACCCCTGGGGAGGTTCAGGCAGCTGCTCAGGATGATACCTTTCATAGTGTAGATAGCTTAGACTATTTCTCTTCATGTTTAGCTGTTGTCTTGGTTTTAGAGTTGTATATTGTAGAGATGTTGAGACTTGTACTTCTTTTCTGTTGTACCTCAGTTGAGGATTCTCTTGTCTATTTTATCGTGCCATATCCTATCTCTCTAGATTGTGATTGAGTTGTACCACTGTGTTGGCCTCCTTATGGAGAGTATTCATATTATGTTAGTTATAGTTCATGACCTAGAACAACGTTCTACCGCCGACACTGCGGCGTAGGCTGGGCGTTGTTACGCTCTCGTACCCTCATAGTGGATGCGGGTCGTGACACGTTTTTAGTGGTGGCCCATGCAGGTCGAGTTTATGTAGTGGTATTCGAACTAGAGTATCACTACAGCCTGCAGTAGGATTAGGATTATTTTGGAGGTACTCAATCACATTAGGAAAAACTCCTTATTAGATCCCTTTTATCTAAATTTGTTGCTTGTTGTTCTCTTGAATATAAACTGATCTCCTTTGAATTTTCGCTTCATTCTCAGAAATTGTTTCTTGTTTCGATCTGTCCTCATGATGGTTATGAAGACATGATCTCATCGCTTCGGTTCGGGGGATACTATCGAGAGGCTGGCCACCTCTCATCCTGTTTATCAGGGCCTCGAGACCGCAGCTCTTGTTGTGCCGACTCAGGTTGGCGTTTCTGCTACATTGGAGGTGCACCTCTATCTGTACAGAGATTTTCTTCCGTCATTTCTGATTACTCTCAGCAGCGGTGATTCATGCAGCATCAGCAGCAGACCAGGAGAAACTAGCAGGGCGAGCTATCGTCAGGACAGTCGAGGATGCACAGACCATTGGAGATCTTGCTGCAAGTTCCGTTCTTCTTGATTCCATTCCCGAAAATTGTCTTTTATAATTACCTTGAAATCCGATTCCATCTGTTCCTTGTTGATTGATTAATTTTGTCATGTTGTTCTTTTATTATGTTTGTTTTTCTTCTGAGAAAAATCATATGGGCTAGGTCACCTCAGTTATGGAATCTAGAATCTTCCATGGTCGTGTTAGTTGGCATAGTAAGGACATATAGTCAGATTTTGGATGTATTTCTCGGGTATGGGAATTTAAGGTTTTCGTCGTCGCATGCGGCAATGCAAAAATTTTAAATACCATGAACCTAAGGGTACGTACCTTAGTCAAGGACTCTGTAATTATCGTAGCCTTGTTCACTAGCATGAAGACTCTGGACAACATGATTTTGGACAGACGCATATGATTATCTGACGGTATATTTGAGACTTTGATTGTGGGGTGTTTGACCTAGAAGGACTGCTACCATCTTAATTTCGAGGACGAAATTTTTATAAGGTGGGTAGGATTGTAACACCCAGTTTTCCAAAAGAGGTAATTTTGAAATTTTGTAATTATAATTATTAATTAATGATATTTATTTTATATTAGAATTTTTAGTGATTTTTAATTAATTTTAAACTATTTAAATTTATGACTTGTGATTTTGGTGTTGTGCTAGTGATTAGTAGATACTGCCTACCCTAGAGCCTAGCCATGTGATTAGGGTATTTTTGACATTTTTAGGGTTATTTAGATTTATTATAATTTATTTGAATTTATGAGAATTTTTAGAATTTATTTTGGAATTGTTTGAATGAGGGTTGACTAGGTTGACTTTGACTAGCAATGACCTTGGTAGGCTAACCTAGAAGCTAACCCTAGTGGTGTTGGACTTGGTTAGGTCATGTAACCCTAGTTAGACTAGAGTTGACCCATGGTATGGTTATTTGACTTAAGTTAGATTCAAGTCATAAGCCATGACTTGTGATTAAAACTTAAATCAATAACTAGCCCTAAAGCTCATAGAGGCCCAAGCCCATAGCCCATCACTAAACCCTCACCCTAACCCACTATGGCCAGCCACATTGGGAACCCCACCCCTATTTATACTCTCTTCCATTTAGGGCTAGCCTCTTTTAGGAAAGAACAAGCTTAAGGAAGAGGTATTTTCCCAACTTTAGAAATTCATAGAGATTCCATTTGATCTCCTTTTTCCCTCAAACAAATTGCAATAGGTTCTAATTTAGGTATACTTTCTGTTCATGGAGGTCATTCTCACATTTGGGACAATTTGGAGCTTTGGGATTAACAAGAAGGATCCCCCATTTTGAAGCTTTCTTTGGAGAAGAACACCAATAGGTAACTTCTCATTCTCTTCATGAAATTCCAGTTTTCTTGCATATTTGGACAGCCCTAGGAGTCCCCTAACTGTAGGAATTAGTTTCGTGTCTTGGTGGACCCATTTCGTATCCGTATCGGACACGTATCTAGGTGTCTATGCATGTGTTTGTTGAAATGTCACAAAGGGAATTTATTGCTATTTTTGAAAAAGTAATTGAATGAAAATGTTGACTTTAATGTGTTTACTAATTTCCCCCAGGACTGAGTTGGTTTTCGAGCCGTGTCCGTGTCCACATGGGACACAAACACGCTCACAGCACTCACGGGCAATGCCCTGCTGTCCGTGTCCTGGTTTGCCTTGGACACGCCACTTCACCACACGAGATTTGGCATGGGGACTCCCTACATGACTGACACAAGGCCTACAAAGTTTCGTAGGACCTCGTGGAGTGGTTTGGGAGCAATCGAGCCCGTACTGCACACGCACGGGTCGTACACTGAGACTGAATGCGCACAGAACACGCGTCTGATACGTGTCTCGTACACGCGACACGCCCCACGTGGACACCTCGTGTTGACACGAGTGTGTAGCCCTAGTGTGGGCGTACACGTGTGCACGAGCACGTGTCATAATTCGTGTCGTGTCGTGTCGTGTCCACGAACACAGTGAACACGTGCACGATGATTGCTGTCCTGTTGCACTGTTTGAGTTCGTTTGGGATTTGGATACGTTCGTGTCCTGTTTTTGGACACGATACAGCATGGTTGACACGTACACGTATAACACTTGTTTACCAACCTATTGATTCGAGTATTGATTGATATTTCAAATCGAGTTTAGGAATTTTTCCCAATTCTCTGAAACTTCCTGATACTACTGTTCTTCTTTATTCCTGAATTTAAATAGATTCCTGAACTGATTTCTCAATGATAAATTGACATGTCAGTTTTAGCCACATGTGTATTGGTTCCTGATTGGTTGATTTTACAGATTTGAATTTAGTTTTCATTTCAAAATGGGAATTTATATGTTAAGTTTGGGTTTCGACAGTAAGAGACTGATACACATTGTTAAATAGTTTTTTCCTAAAATTTGAATCCATTTCAATCCTATTCTAAAACTAATGTTTCAGTTTTCAATGATCCCACATTGTTTGATTACTCATGACTAGTTCAAAGTTTCATTTAGATTAGGCTTTGTTATGGAAATGGGTTTTTGGACAATGTATTGGTTTTAGAATGGCTATATTGGCTGTTACTTCAATTGAATGACTGTTTAATTCTCCAAACTGAAAATTGTTTCCTTTCCTTCTTTCCTGTAACTGGATCGAATGAGATTCATTCTTAATATACTGAATTGCCTGTTAACTGAGATTAGTTCCTTTCTTTTCATTACACTGTAGACTAAAAAAAAGTTTTTCTATTTCCTGAGATTCTCTTCCCTATAACTGAATTCCTGAGATTGGTCTGAAACCTGAACACCCCTGTCAATTGCTAAATTCCTGAGGGTTGATTGCTGTTTTCCTGAAATGTGATGCTTAGAATTACATGTTAGATTCATGCATATAAGTGTTAGGCACAGCTAGGATGAATTTTTATGATAGGTTAGGTTGTTAACACAAGAAATGAGATTTTGATCCTTGGAATGGACTGTCATGGATTGTCATTGCCAAATGCTGAAACCTATCTTTAAACACACCCATAGCTCACAGTTCACTAGCTCACAAGTCCTCCTCACACACAGTGGCTCACTAACACACACACACTTTAATTCCTATTAAACCTGAAATGTGTATAAACTGAGATGTGTTCTAATAACCTGAGTTCATTCCCAGGTTTTCTAATACAACCTGAGAATGAGTTTTGGGGCTTTGGGTTGACTTGATATTGTTTAGAATTCAATTTCTGGGTTTGAATGTATTGAACTGCTAGTGTTCCTTAACTGTCAAAAGCTTCATTTCCTTTTTTTTTATCATTCAAAGTGATTCACTGTTGTAATAATACTGTCAATGTTATTCCCATATGACACTGTCACCTAGGTTTCACTCATACACACTGTCATCCTATTTTTCTGAGAATTACACAACACAAATTCCTGAGAACCTGATTAGTTGATTAACTGTTTTCTATGCTACTTGTTTTACACTGTTAAGTTGGTTAACCTGGGAATTGAAGCCTGAAAACTGGAATTTATTTCATTTATTTCATGAGTTGAGTGAGTGTTTGATTCATTTCTTTAAATTCTATTCCTAAGTGATGTTGTTTCATATAACCCCTTAACTAAGATGAATGTTTAATCAATGCAACCTGTCATGTAATTCCAGTCCCATTTTACTGAATTCCTATTGAACCTGAGATGAATCCTCTAAATTTTGATTCACTGATTTCCTGCTTTCTATTCCTACTGGACTGTCACTCACACTCTTGTATTCACACATGCCATATCACACCAAGGGTCTCTCCACACACATTCTTGGACCCTCTAAGCCAACACACACACATGTCTAAACTCTACAACACACACTTAGTAGTCTGCCCCCTTCATTCCTAACCATTCTATATAGGACTATATGAGCAGTCCCTCCTAGCATATGTATATAGCTTGTATATCAACACACACATTTTCACATCATCACTCCCTTCACACACAAGCATGTACATACACATCATCATCCCCCACTCACACACATTAGCATGCACACTTGACACCATGTTCACTCTCACACACCCTCATGTATGCCTCACACACAAAGCCACACACCTTGTTTGTATGTCCTATTTACACACACATGTATAGCTTAATCTCTATCTAAATCTCTATGTATATATGAATATATAAATATGTATATAGGCTTGTATGATATGTAAAATAGGTAAAACAATATATGCATGGATAATGTGGTATGTAAATTGTAGGGTGATAGCTTGTATAGCCTTGTGATTGGTGTGTGATTGCTAGACTAGGCTTGGTTAGGCCTAGTGAGACTTATTAGACTTGTTGGGCTAGGACTTGACCTAGTTTGACTAGTCTAGTTGACTGGAGTTGACCAAGTGTTGACTTTAGTCTAGTTTGACCTAGACAGCATGCAGATGCATTGTACATTACATATATCACCCTCTGTATACATCTTGACTTGTGTTGCTCTAACTAGGAGTCAGGTACCTCATCTCGGACAGTACATTTACTTCAGACATTCAGATACGAGGCGAGTACATTCTCTGATCATTTCATATCCTGTTTAGAATTATTTTCCTGCTTTAAATTACTTTACTTGATACTGTCACGTTGGCCACACGGATTGGTACTATATAGATCCTTTCATGAGATGTTATCCCCCTCGGGAGCATCGGATACAGCATGTTTTGTGCGTTTCACGAACCATCACGTATCTCTATGCTTCCTCTCATTCACGAACCGCCTGTGACACATGTACTCTCATGTTCACAGAGCCCCATGAATCACCTTCACGTACCACTCATTTTATGAGCCATGTAAAGTTTCACGAACCTTAACATAACTTGAACGGATCTTTGTGTATTGATTGGGGTTGGGGGAGTAGAAATAGACATGTGAATATTATCCAAGTAGCTGTAGTCATGAACCACTTCCTTAGCTGTAGTCATGAACCTCCTATGCCATTCATGTCACGACCCGCTACCCAAATTGTTGGGCCAGGCCGAGTCATGTCCAGCCTACGTTGAGATAAAACGTAGTAAGCTGTTCTAAAGACAACAGGATAAGACCAAATGTACTAACAGTTCTATAAGTGAAGAAGAATCATAAATGCTCCAAACACAAAAGTCGTCGTATATAGTAAAATATCCAAGTACAAGTAAACTGAAATGTAAAACTGGATGCATGTCCAGTTACAAAATGATGTAGTCTAATACATGTCTACTCTCAAAAGTCTAAGTAAACAAAAGACATCTAGGCGAGGTTCCCCGCAGGAACATCCTCGTAAAGCAGAGCCGGGTCCTCGGTAGTAACTCCATAGTATGAGTCGCAGAGTAACTCCTCCTCAGTAAGGACACCTACAACGTTATCCTGTCAGGACGGGAGCAAGTACTAAATCTAGCAAACTAGCATATGAAACATGGAAATGAACATGAGAATGAACATGTGAGAAATAACTGGAAAGCATGGCATCACATAGTCTATCATGGCAAGGACACATATGTCATAAAGACAGATGTATATGTAATGTTTAAAACTGTAGCAAATACGTGATCGGTCAATAGATGTACAATGTGCTGGGGGCACATAATGAATAACTTTCGTACAAGTAAAACGGCGACAGATGTACATACGTACAAATCCGTGTTGAGATAAAGCATACGACAAGGTATACATATAAAATGTCAACCTTGCTCGGTACATACGTACGGGAGAAGGGGGCATAATCACGTACACTACTAACAGTTTCCCCATAACCCATATTCTAATCATGTGAGAGATACATCAAGACTGTTCTAAGCATGGTAGTAACTGAAAGCACAACATGTAAAGATCTAACTTGCTACCCCAAGGATCAGCATATAACATGGTGGGGTTTGCAGTTCATTTATGTGACAATATGTAAAGTTCGTAGAAAGTACTTGCCTCTAGCAAAGCAAAACAAAACAAGCTGCGATAACAGTGCTATGGATGTCCAGTATCTCGTCACTGTAGAAGTAAATGCAATAACTTAGCTTTTACACTAAGCTAAAAATACTAGATCACTAAACCGGTGTGACACAACTTGTGATTGGGCATCTAGCCAAAATAATGACTTGGCCTAGGAGACCAATGTGGGGGTGACACACTATGTTAACTAACTTTCCAGGGTCTTTACACTAGTGAGGGATGGGGTTCAACACGACTAAAACTGTAAAGAACATAAAAAGCTACAAGTCGTAATTAATCAATAAATAAATCAAAGACTATTGTGTTCTAACAATTTTAGAGATAGGCAAAAAGTCTAGTTTTTCTTAAAGTAAAGTACCAAGGTGATCCTTGTTAATCATAGAAATTTATTATAATTTTTCTGGAATTTATTATCCAGTACAAATATTTTATAAAAATCAGTTTTTCTAAGTATACAGAAAGTGAGTTTTGGTTTCATATGCCAAACTAGTGGCAAAACAGTAAATTAAATACTACAAAAATTATACTAAATTAGCCAACTTAACAAAGTATCTAAAAACTATTTTTCCATAATTTTAACAATACTTTAAGTATTTTTAGAAAATCAAAAACAGCATTGTACATAATAATTAATTATCTGCGTATTTTGTCCATGTATATTTGAACCAAAGTTCAAATACAGGACCCAAGGCCATGAATCAAGTCCAATATGACTTGAACAGGTCTTGAATGTGTGAAAATACATTTGAGCCCAAATACCCATGCTAGGCTTGGACACCAAATGGTTGCAGTAATTTAAATACAATAAAAATACAATTTGAAAATAGTCAAAATAATATATCATTTTAATAAGGTAAATTTTATACAAAATGATATATACATACCTATGCCAAAAGTACATATATATACACAAGAAAATACTTAATTTATAAAGTATATATATATAATAATATATATACATACACAAGAAATATATACATATACATATGTGTATATTATATATATTTTTTTTTATGTGTATATTATATATAAATACTAACATATACAAATAATTTACTAACTATAAAACTATACATAATACATATATACTGTTAAAACAGTATATATACATATATACTATATATATATATATATACATAAATAATATATATAAAAACAGTAAAAGAAAAGAAAAGAAAAAAAAAGAAAACAGAAAAAAAACAGAAAGGAAAGGGGGCTCGATCCTGAGCCAGCGGGGGGGGGGGTTTCTAAACTGTGCGGGCTGGCCAGTAGGCCAGTCCGGCCCGATTGTTAGGATAGGGTTTTCAGTTTAATTTATTTAGGTTAGAAATTAAATGGGTTTTTACCCGTTAAGCAAAGCCCAAACCCGTTAGTCTAGTTCACAGTTCGTCTCGTGTCCATACAGTCCAGGACACGAGAAGTTGGAATCTGACACAGAGTCGACGTTTCCGTGCCCAGCACGACACGTACGACTCGGCTAACACGTGTCCAGCACCACAGTCGAGTCCTCTGAGTCTAGGCGAGTCTCGTGTCTCAGTTTGAGACACGCACGACACAGAGGAAGGAATGTTACCTACGTGTCCGGCTGAGGGGTGGAAGTCGAGGGGGCGAACGGCGGCTGGGGGCGTCGTGGTCAAGGCGCTTGGGCGGCGCTGGGCGCGGCTCGATGAGGCGGTCCTGATGGTGGTGGTTGGGGACGACGACGTCAAGCGGTGGTGGCCGAACGGGGGTCGCCGGAGTAGAGCTAGGGTTTGGGGTTCGTCGGAGAAGAAAGGGGGGTTGTCGTGGTCGTGGTGGTCGGTTAGGGTTAGGGTTTGTCTGGGGAAAGAGAGGGCTTTGTTTTATAGGCAGAGGAGGTCGGTCGAAGTCGGTCGGGACGTGGGGGGGGAGCAGCTGGCCGGTCGTCGGCAGCTGTCCAGTCGTCGGGGGCAGTTAGGTTAGAAATTTCATTAGGTCCCTGTGTTTGGATTTTACAAATAGGTCCCGCGCTGTGTCAAATGTAAATTTCAATTTGCAATTTGACTCCCGCGAGTAATATTTGCAAATATAATGCAAAAGACAATTGGGTTATTGCAAAAAGTATTTAAAAATTTTAAATATTGCAAACCTAATTTAAACAATTTATAAAATTGTAAAATGGTATTTCTGGTATTTAAAAGCTATTTAAAAAACATTTAAAAATTCAAAAAAATTCCTAATAATTATTATAAAATATTTTATGCCTAAATAATCATTAATGGCCAATTCACTAATAAACAAAATTTTGAAAATCAGGGGTTGACAAGTCTTCCCTCCTTGAAAAATTTCGTCCTCGAAATTCACAAGGATTGAAGACCCGCAATGTTCTAAATAGCAAGCAATGTAACAAAATAACTAAGGCTGCGATCGAAACTAACCTCTAAGGTATCAACGGGAACGGGTGGTTCCCCGCAGCGGTTGGATCGAACAAGTAAGGGAATCTCTCCCTCATGTCGACTCCCTCTCCCAAGTAGATTCACCTGGGGAGTGACGGCTCCAAGCTACTCGCACTAGGGGTATAACTTGTTCCTCAGCCTCTTCTCTTCCTGTCTAATATCTCCACTGGCTGCTCAGAACTGTAAGGCTCGGTCCGACCTCCAACTCTGAATGATCTAGCACATGACTGGGGTCTGGACATATCTCCTCAGCTGAGATACGTGAAAGACGTCGTGAACTCCTGCTAGGTTGGGTGGAAGTGCAACCCTGTAAGTACGGCTACCTCCCGATCCTGCCAAGCACCTCGAACGGCCCGATGTATCTGGGGCTCAGCTTCCCTCCTCGTCCGAACCGGATCGTCCCTCGAGTAGGTGATATCTTCACTAGCACCATATCACCGTCTGCGAACTCCATCGGCCTGCGACTAGCATCGGCCAGTGTTTCTGCCTGTCCTGAGCTACTCTGAGCCTGTCTCTGATCATCCCGACTTTCTCTGCTGCATCCGTCATCTCTTGGCCCAAGCATAACTCTGTCTCCGACATCATCCCAAAAGAGCGGTGTCCGGCATCGTCTCCATATAGCGCCTCGAAAGGAGACATACCAATACTGGCCTGTAGCTGTTGTTGTATGAAAACTCTACCAAGTGCAGATGGCTCTCCCATGATCCTCCAAGTCCGCACGCAAGTCCTCAGCATATCCTCCAGCGTCTGTATCGTCCTCCGGACTGCCCATCTGTCTGTGGGTGGTACGCCGTACTGAACTTGAGCCTACTGCCCAACTCCTCCTGCAAGCTCCTCCAGTAGTGGGATGTGAATCTGCTGTCTCTGTCTGACACGATGCTCACCGGCACTCCGTGTAGGCGAACTATCTGCTGCATGTATAGCTCTCCGCCAACTTCTCGGTGGAAAGCCCCACCTTGAAGGGTATGAAGTGCGCACACTTCGTCAGCCTGTCTACGATGACCCAGATGGCATCCTTCCCTCCTTGGGAACGAGGAAGCCCTGAAACGAAGTCCATCGTAATATGTTCCCACTTCCACTCGGGAATGGGTAACGGCTGCAACAAACCAGCTGGCCTCTGGCGCTCCGCCTTGACCTGCTGGCAAACTAGACATCTCGAGATAAAACGCGATACATCCCTCTTCATCCCGTGCCACCAAAGATGTTCCGCAAGTCACGGTACATCTTGTTAGCACCAGGGTGAATAGAATATCTCGATCGGTGCGCCTCCTGCAAGACTGCCTCTACTAGATCTCCTCTCGGTACGCACAGTCGGCTCCACGCCTCAAGGATCCATCCTCTGCTATAGTGAAGTCATCCAGCAATCCAGCTAATGCCTAGGGTCGAAGTCTGCGAAGGCTCTCATCTGTAGACTGTGCCTCCGGATCTGCTCCATCAAACCTGACGAATGTCAAGCGCCATCATCTGTATCACTGATCCTGGCCGAACTAGCTCGATACCGAGCTTCTCCAGATCCTCCCGCAAATGCCGATCAATCATTAGGTACCATGCCATCGGATGCCTGCTCAGCGCATCCGCCACCACATTTGCCTTCCCGGGGTGATACTGTAAATCGATGTCGAAGTCCTTCATCAACTCCAACCATCGTCTTTGCCTCATGTTCAGCTCTTTCTTGAACACATACTTCAAGCTTTTGTGGTCAGTAAAGATTTCCACACGCTCTCCGTATAAGTAATGTTTCCATAACTTGAGTGCAAAGATCACCGCAGCTAACTCGAGGTCATGGGTAATAATTTCCTCTCATGAGTCCGCAACTGCCTAGATGCATAAGCAATTACTTTCCATGCTGCTGTAGAACACCTCCTAGCCCCTTCCCAGAAGCATCGCTGTATATGGTGAAACCTCCAGAACCTGAAGGTAAAGTCAGAACTGGAGCGGGTCGTCAGCCTCCTCTTCAGCTCCTCAAATGCCGCCTGGCAGTCCTCTGACCAGATGTACTCTGCATCCTTCCGCTCAGCTTCGTCATGGGTTCAGCTATCCTAGCAAAGTCCTGGACAACTTTCTGTAATAGCCTGCTAAACCCAAAAGCTCCTGATCTCTGAAACTGACGTCGGAGCCTTCCACGTCTCAACTGCAGCAATCTTCCTGGGATCCACCGAGATTCCATCTCCAGTGACTACATGGCCGAGAAACTCCACTCGGTCTAAAAAGAACTCGCACTTCGACAATTTGGCAAACAATCTCTCTGCCTCAGAATCCCCAAAACTATCCGCAAGTGCTCTGCATGCCTCCGGCGTCTTCGAGTATATCAGGATGTCGTCGATAAACACCACGACGAACTTATCCAGATACTGGTGAAATGTCTTATTCATCAAGTTCATAAAGACGCTGGCGCATTTGTGAGACCAAATGGCATCACCAGAAACTCGTACTGCCCGTACTTCGTGTTGAACGCCGTCTTCTGGATGTCTGCTGGCCTAACCTTCACCTGGTGGTACCCGGATCTCAAGTCTATCCTGGAAAACACCTTCGCCCCGCTCAATTGGTCGAACAAATCATCTATCCTGGGCAGAGGATATTTGTTCTTGATAGTGATGGCATTCAAAGCCCGGTAATCAATACACAACCGGACTGTACCATCCTTCTTAGGCACAAAGAGCACTGGCGCTCCCCATGGAGAAGCACTGGATCGAATGAAACCCTTTTTCAACAGGTCATCAATCTGCTCTTTCATCTCTATGGCCTCCTTGGGATTCACTCTATAGCAAGCCCGGGATACTGGTGATGAACCCGGCACTAGATCTATAGTAAACTCCACACTCCCTGTCAGCGGAAGTCCTGGAAGATCCTCTGGGAATACATCCATAAACTCCCTAATGATAGGGTGTGGCGGTGCTGCGTCCCCGACTGTAGCACAACAGTTCGGCTCTAGGCTGATCTCCGGCCCTGTCCTCCTGACACTGAATGGTGCTGTGCCTGGGGGACTGAACACAATACTACCCTCATAGCAATCTATAGATGCATGGGCATAGCTAAGCCAGTCCATCCCCAATATGATATCATAACCGGGGAGCGACATCACAAAGAATCGCCTCTGAACTCTCTCCCGGCTATAAAAATAGAACACCTATAGATAGATCTAATAGGCACTGGTCCTCCTCCCGTCATCACTCTACTAATCTCCGCAGTAGGTTTAGCTACTAGATGATGTTTATGCATAAACTCTAATGATAGGAAGCTATGAGATGCACCAGAATCAAACAAACATCAGCTAGAAAAGTATGCAATAAACATGACCTGTGATGACGTCAGCTAAGTAATCCGGCTCCGAAATCTGCTCCGGCTCCGGCTCAATGGCTAGACTATAAACCCTCCCCTGAGGTCCCTTCTGCTGCTGCAGATGCTGTCCGAACCTCTGCTGCTGAGTCGGAAGCGGTCCTCTAGTCTTCGCTACTGGGCATTCCCGTATCATGTGGGTGGTAGACCCACAAATAAGCACTGCTTCAACCTCTTCCTGCAGATGGAGTAATCGTGCCCTGGTCTTCCGCAGAAAGAATATATAACTCCCTTCTGCTGCTGCTGACGGGGTCCCGGGGCTCGAACTGGCGGGGTCTGATGGTGTGGTGTAGAGGGACGGTAAGTCTGCTGGGGTGGCGCCGGTGCTTTCTGCTGGAAAGCCTGACGCTTGGACGGTCCCTCATGATGTACAGGAGCCGGCCTCTTGCATGACAGAAGACGCTCCTCGATGCTCCGGGCTAACTCTAGGCTCTGGTAATAGTCAGTCGTACCGTTTGCCACTATAAGAATGCCAATGTCTGGAACTAGACCATGGCAAAACCTACGGGTCATCTCCTCTGGATCAGCAACCAGACTAGGAGCAAAACGGCTCAAGCGACTGAACTCTCCCGCATAGTCGTCAACAGAACGGTTCCCCTGCTGGATGTTCTGGAATCGTAGCCCCATGGCTACTCTAGCAGTGGTCGAGAAGAATTTCTTCTTGAACTGGGTCTTGAACTGGTCCCAGGTGGCTCTACCTCTCGCGAACAACGGCTCATTCCTGAACCAGACTCCGGCTAAGTCTATCAGCAGAAATCCTGCTGCCTCGACCTGAAGGTCATCCGGCATCCTAACTCCCAGAAGCTTTCTCTCTACAGAATCTAGCCAGTCATCAGCTACTACTATGCCCTCGGTCCCTGAGAACTCCTTGGGATTCAGACCCATGAAGTCCTTGACTGTCCCCGCTCTCTGCCGTGGCTCTACATGTGGTGGGGCCACGGGACGTCCCTCAGAACGCTCCATGCTCTGGCGGAGTAGGGTAGTCTGCTCCTGATGGGTTGTTAGGAACCCCTGGATCAGTGTGAGCAGCTGGTTCCCGTCGAGTGTGACGGAAGCCTGGGTGGGTATGGTGATAGGGGGTGGTGGAAGTATCGGGTCCTGCTGGGACTGGGATGTGGAAGGTGGTATCTGGGTCTGTGGATCTGTGGAGTGGGGAGAATGTGGTAGGTGGAGGGTGTATCAGTCAACTGGTTCAGCTGACTGGATATGGAGGGCCCCATTCTCGGGGGTAATATGCTGGGATGAACGAGTAAGCACCATCTAAATTACACATAAAAGACTTATAAGGACTTGTTTAAAGTAAGCAATCATATGCAAGAAAATCTAATTATAATAGCAATCATGTGATGTATTTCCTATGTTGCAATCCTAGCATTCCTCTAGGTGTTCTAAGCGTCTTTCCTAATGTTGTCTAATTACCTTAAGTTCCTAATTGCAGGTATGCTTGGTACAATAACGTAACCAAACAGTTTAGTCGGGACCTGCATGGGCCACCACTAAAAATATGTCACGACCTGCTATCCAAATTGTTGGGCCAGGCCGAGTCATGTCCAGCCTACGTTGAGATAAAACGTAGTAAGCTGTTCTAAAGACAACAGGATAAGACTAAATGTACTAACAGTTCTATAAGTGAAAAAGAATCATAAATGCTCCAAACACAAAAGTCGTCGTATATAGTAAAATATCCAAGTACAAGTAAACTGAAATGTAAAACTGGATACATGTCCAGTTACAAAATGATGTAGTCTAATACATGTCTACTCTCAAAAGTCTAAGTAAACAAAAAGACAACTAGGCGAGGTTTCCCGCAGGAACATCCTCGTAAAGCAGAGCCGGGTCCTCGGTAGTAACTCCATAGTATGAGTCGCAGAGTAACTCCTCCTCAGTAAGGACACCTACAACGTTATCCTGTCAGGACGGGAGCAAGTACTAAATATAGCAAACTAGCATATGAAAACATGGAAATAAACATGAGAATAAACATGTGAGAAATAACTGGAAAGCATGGCATCACATAGTCTATCATGGCAAGGACACATATGTCATAAAGACAGATGTATATGTAATGTTTAAAACTGTAGCAAGTACGTGATCGGTCAATAGATGTACAATGTACCGAGGTACAATGTAAATAAAATGTACATACGTACAAGTAAAACAAACGATAGATGTACATACGTACAAATACAGCTGGTGCGCCTACGACAAGGTATACATAAAATGTCAACCTTGCTCGGTACGTACGTACGAGTAGGGGGGCATGATCACGTACGCTACTAACAGTTTCCCCATAACCCATATCCTAATCATGTGAGAGATACATCAAGACTGTCCTAAGCATAGTATTAACTGAAAGTACAACATGTAGAGATCCAACTTGCTACCCCAAGGATCAGCATATAACATGGTGGGGTTTGCAGTTCATTTATGTGACAATATGTAAAGTTCGTAGAAAGTACTTGCCTCTAGCAAAGCAAAACAAAACAAGCTGCGATAACAGTGCTATGGATGTCCAGTAACTCGTCACTGTAGAAATAAATGCAATAACTTAGCTTTTATACTAAGCTAAAATACTAGAACACTAACTGGTACGACACGACTTATGACTGGGCACCTAACCAAAATGATGACTTGGCATAGGAGACCAAGGTGGGGTGACACACTATGTTAACTAACTTTCTAGGGTCTTTACACTAGTGAGGGATGGGGTTCAATACGACTAAAACTCCAAATAACACAAAAAGCTACAAGTCGTAATTAATCGATAAATAAATTAAAAGATCATTGTGTTCTAAACAATTTTAGAGATAGGCAAAAAGCCTAGTTTTGCATAAAACAAAGTACCAAAACGATCCTTGCTAACTATAGAAATTTATTATAATTTTTCTGGAATTTATTAACCAGTACAAATATTTTATAAAAATCAGTTTTCCTAAGTATACAGAAAGTGAGTTTTGGTTTCATATGCCAAACTAGTGGCAAAACAGTAAATTAAATACTACAAAAATTATACTAAATTAGCCAACTTAACAAAGTATCTAAAAACTATTTTTCCATAATTTTAGCAATACTTTAAGTATTTTTAGAAAATCAAAAACAGCATTATACATAATAATTAATTATCTGCGTATTTTGTCCATGTATATAATTTGAACCAAAGTTCAAATACAGGACCCAAGGCCATGAATCAAGTCCAATATGACTTGTACAGGTCTTGAATGTGTGAAAACACATTTGAGCCCAAATACCCATGCTAGGCTTGGACACCAAATGGTTGCAGTAATTTAAATACAATAAAAATACAATTTGAAAATAGTCAAAATAATAATATTATTTTAATAAGGTAAATTTTATACAAAATGAATATATACATACGTATGCCAAAAGTACATATATATATACACAAGAAAATACTTAATTTATAAAGTATATATATATATATATATATATATATATATATATATATATATATATATATATATATATATATATATAATAATATATATACATACACAAGAAAATATATACATATATACATATGTGTATATATATATATAAGTACTAACATATATACAAATAATTTACTAACTATAAAACATATACATATATACATATATACTGTTAAAACAGTATATATACATATATACTAATATATATATATATATATACATATATATATATTTATATAAAAACAGTAAAAGAAAAGAAAAAGAAAAGAAAAAAAAAGAAAACAGAAAAGAAAAACAGAAGGGAAAGGGGGGCTCGATCCTGAGCCAGCGGGGGGAGGGGGGGAGATTTAGTTCGTTCGGGCTGGCCAGGGGGTCAGCCCGCTGGGTTCGTTTAGAGTTAGGTTTTAGTTTATTTTATTTAGGTTAGAATTTAAATGGATTTTTACCCGTTAAGCAAAGCCCAAACCCGTTAGTCTAATTTACAGTTCGTCTCGTGTCCATACAGTCCAGGACACGAGAAGTTGAAATCTGACACAGAGTCGACGTGTCCGTGCCCAGCACGACACGTACGACTCGGCTAACACGTGTCCAGCACCACAGTCGAGTCCCCTGAGTCTAGGCGAGTCTCGTGTCTCAGTTTGAGACACGCACGACACAGAGGAAGGAATGTTACCTACGTGTCCGGCTGAGGGGTGGAAGTCGAGGGGGCGAACGGCGGCTGGGGGCGTCGTCGTCAAGGCGCTTGGGCGGCGCTGGACGCGGCTCGTCGAGGCGGTCTTGATGGTGGTGGTTGCGGGCGGTGGTGCTCGGCGTAGGGGCTGGACGGGGCTCGCCGGAGTAGAGCTAGGGTTTGGGGTTCGTCGGAGAAGAAAGGGGGGTTGTCGTGGTCGTGGTGGTCGGTTAGGGTTAGGGTTTGGTCTGGGGAAAGAGAGGGCTTTGTTTTATAGGCAGAGGAGGTCGGTCGAAGTCGGTCGGGACGTGGGGGGGAGCAGCTGGCCGGTCGTCGGCAGCTGTCCGGTCGTCGGGGGCAGTTAGGTTAGAAATTTCATTTAGGTCCCTGTAGTTTAGGATTTTACAAATAGGTCCCCGCTGTGTCAAATGTAAATTTCAATTTACAATTTGACTCCCGCGAGTAATATTTGCAAAATATAATTGCAAAAGACAATTGGGTTATTGCAAAAAGTATTTAAAACAATTTTAAATATTGCAAACCTAATTTAAAATAATTTATAAAATTGCAAAATGGTATTTCTGGTATTTAAAAGCTATTTAAAAACATTTAAAAATTCAAAAAAATTCCTAATAATTATTATAAAATATTTTAATGCCTAAATAATCATTAATGGCCAATTATCACTAATAAACAAAATTTTGAAAATCAGGGGTTGACAAGTCAAAAATCCCAATTTCAGAAAATAGTTTTTAGATACTTAACGGGTTTGGGCTTTAGAACCCATTTAAATTCTAACCTAAATAAAATAAACTAAAACCTAACTCTAAACGAACCCAGCGGGTTGACCCCCTGGCCAGCCCGAACGAACTAAATCTCCCCCCCCCCCCCCCCCCCCCCGCTGGCTCAGGATCGAGCCCCCCTTTCCCTTCTGTTTTTCTTTTCTGTTTTCTTTTTTTTCTTTTCTTTTTCTTTTCTTTTACTGTTTTTATATATATATATGTATATATATATATATATATATATATTAGTATATATGTATATATACTGTTTTAACAGTATATATGTATATGTTTTATAGTTAGTAAATTATTTGTATATATGTTAGTATTTATATATATATATATACACATATGTATATATGTATATATTTTCTTGTGTATGTATATATATTATTATATATATATATATATATATATATATATATATATATATATATATATATATATATATATATATATATATATATATACTTTATAATTAAGTATTTTCTTGTGTATATATATATGTACTTTTGGCATAGGTATGTATATATTTATTTTGTATAAAATTTACCTCATTAAAATAATAATATTATTTTGACTATTTTCAAATTGTATTTTTATTATATTTAAATTACTGCAACCATTTGGTGTCCAAGCCTAGCATGGGTATTTGGGCTCAAATGTGTTTTCACACATTCAAGACCTGTACAAGTCATATTGGACTTGATTCATGGCCTTGGGTCCTGTATTTGAACTTTGGTTCAAATTATATACATGGACAAAATACGCAGATAATTAATTATTATGTACAATGCTGTTTTTGATTTTCTAAAAATACTTAAAGTATTGCTAAAATTATGGAAAAATAGTTTTTAGATACTTTGTTAAGTTGGCTAATTTAGTATAATTTTTGTAGTATTTAATTTACTGTTTTGCCACTAGTTTGGCATATGAAACCAAAACTCACTTTCTGTATACTTAGGAAAACTGATTTTTATAAAATATTTGTACTGGTTAATAAATTCCAGAAAAATTATAATAAATTTCTATAGTTAGCAAGGATCGTTTTGGTACTTTGTTTTATGCAAAACTAGGCTTTTTGTCTATCTCTAAAATTGTTAGAACACAATGATCTTTTGATTTATTTATTGATTAATTACGACTTGTAGCTTTTTGTGTTATTTGGAGTTTTAGTCGTGTTGAACCCCATCCCTCACTAGTGTAAAGACCCTAGAAAGTTAGTTAACATAGTATGCGTTTTTATTGGTGGCCCATGCAGGTCTGTCGACTAAATTGTTTGGTTACGTTATTGTACCAAGCATGCCTGCAATTAGGAACTTAAGGTAATTAGACAACATTAGGAATGACGCTTAGAACACCTAGAGGAATACTAGGATTGCAACATAGGAAATACATCCCATGCTTGCTATTATAATTAGATTTTCTTGTCTATGATTGTTTTGCTTAAAGAGTCCTTATAAGTCTTTTTATTGTAATTAGATGGTGTTTACTCGTTCATCCCGGTATGTCTCACCTGAGAATGACACACTCCCCATCCAGTCAGCTGACCAGTTGACTGATACACCTCCACCTCCACCTACCACATTCTCCCACTCCGCAGATCCACAAACCCAGATGCCTCCACCACCTTCCACATCACAGGCTCAGCAGGACCCAATACTTCCACCACCCCCTATCACTATACCTACCCAGGCTTCCGTCACACTCGACGGGAACCAACTGCTCATTCTGATCCAGGGGTTCCTAGCAACACATCAGGAGCAGACCACCCTACTCCGCCAGAGCATGGAGCATTCTGAGGGACGTACTGTGGTCCCACCACCTGTAGAGCCGCGGCAGAGAGCAGGGACGATCAAGGACTTCATGGGTCTGAATCCCAAGGAGTTCTTAGGGACCGAGGGCATAGTAGTAGCAGATGACTGGTTAGACTCGGTAGAGAGGAAGCTCATCGGAGTTAGGATGCCGGATGACCTCCAGGTCGAGGCAGCGGGATTTTTGCTGATAGACTTGGCAGGAGTTTGGTTCCGGAATGAGCCGTTATTCGCGAGAGGGAGAGCCACTTGGGATCAGTTCAAGACCCAGTTCAAGAAGAAATTCTTCTCGACCACCGCTAGGGTAGCCATGGGGCTACGATTCCAGAACATCCAGCAGGGGACCCGTTCTGTCGATGAGTATGCAGCAGAGTTTAGTCGCCTGAGCCGTTTTGCTCCTAGTCTAGTTGCTGACCCTGAGGAGATGACGCGTAGGTTTTGCCGTGGACTAGTTCCAGACATTGGCATTCTTATAGTGGCAAACGCTATGACTGACTACTATCAGAGCTTAGAGTTAGCCCGGAGTATCGAGGACCGTCTTCTGTCTTGCAAGAGGCCGGCTTCTGTACACATTGAGGGACCCTCCAAGCGTCAGGCTTTCCAGCAGAAAGTGCCGACGCTACACCAGCAGACATATCATCCTCCCACACCACATCATTCGACCCCGCCAGTTAGAGCCCCGGGACCCCGGCAGCAGAGGCCATTTCAGCAGGTACAGCATCAGTATAGAGGTCAGGACCCGAAGACGATCAGTTGTTCATACTGCAGGAAGTAGGGACACATCAGAGAGCAGTGTAGGAAGAGGCTGAAGGTTTGCTATACCTGTGGGTCTGATACTCACCAGAAGATGGATTGTCCTATTGCACCTCCTTATATGGGGGCTAGGCCACCTGTAGCTCAGCACCAGAGGGGTGGAACTTTTGCGATGACGGTCGAGGAGACCAACGCTGCAGGTGACGGGTTAGCAGGTTTGTCTTTTCTGTCCTTCCTTTCCCATCTTATTGTATGATTCCATTAGTACCTGTCAGGATATGCTTATGTTGTGCTAAATAGTATAGTTACCCTGTTCGAGACTGTGGAATCACGACCAGTAGGACTATGATTGCATGTTATCTTTTGACTCTGATTGACTGGGGGTTTGACCTAGGAGGAGTACGACTATCTTAATTTCGAGGACGAAATTTTTCTAAGGAGGGTAGACTTGTAAGACCCAGTTTTCTGAAATTGGGATTTTTTGAAAATTTATTATTTTTATTATTTAATAATGGTGTTTTAGTCATAATATGATTTTTGGTGATTTTAGTTAATTTAAAACTATTTTCTAAGTCATGGCTTATGACTTTGTGATTTTACTAGTATAACCCTAGTGTAAACCCTAGAGATTTCATAACCTATAGACTAACCATAACCATGTAAGCCTAACCATGTGATTAGGATATCAAATTACCACTTTTTAGTCAAAAGGGTATTTTGGTAATTTTCTAGGATTTATTTGGAATTATTTGAATTTATGTGTTTTTATTATTATTTAATTATTGATTATTGTTATGTTAGTCCCTAAGCTAGTTTACCCTAATCTAGGGATTAGCCACTAACCTAGAATGACTAAGAGGATATTTTCATTTGGTTAAAGATTTGAAAATATCTAAAATACCTTTATTAGATATTTTCCATACTTTCCTCAAAATATCAAGATTTTGGGCTCAAGGTCTTTCCCTTAGCTTGTAAGCAAGCCAAGGACAACCCCCTCATGCCTTGGCCATGCCATGGCCGGCCAAGAACCCCCCCCCCCCCCCCCCACTGTTCTCTCTATCTCTCTCTACCTATCTCTCTGTTCCCCTCTCTCTCACTGTCCCTCTCTCTCATTCTTACTCCCTTCCTCTCTCTCTACCTATATATATATATATATATATATATATATATATATATATATATATATATATATATATATATGTATTAGGTGTATATATTTGGTTATATATATTTATTGGTATATATATATGAGAGTATATATATATGCTATATATAATGGGATATATATATTATGTATAAATGTGGGTATTATATATAGTTGGATATATAAGTGGGTTATATATAGGTGAGACTATATGGTATTAGAGATATATTGTATATATATAATGGCTATATATATATATATTGTATACATATGGTAGTGTCCTAGTTACTCTTTGGAATTGACCAATAGGCTTAGTAGAACTAGTTTGACTAGATTGTTGACCATGGTTGACCAAAGTCAACTATAGGTCAACCTTGACCTAGAAATGACCTAATTGACCTAGAAATGACTTGGATGAACTTAGGAGGACTATTTGACTAAGGTTTGACTAAAACCTAACTAGATGATTAGGTTAACCATGTAGATTGTGAGGGTAATCCTATATAGATGAAGATATGTATGGGGTTAAGTGAGATACTTAGAGTTGAGTCATGACTTGAGTTGGAGAATAGGATTAGCTTGATTACAGGATTAAGGTTGGTATTGTACTATATATATTTTGTGTGATATACTTGGTATAGTATCTTAGGTATCCTAAGACAGGTTAGCCTATGTTTGGTTTTGAGTTAGCCTTATAGAGTTTGACTGGATGTTGACCATTAGTCAAAGATTGACCTAGACTTTGACCTAGCTTGACCAAGTTGACTAGTATTGACTAATCTGACCATTATTGACTAAACCCTAGATAACTTGACTAGTTTGGCTAGAATGTTTGACCAAGAGTTGACTTTAACCTAGATTAGACTTGTTTAACCTTGTTTGACCTTGTATGACTTAGTTTAACTTCTTGTGACCTAATATGACTTAATTTGACTTAGTTTGACTGTAGTGTTGACCAAGTTTGACTTTGACCTAGATTGGCTTAGAATTCATGTAGATTGCATCGTAGATTTCATTTACCTTCATTTTGGACATGTCATAACTGTATTGCTCTATTTTAGGTGAACCTGGTACAGACATCTGATATTACACTACTCTTTCCAGAGTAACAGGCGAGTACATTCTCTGATAATTCTCTCATTTATTTGTCGATTACTGTATTTCAGTTCTAGCTAGTTCTATGTGATTCTCTGTATCAACACGTATGAATATTTCTGGATTCATGTATCGACACATACCTTACTTGCTGGCCTCTATTACTGGAGTCATTAGTATCATTCCGGAATCATTTCTGGAATCATCACGTATTGGCCAGACTCATCTCGATTCTTTTTGTCGATTTTGGATTCACTTACTGGGCGGGGAAATATTGAGTAAGACATGTAGACATACCCTAAATCCGGAATCTCCTACTGGAATCTACCGGAAGCATAGCCATCTCTTGCCTGATCCGTAAGAGATGTGCCTGATACCTACAGCCGTTTGCATGTCGACCTCGGTATTTTAAAACACACTGTTAGATCATAGTTGGACTCACCCTGGTTTCATTGATCACTGTTGGACTCATCTTGTACTGGAAATTATCTGGTATCAGATTATATGGACTGGACTCACACTGGGATTACATTAGACTTATATCGTACTGTCTGGACTCACACATGATATTCTAGTTCAGTTAGCTTTTATTACAGTCTTCATTGCCATGATTCTTCTCTTGTTTAGTTACCTTTCTTTTTTCGTATCTTACTGTTTCTCTATGCCATCATTACCTGTATAGAACTGCCATGCTCATCAATAAAACTGTCTATAACTGCTTTATAGTTCTTTGTCATTTACTTGGGTTTTTCTTGATGAGTTGTACTCGTTCCCGTCCTGATTGGACCTGTTGAAAATATTACAGATGATATTCCTGAGGACACATGCCCTGCTTACCATGGACCTGGCGAGGGATTAGCTACCTTTGGTTCTGACTCTCAGGAGTGATTCAGAAGATTAGCTAGTAGACTACTTTAGCTTTCATGTTTTGGCTTGTTGTATTAAAGTTAAGGTTTTGAGTTTGTATTAAGTTGGTTTGAGATATTGTATTATTTTAGTAGCTAGTTGTTGTTGTCTTTAATTCCTTAGGTATAACCTTTGTGTTATCTTTTCGTGTTTTAGACTGTGTGTGAGTAGATTATACCCTTTTACTTGTCCTCCATTCGGAGCTGATATCTGGACAAGTACTTTATATTCACTGCATGAGATTAGTTAGCAACCTAGGACAGCTTACTACCGCCGACACTGCGGCGTAGGCTGGGCGTACCCACTTCTCGTGCCTCTATACAGGGTGCGGGTCGTGACACACCTTGCCGAACCTTGAACAAATTTACTTTTGATTGTTCCATCTTCTTCCTTGCATGATTCTAAGCATGTTTAGAACTTGGAGTTTTTGATTTTACCGGGTGGATTCTTGTAGATCTAAGTTTATATTATTTTCGGTTTTCTTGGGTTTTGATCTACCAAACTTACTTGTTTACGAAAACTAATAGTTCCATGTTGTAGAGAATTTAATTTTATGCAGTTTTGGCTTTTGTTTCGCTTGATTTCGACTTCGGATGAGGAAGTTATGGCCAAAAGTAATTTCTGGTCATTTCTATGTTCATCTGCAGCATGAAGCGCATGTCGCGGTAGCCGCATATCATGTCGCAGTTGGCGCATATGATGTCTCTGTTGACGCATGTCGCAGTTGACGAATATGATGTCGCTGTTGGCGCATGTCGCAGTTGGCGCATATGATGTCTCTGTTGACGCATGTCGCAGTTGACGAATATGATGTCGCTGTTGGCGCATGTCGCAGTTGGCGCATATGATGTCTCTGTTGACGCATGTCGCAGTTGACGAATATGATGTCGCTGTAGGCGCATGTCGCAGTAGGCGCATGTTGCAATGAGGCGCATGTCGCGATAGGCGCATATCATGTCGCAGTTGAGCCACATGAGGCGCATGTCGCGATAGGCGCATATCATGTCGCGCATGAGCCGCATTAAGGCGCATGTCGCAGTAGGCGCATATGGTGTCGCAGTTGCATGCATGTCGCAGAATAGGCCGCATAATGCATATTTTGACTATTTCTAACTGTTATATGTTCTAAATGACTGAATTATGGCTCGAATTTCTTCCAACTCCCAACATGAAAGTTGTAGAGTTTTTTTCTTGGCTTCAAGAATATATATATATAATATTAACTAACTGTGCAAGTTTCTTTTATTTTAATATGGAGCTCCTGATTGTACTATACATTTCTATTATTGGCCTATATTGCGACGACCCACTTAATAGCTTGTTATTTCTTAAATGAATGAAATTGTTTGACACGATGGTGACTCGTTGTAGTGCACTCCAGATTGGTAACAAGATGATTAATAATTCTTGATAGTGGCCCGTCGTGGCGCACTCTTGATAAGTGATAATGATAATTCTTGATAGTGACCCGCCGTGATGCGCTCCCGACATGATAACTTGACCTGACAATTTGACATGATAACTTGACATGATAATTCTTGATAGTGGCCCGCCGTGGCGCACTCTTGACATGATAAACCTGACATGATATATCTCGAATGCTGTTGCGACGGCTAACACGACTTGACAAGATTGAATAACTTGGACACCGTGGACGATTGTGCTTGTACAAATGAACCCGTCTTGTCTTGCATCATGTCTAGGACGGGGACCTCTGAGTACCACGGTCAGGGGCACCCACTGAAATCGACTAAGGTTAACAACTAGAATAATCCGGTAGTCATGAAGAGATTTCCCAGCTACAGGCAATCCCGTTACCTGGGCGCGCTTGTGGATTTGTAGCCTGCCGACGAGTAGGGCACACTTCCAACACACTGTCATGTGTTGCACCCTTATTGTACTAATATTCGCCTGGATAACCTGGATGGTCTGCAGGGCTTGTGGCTGTGGAATAATCTCACTGCATCTTGCTAGTAATTAGGCCTGTGATAACCCTAGTTAGTTAAAGTATCAAGCCGTACTTATTGCTTGGCCGTGAATATTGGATGGAGTTCGATCAGTCTAGTCTTGTCTTGATCTTGTACTTGGTTGTTACATGTCCTGATTTCTTACTTTATCTTGTCGATAAATGGTGGGAGAAACCAAGTTCTGTTCAGACGAAGGGTTACAACCCCGGTCCTTGTTTGGTTTACGGGTTGTAACCTGGTTATCTGAATAGTCCCATGGTTATCTCATCGTATATCACTTTCCCAGTCTAAGTCTTATTTAGATCCAGTTTCTAATTGTTTCCAGGATAATGATTGCAATGATTGTCACTCTAATGTATTGTACTCTGTATTGTCACTCCCTGTTTATCACTCTCTGAGTGTCACTTAATGATTGTCACCTTTAGCAATAAATGATCAGAGACCAAGTTCTGTTCAGGCGAAGGGTTACAACCTCGGTCCTTGTTTGGTTTAAGGGTTGTAACCTGGCTTCCGGAATAGTACTTTCGTCCTCTCTTTGTATATTGCCTAGCTCTAGTTATTTAATATGTTCTCTAGTTACTTTATCTCACCTGTTCATATGACGACTTGCTTTGCATAACTCTTAAAGGATCGTTTGCTTAACAAGTCTACTTTTAATTGTGTTTACTAAATGCTTTACTTACTGCCTTCTTATGTTCGGGTTAAGTGCATTGGTACTGCACGAATCTCGATCCTCCCTTACTTATTGCTTTCTCTCTCTGTTGATTGCCTATGATTGCTGGTTTTAAGTACATTGTTCGGCCTCCTTTGTGGTACTTGCTATTTGGGGTCTGACCCCACTGGTTTTGCATGGCCAGGTTCTGATAGAAGAGCCCGAAGGATCTACCGTACCATTCACTCGACGGTGACCAGCCGGAGCACCAGAGTGCCTCAGTGGGCCCTTCTTCATTCTCCCACTGATATGTAAATTCTCTTCTTGTAACGTTTAGCCCCGAGCACGTGTTTAGCTCGTGTTTTGGTATTTTCCTTGATATTGTAGCCTACGGGCATAAACATGATATGTGTATTCTAGACTATAGCTAGTCCTTATCATGTACGACTAATATTCTAGCTAGTCATCAGTTCTGTGGTACTGGCTTCATGATCAGTCATGTATATATGGTTCGGGACGCCTTACTATTGTATGTATGATGATCGTACTCTTGCTCTTGTATAATTGCCTGTGATTGAGATACCTAGGATTGTTAAACCATAGGATTGACTGATGGCATGTAGAGTAACCCCCATGTCTTGACAGCTTATACGTGATTTCAGAGTATTAACGTACTTTGGGATTGCGTAGCTGGCTATGTCTGCCCCCGCTCTCCAGTATTCTGGTTCTGGGGCGTGACAACAGCACTTGGAAAGACTTAGGTCGACCGGCACAAATTTGCCTAACTTACTCAAGCCTACGACTTAACCCGAGGGACGAGCAAAGGCTATGCCAAGCCTTGCGCAATTGAACCGTGCACGCTTTATCAAGCGTTCATGTGGACGACGCCTATGACTTAGGCTAACACTTAGCTTTTGCACCGAAGACCAACATTCCTTCTCCCAAGCCACGGGACGAAGGACCGAGTGTCATTTTCAAAGCATGCCGTGCACCAACTCTATGCCGACCGTTGGACCTTTTTCCATGTTCTAACTCATTTCGACCCGTCTGGATTATTCCCTTTAGCTATGTGGATTCGTCTTTTTTATTATTAAGCCTACTTATGCAAGTTGAAAACATACGTATTATTATGTGAAGGCAAAGATGAGGCAAGTTCACCGAAACTATCCCACTTGAGCGAGCGGTCGCCTCGACCGAGCAATGTCTTCGAGCAGCCGTTGTAAGACTAAGTCCGAACGCCGTCGGCGTTCCTATTCCTCCGATTGACTGAGCGGGACGGGGCACTACAAAAAGCACTACACAAAATTTTAGTGACTGTTACTATTTTATGCTACGCACCTGAATGCTAAAATTTTGACAATACTCATAGGACAACACTCCAGTATTGCAAAAATTGTGACAACCATTAATCCCCGTTTGGTTCGCGGAATCATCGGGTTGAGAAATGAAAGTTATTACTTTCCTATGTTTAGGAGGCAAAGGAATTAAGAAGGAAAGAAAAATAATTTTCAATGGAAGAAAAATTAAGAGGAAAAGTGATTCCATCATCCAAGTAAGGAATCATTTTCCTACATTGAAATATTCACTTTTCTCTCTAAATTCTTTTGCATTTTCAAACATCAGGAAAAAAAAAATCAATGGAAATTATAATTTTCTAAATGAAAGAAAATGTCAAAAAAAATAATTTTCTTTCCATTCCGCGAACCAAACGAGACCTAATACTTAGGCCTCGTTTGGTTCACGGATTTAATTAACCAAAAAAGAAAAGTTGTTCCTTTTCTTTGTTTGGTAGCCACAAACTTGGGAACCAATTTTCTGACAAGGAGGAAAATTGGTGGGAATACGGTTCCACTCAAAACCCATGAGATTGATTTTTCCTCCTCCTTTTCCAACATTTATTACAAAAGTTATGACAAAAGTAACCACGTGTCATTGCTTATTTTACCATTAATGTTATTTTTTATAATATTAATTTTATTTTAAAAGATAAGGATATTATTGGAACATTGTTATATTTTGCTTTCCTTTTCTAGGTAATTTTTTTATTTTATCAAACAACGAAAAGAAAATGTGACAGAAATCCTATTTTTCCATTCCCACATAAAATACAAGAAAATTTGTTTCCTTTCCGTGAAGCAAACGAGGCCTTAGTGTAGTACTCTTAGCATTGGCCAAATAAAATTCTTAAGATACGCCTACCTAGCGTACGGAGTTGATGAACAATCAAAACTACGAGAAATTTAGCAAAAGTACATAATTTATAAATAACACCAAGCATTCATTTGTACAACTACGAGCAATTGGCAACAAGAAGCAAGCAGAACAAAAACAGCAAGCGAACCCCACCCATCACCTTCCTAAAGAAGCCCCAATCGCCAGAGCGATGTCCGCCAGACGGCCGTAGTCCCTGTCCTCCGCCGCCACGGGCGACGTCCCCCACCCCAGGTCCCCGAACGCGTCCTCGCAGTTGTCCGCCGCGTCGAGCGCCGCGCTGAGGAACGTCACCGCGTCGCCGTAGCTCCTCGCGCGGATGCTGGCGAGGGCTTGGTTCAGGTGGTCGACCGCGTCCGAGTAGACCTCCGCGCACACGCCGAGGCACTCCCTGAGCGAAGGGTCGGACTGGTCGTCCTCCCCCCCGCGCATCAGCGACTCGATCTTGGCCGCCACGGCCGTGGCATTAGCGATGGAGAGCCTTATCGCGACGACCGCGAGCCCGTCGGGGTCCGCGGAGACGCTGTCCGGGTCCGACTCGAGGGACGAGACGCAGAAGTCGTATCCGACGTCGGGTCGGACCGAGGTGATCCCCTTGCACGTTTCTTCGACGGAGGCGGCGGCGGCCGAGGAGGAGAAAAGAGTAGTGGAGAGGAAGAAGAGGATGAAAAGGGAAGGGACGGAGAAGGAATGCATGATGACGAGGATTGAAATATTTTGCTCTGGTGATTGAGTTTGGTTGTAGGGAAGGGAACTGTTGGGATTTATATAGAGGTATGATTAATGCTGTTTGTATTTCTAAACTGTTTTTTTATATAAAATTTATGCGGCAGTTGATTTGTCGTGTTAAATAACACTATGTAGCAACTAACATGACAACAAATAATCGAACTCGATTGCTCTTGTGGTTACCGAGGAGATGACGGAAGATCAGTAAATCGAGCTTAGGTGACGTATTTATTCTTTCTATTGCAGCGTGCATAAAGTTTCGTACGTATCGCCGGACATCTTAAAGAAAAAAAAATATGGCAACAAATATGACAAGTCTTAATCCAAAAAAATAATTATCCAATTTTTTTTAATATTAACATTGATATTTAATTTAATGTTAATATTAGTTTTAATGATAAATTTAATACTAATTTTAATCTTAAGGCTCAAAATTAACATAAAGAGAGAGGGTTTGAATGAATAATTTGGAGGTGTGTGCGCGCGCGCGTATATATATATATATATATATATATATATATATATATATATATATATATATATATATATATATATATATATATATATATATATATATATATATATATATATATATATATATATATATATAGCAGTGCTAAAAAAAAAAAATATATATATATATATATATATAGCAGTGCTATATGGACCGCGGTCTGTGATCTCGGTCCTAGTCCGCATCCACATGTCGGTCCTCTATTGGAGAGGTCTAAAATTTTCGGAGGTAAGACCTATGTGGTGCAGGAGGACAAATGGGAGGGAGACACGTTGGCACGGGCAGACCCACGGTCATCCCTCCCGTGGATAGTTTAGTATCTTCCTCTATATATATAGGCAAATGTTAAAGGCCACCTCCTTTTTACTAAGGGCAACCCTCCTATTAAGGACAACCATACCTTTGTATTTTTTTTTTACTAAGAGCAACCTAAAGTTCACAAGTTTACTAAGGGCAACCATGGCTGGTCTCTCTCTTCCTTTCCTCGAGCTCCTCCTCGAACTCCTCCACAACAAGAAGAAGAAGAAAGAAGAGTTTGTTGGTGTTGACTGTGGTGGCGTTGGGGGTCTCGCTCTCTCCTGGGCGCCGCCACCACCGTCCTCGTCGGTGCCGGAAGCTTCGCCGGCGGCTACTTCCTCGCCACCGCCAACAACTCCATCTCCCGATGACGACGAAAGAGGAATAAGAAGAACATGAGCAAGGTCGGACTAGGGTTGCTCCGGTGGGCCCGGCTGGTGCTTGCCAGAGAGCGAGACCTCCTCGAACTCCTCCGCCTCCCATTTTTTCGGAACCAAATGGGCCCAAAATCGAACAGGAGAGAGCGATGCCTCCTCGAACTCCTCCGCCTCCCACCACCTTCCGCAACAACCTACAGTGACTGCAGGACTTGCCTGCAGTCCTGTCTTCACTTTGGACTGCAGGCAAGTCCTGCAGTCACTATAAGTTGAATTTTTTTAAAAAAATGTAGGACTGCAGACAAACACTGCAGTCCTGTGTTCATTTTGGACTGCAGACAAATCTAACATTTGTCTATATATAAATACATACACAAGGGAAGAGTGAGTGTGAGTGCATTTGGTTGTTAAGTTAGCTCGTGATTATGCACAATTGCTTCTCGTGAACGTGATGGGGCCAAATCTCTTTTCTTTTCTTTTTTATATATTGGGATGATATGTCGGCATTTGGTTGCTTACTCCAAGGATGATAGCATTGGCAGGAATCTGGAAAAGCCCACATGAAGAATCTATTGATTTGTGCATTGTGTAGTGGACTAGTGGGAAAAGACTATCTATCTACTCCGAGGATATATTCTTCCGTTTCCGAATGTCCTTATTCTCTCTCTTTTGGTTTTTTTTTTTCCTCTTATCAGTCCCTATAATCTACCTCATTTTGGCATAAGTCCAATATCTTTTCATTTGTATAAACATTCCTTATTGTAATATAAGTGGGAAAAAGAAATCCCCGAGAACAAAAGTCAATCCTTGCATCAAGAAATAAATTAATTTTAAAGGAAGAGAAAAAATAACGAAAAAAAATGGTTTCCCTACCCATCAAATGGATTCACTTTCACTACGCCAATTATTCACTTTTCCTACCAATTTTTTGGACCTTTCCAAACGTCAAAGATAAACATTAACATGAATTGTAATATTTAAAAAAAGAAAAAAGAAAAAGAAAGAATTGATTTGTTTTCATCCATTTCCTTTTCACAAACAAAACAAGGCCTAAGGAGAGCTGCGGTCCCTCCAATGAACATGTAAAGGAAAGTCATAACATTACGAGGTTCAGACGAACGACAAAGTACAAGAACGAAAAAAAAAAACATCTCGCAAACTAATTTGTTCTTTTGCTTTTTTTTTTTTTTTTTGGTATTTCTAGTAACCATGAATGATGTCGCTAATTCAAGATGGAAACATTAGTTATAAGTACATTCCTTTCTTATATGACAAAACTAATCTAATCTAATCTAATGTTGAATCAAATACAAAAGCTAAAAAGTAACACCACATCCGGCCTTCATTTTTTTTTTATAGCTTTTTAAAATTTTTTTTTTCTTTCTAGCTTGTCTTGCTCTCATTGTCACAAGATATGAGAACGATGGATGGGATAGAAAGGACATGATTGGATGGGAAATTGGATTTTACCACATGGATTCATAATAGAAAATGAGGAAGAGAGTATGGATGAAGATAACTTGTAGAGGAGGAAAGTAAAGGGTTGGAGATGTGGATAAGTCCAAAAATTAACATTGCTATTAGTTAATAACATATTCTAATTTTTCTTTAGCCCCCTTTAACCAAGAGCGTGCAACTTGAATCATTAGTGAGCTAACGTACAAGACACATGTAACTTAAATAATTAGTCATTTGAAGAAGTTCTAAACCAATAGGTACGGTGAACTCATGTCAAAATATGATAGATTTACTAAAATAAACCTACGCTAAGAGCACAAGAAAACTTGTCAAATCATATCGCACTTTCTTCAATCGTGTAATGTCAAAATTTGACAGTCAATAATGATTTACGAAAATTTTGACAATTTTGTGCATATTTGGACAGTCAAGGACTATAAGATCTTTGACAGTCCTAAACACAGCAAAGACGGTTAAATTGTTTACAATTCTGACTATGCACGTGACTGCAAAAATTACGATTCCTAACAAATACATATATAGTGCCTTTAATATTGAGGAAAAATATTGTATATTCCTAGACTTTAATGGACCCCTTGGGTGGGAATCACTTTGTGCTATAATTTTTGGCAGTGGCTCAAGGATGCCTTCTTGATGGTGAGATCCATTTTTTCCTTTAGTAGGTTCCCCCAATCATAGAGTTGTTGATTAAGGTATTGGCTTTTTATAATAAAAGGGATATTGCCTTTACAGAGTGTACTGTGCACGCGAACTACTCCAGGCTTCAACGGAAACTAATATTATTTGTAATCATAGATTAAAGTATATACATATGACTTACATAATCATAAATTACAAGTATTGCCCTCGTGTTGAAAGTTAGCTTCAATTAATTATACCATCAATTATATAAATTTGTTTACACGGAACTCGTGCAACCGATCACGTGGCAGAGTCCCAGTGGCCGTAGTCCGTTGGGAACGGTGGAGCACCCCAGCGCAGTGGCGCAGGTTCGAGTTCCCTTGGAGACATGCCTCCAAGCACCATTAAGAAGTGGACACCTCAAAAAAAAAGATCACATGGCAGAGATGGCAGGGACGCTACATGGGAGTAAAATATAAAAATCCTATATTTTTGTTAGTCTATTTGCAAACAATCGATGGAAAAACTCAGTTGCAATCCCTAAGAAGAGATGCAAAGAATGCAGTTGCAATCCCTAAAAAGAGATGCAAATAATGCAGTTGCAATCCCTAAAAAAGAGATGCAAATAATGCTGATTGCGTAGCCTAAACGATTAAAAAAAAAATCGAATCGCGTTTGCAATAGCGGTTTCTCGAAGGCAACAAGAGATGATCAACAACAGTTGAGTCTCAGATTCTCGAAGACAACAGAAAGAGGAAGGAAGAAGAAGAGCGGATCTCGCTGGGGTGTTGAACACCGGCGCTCAAAGCTATACCCGCAGTACGGATAAGCTCCCAGGAACCAGCAAGTTCAGGAGAACTTCTGGAACGCTCGTAAGTCAATATTTGAGACTTGAACGGGCTTCCTGGACTTAACAGACTCCCTCAACTCTCTTCTTGGTGCATCTTTCAAAGGAGGCCAAGGGGCTCTATTTATAGAGTGGAGTTGAGACTTCACCTCTTCTCCTATCCGATGTGGGACTAAAATACCAATACTCAAAAATAGAGTTTGATATTTTAGATCATCCCACAATCAGCATAGAAGTGTGCCAGTCCACGCCTACCCCCCGAACCCTCCCGTGCATGCACGAGACATCTTGGAGTCCGCGTCCGAGTCCGAGTCCGCACAACAAAAATTAACTTGCATCCTTGTTGGATTTAATCCTTTTTCCTTCTAGGAAAATACTTCCACATGGCACAAACTTGTGCCCCACTACACCTCATGTGCACACCTCAACACAAGCAATGCATTATATTGAGATACTCACCATTTGGTGTAGCCGATGTGGGACTATCTTTTCTAGTCCAAAGGCAAAAATACCAACAATCCTCCACATATCTCAATATATGGGTTGAGCGTTCCCCACAGTGATTGTCCATCATGCATTAGGAGAGATGTCACTACGACTTGAATCTTCCCGCATAGGTTAAATAACAGCATGATACAAGAATGGACTAAGCCTTGAATTCTGCACCATAACTGCAATTCTTCCTACTCACATAGTGACATCAACTGTGCTTCTGGCTGCACATTGAAGGCCTTGTGCCAGCCTGGTTTCAGTGTATAATTTTTGGGCGTCTACAAGTTTACCCTCAAAAGACGGCCTGATATCTCTGTCCATACACTATAGGTGAGTTCTATATAAAGAGTCATTGGCATGAAGCATTGCGCTTCTTTGCGGTGCTACGCCGCTATGACATGGCTGACAAAGCCAAGGTATTACCCCTACCTGGGAACCTCATCGTAGTGTCATACTACTGTAGCATGAGGTCTCAAGCCTCTTTGTAGTGCCAAACTACCCAGCATGAAGCCTTGCGCTCCCTTGTGGTGTTACGCCACTATGACATGGCTTGCAAAGCCGAGGCTTTACCCCTACCTGGGTACCTCATCGTGGTGTCATGCCACTGTAACATGAGGACACCGGCCTCTTTATAGTGCTGCCTACATCTCTTTATTACGATTATGCAACATTAGGCTACCTGCCTATATGCGGTGCTACGCCGCCTGTAACTTGGCTAACAAAGCCGAGGCATTACCCCTACCTGGGAACCTCATGGTGGAGTCACCCCACTGTAGCATGGAGTTGTAACACTCCTTTGTGGTTGTTGCGCCACCATGCTTCCTGTAAAGCATAACAGACCTTCACTCAGTCTGAGAACTCATTAAGGCATTATGCCATCCTTCTCACAGGATCAATTTTCCGTAGAAAATTCATAGTAGACAACAGTGGTTCTGGGTCCGAAACCCTTACATGTTCCGCAGAACAAGTGCCCACTGTTAACTAATATTTTTCCAGTCAATAGTCCTCCCTTGAATCAAAAAATTAGATATCTGGTAGATTTCTCTTTGAACCAATAACATAAAATTTATTGATAGGATTATAATGACACAATATTAGAATGCCTTCAAGCCCATCTTCCTTGCTGTGTCCTCGACCAGCTGACGCTTGAGACCCTTCGTGAACGGATCCGCCAGGTTTTCCTGACTCCGAACATCGATCACTGCAATGACGCCCCTTTTTATTAGATCGTTCACTGCTCTGTGCTTCAACCGCACAGTCCTCTTCTTCCCGTTGAAGAGTTCATTTGATGCCACTGCTGCTGCCGCCTGGTTGTCACAGTATATCGGAATCGCCGGTATCTGAGCCCCAACCATTGGAAGGTCATACATGAGCTCCCGAAGCCACTCTGCTTCATCTGCTGCAGCGTCCAATGCAAAGAATTCAGATTCCATGGAGGAGCGAGATAACATAGTCTGCTTCTTCGACTTCCACGATATAGCAGCTCCACCCATGGCGAACACATATCCACCTGTGGAATATTCGCTCTCCACCTCTGAACACCAGCTAGCATCACTGAAGCCTTCCACTACTGACGGATCTCCGCTGTAGTATAGTGCATATGTCTGAGTCTTCTTGAGATATCTCATAACAATCTTCACAGCTTTCCAATGCTTTACGCCTGGATTGCTCGTAAATCGACTCAACATTCCCACTGCAAAGGCTATGTCAGGCCTTGTGGCAGTAGTAGCGTACATCAAACTTCCGATGATGCTAGCGTACTCCAACTGCCTGACGCTCTCCTTCGAATTTGGCTCCAGTTTCAGATCACTCCTGTACGGTGTATCAATAATAGAAAGATCTTGATACCCGTAGCGAGAGAGCATCTTCTCAATGTAATGAGACTGTGACAGCGCTATTCCAGTGCCTGTCCGGATGATCTTGAGCCCCAAGATTACGTCGGCATCCCCCAAGTCCTTCATACTGAACTTGGTCGAGAGGAATTTCTTTGTCTCTGTGACGCAGCTTAAATCCGTACCTAGGATTAGCATGTCGTCCGCGTATAGACAAACGATTACTCCTCTTCCGTCAGCAAACTTCGTATAGACACACTTGTCTGTTTCACTGACCCTGTAGCCATTTGACCTTATCACCTTGTCAAACTTCTCATGCCACATTTTGGGAGCTTGCTTCAAACCATACAGAGACTTCATCAACTTGCAGACTTTGTCTTCCAGACCTCTGACGACAAAATCTTCTGGTTGTTGCATGTAGATCTCTTCGGTCAGCTCGCCATTAAGGAATACCGTTTTCACATCCATCTGATGTATCACCAGCTTGTGTATTGCTGCTAAAGCAATTAACAATCTGATAGTGGTCATCCGAGCTACTGGAGCATAAGTGTCAAAGTAGTCGATCTCCTGCTTCTGAGCAAACCCCTTGGCCACTAGCCTGGCCTTGAACTTGTCAATGGTTCCATCTGCTTTCATCTTCTTCTTGAAGATCCATTTGCATCCGATGGATCTTGCTCCTTCTGGTAGGTCGACCAATACCCATGTGTTATTGGAGGTGATTGAGTCAATCTCGTTGTCAATCGCCTCCTTCTAGAATATAGCATCTCTGGTCTTCATCGCCTCATCATAGGTAAGCGGATCTGCTTCCACATGATAGGTGACGAAGTCATTTCCGAAGTCTTTCGGCCTCCTCGCTCGCTTAGTTGACGGCTCAGCGAGTTCTGGTTCAGCTGGTGTCTCCTCGACAACAACTCCATCTTGGACTACTGGTTCGATAAAGATCTCTGTCTGCTCCGCACCCTCATTATTCTCCGGAATGTCCGCGAGAACAATGTTCTTGTGCCTTGCAAACTTTTCTTCAAAATATTCAGCATCGCGAGATTCGATGATATGATTTGACTCGATATCAAGGAATCTCCGAGCATCACTCTTCTCGGCATACCCCAGGAAGATCGCCTTAGTAGTCCTTGTCCCCAGCTTCTGAATCTTTAGATCCGGGAGCTTCACATATGCCAGGCACCCCCACACTCGAATGACATTCAGGTTGGGTCTGACTTTGAACCAGAGTTCATGAGGAGTTATGTCGGAAGTTGCATACGGCACTCTGTTCAGAATGAAAGTGGCCGTTAATACAGCTTCTCCCCAATAGCACTTTGGGAGACCCGCAGTCAACAGCATAGAATTCATCATCTCTGTCAACGTTCTGTTCTTCCTTTCTGCTACTCCGTTGGATTGTGGAGAATACGGAGCCGTCGTCTCGTTGATGATTCCATGTTCTTTGCAGAATGATGAGAATTCATGAGACCTATATTTCCCACCTCGATCACTCCTCAGCCTCTTGAGTTGTTGTCCAGTTTGCCGTTCAGCCTCGGCCCTGAACTCCTTGAACTTCTCGAATGCTTCGTCTTTAGATTTGAGTAAATAGACGAAGGCATACTTGGAGAAGTCATCGATGAAAGTAATGAAATACTTCATCCCGGCCTTTGTAGAGAATTGTTTGAAGTCACAGATATCTGAGTGAACCAACTCCAGAAGATCTGTGCTTCGATGGACCCTGTGGAAGGGTTTCCTAGTGATCTTCGTCTGAGCACATATCTCACATTTCTCTACCTTACCCCCACACTTGGAGATAAGTCCTAGACTAGACATTTTGTTTATTCGCTTACAATGAACATGTCCTAGTCTATTATGCCACAACTCAAGAGAGTAATTCAAACTAGTGATAGCATTGACATTATTATGCTGGGTTACAACAAGCTGAATTTTGTACATTCCTTCAGTCTGAAAAGCTTTCCCGAAGAAAGTACCCTTCTTGGACATCACCATTTGGCCAGCATTGATGTCCATCCTCAAGCCTGCGTTGCAGAGCAGGCTCCCAGAGATCAGGTTCTTTGCGATTGCAGGAACATGCTTCACACCTTGAAGCGTCAGAATGTTCCCCGATGTAAGCTTCAGCTCCACCGTCCCGATCCCCAGTACTTCAGCTTGTGCCTGGTTCGCCATCATGACTTTCTCGGAAGTAGGCTCATAGGAGACGAACCAGTCCTTGTCTGAACAGACATGACATGTCGTGCCAGTGTCTATCCACCAGTCCAAGTCTGCCCCCACAGTTGCAACCTGTGCTATCATGGCAACCTGATTAGTAACCAAAGAAACCTTGTTAGGCTCACCTTGCTCTTTGGGCTTGGACTTGCATTCACTTTTATAGTGACCCTTCTTGCCACAGTTGAAGCAAGTCACATGGGACTTGGACTTCTGTTGCTTGAATCCTGGACCCTTCACTTTCAGATTCGAGAAGTCCTTCTTCTTGTGGTGAGAAGCCGCCTGCTTCCCTTTGTTCTCTCTGGTGGCTTGAACCAGATTCGTCGTTGCTAGTTGCTTGGACAGGGTGTCCAACTTCTGTTGAGAGCGCATCTCGTCCTCAACATGAATCTCGCTGAGGAGATTATCCAGGCTAATCTCCATCTTCTTCCTATGCATCCTTGCATAGATGTTGCTCCATCCTGGAGGAAGTTTTGCCACGATCCCTCCGACGACGAACTTGTCGACGAGGGGCATGCTATCGTCCTCCAGTTTCTGGCGCAGCTTCAGGAACTCTTTCACTTGGGGCAGCATGGTCTTCTCGTCTTCAAAGACCCATTTGTGGTATTTTTCAACCATGAACATCTTCGACCGGGCCTCGTCGTCGTCATACAGCTTCCCCACGGACTCCCAGATCTCTTTGGCAGAAGTCCTCTTTGTGTAGGACTCGGCCAGAGAGTCTTCCATGGAATTCAGGATCAGCAGCCTGCATATGCTGTTATCCTTTTTCCACTTCGTCTGCTTGCTCGTAGCAGCGGCCAGAACAGCAGCAGATCCTGTTGCTGGAACGATTGGTTCTTCCTCATCCAACACGTGATCAACATCCACGAGTTGAAGGTTCAGAGTCACCTTTCGCTTCCAGATCTGGAAGTGTTCGCCGTCGAATTTCTCCAACTTGTTAAAGCCGGTATCGACAAGCGAAGCACGAGTGTTTTCCATCGAATCGTATAGCTTTGAGATTGTTAGTCTATTTGCAAACAATCGATAGAAAAACTCAGTTGCAATCCCTAAGAAGAGATGCAAAGAATGCAGTTGCAATCCCTAAAAAGAGATGCAAATAATGCAGTTGCAATCCCTAAAAAAGAGATGCAAATAATGCTGATTGCGTAGCCTAAACGATTAAAAAAAAAATCGAATCGCGTTTGCAATAGCGGTTTCTCGAAGGCAACAAGAGATGATCAACAACAGTTGAGTCTCAGATTCTCGAAGGCAACAGAAAGAGGAAGGAAGAAGAAGAGCGGATCTCGCTGGGGTGTTGAACACCGGCGCTCAAAGCTATACCCGCAGTACGGATAAGCTCCCAGGAACCAGCAAGTTCAGGAGAACTTCTGGAACGCTCGTAAGTCAATATTTGAGACTTGAACGGGCTTCCTGGACTTAACAGACTCCCTCAACTCTCTTCTTGGTGCATCTTTCAAAGGAGGCCAAGGGGCTCTATTTATAGAGTGGAGTTGAGACTTCACCTCTTCTCCTATCCGATGTGGGACTAAAATACCAATACTCAAAAATAGAGTTTGATATTTTAGATCATCCCACAATCAGCATAGAAGTGTGCCAGTCCACGCCTACCCCCCGAACCCTCCCGTGCATGCACGAGACATCTTGGAGTCCGCGTCCGAGTCCGAGTCCGCACAACAAAAATTAACTTGCATCCTTGTTGGATTTAATCCTTTTTCCTTCTAGGAAAATACTTCCACATGGCACAAACTTGTGCCCCACTACACCTCATGTGCACACCTCAACACAAGCAATGCATTATATTGAGATACTCACCATTTGGTGTAGCCGATGTGGGACTATCTTTTCTAGTCCAAAGACAAAAACACCAACAATTTTAGTTTATACTACATGGGAGTAAACCTCCATGCAAGCTAACATTATTTGTGATCATATATTAAAAGTGTAGATTTGCAAAAATATATATTGCAAGTATTTTTCCCTTGTGTTGTACTTAATTAAGCTACATATTTATTTGAAGGTTAGCCCCGTCTATTGTGATGCAATTATTTAATTTGTTTGGGCTTGATTCCAGGACTATAAACCCATGGTAAACATACAAAAATGTTATTCTAACAAAATATATTCTTGATAGACGCAACTAGGTTGGATCAAATAGTTGGCGTCTTTTTTTTTAAGAATCACATAGAAATGGTAGATTTGTTGTTACTACATTGCAAAATAGTACGACTTATAGAAAGCATGAAAAATTGTAAAGGATTGATAGTAAACTTAGCATTATGTCTCATAGCCATTAGATCACTGTAGCTTGTCATGGTGTTTGGTCTTTTGTATGTAGCGCTTGCCGAGTATGAACTATGTGACTTGTTCATGTATGGATGTCTGCTATGTGTTAGCCAATGTCTCACATCCTGGCAACAGAAATTATGAGGATCAAAAGGAGTGATAAGGAAATCCAAAAATCTTGGAATGATAAATCCTCGCAATGATTTCAAAATGAAACAATGGAGAGAAATAGAGTGATCAAGAAGACTTTGGGTTAACAAATTCAAACCCCGGAAGGAGGTCTTCTTCGCCTTCCACCTAAGCTGCGCAAGAAAGGCCCAAAGCCAATCACAGGGAACAATAAAGCTTCATAGGATCTTTTTGTCCAGGTGCAGGTTGTCCGCATCTTCACAGACATGTCTATTTCACCGAGCCTCTCTCCGAGACAGTGCCCAGATCGTTACGCCTTTCGTGCGGGTCGGAACTTATCCGACAAGGAATTTCACTACCTTAGGACCGTTATAGTTACGGCCGCCGTTCACTGCGTACCAATAATATATCTTTTTTCTATATAATCATCAATGTCTAAACTTATTAATCCATAAAATGATTCGGGTTTAGACATATTTAAATTATATAGAATTTTGTGGTCCTCATTTATTTGTAATGTTGATCCAAAAATATCTGAGTCCGTACTATCCCCATTATTTATATAATCATATGATAAAAGATTATATCCGTAGTGTTTTTTTCATTTTTCTTTGAGGAGAGAGAGAGAATGCCTTCCCGCTCGGGCCCTAGAACTCCAAGAGGTCCTTTTTTTCCTTGAGCGAATGAGTTTTCGAAGTCCAATTTAAACAAGAGATTCGAAGATCGTCTGCGTCTCAACAAGACGAGACAAACAGAATCAAATCAGTTTCATCATTGGAAAAAATGGATTAGTCCACCACAAGCAGAAGAGCTTCTAGAGAATTGTTTGTTTTGCTACTTTGTTAGTGTTGTTTTGGTTTGTTGTTGTTTTTTGTTAGCTAGTTGGATACTCTGTTGGTTTGTGGTGGTAGTCAATGTGTAACGTTCTGATCTCAACGAAAAAAAAAAAAAGAAATACACAACCATTTTTATCAATCCAAAGTTCTTTGTTTTTACCTCTCTATGATCTTGCTTGGCCTTTAGTTTCTTGTTTTAGTGGATGAAGCTGGCCTTTCCTGGGACTGTTGGTTTTGGCATGCGATGACTACATATGTAACATTTACAGTTTTGTGTCACGCACAAAAGTTTGCGTCCCACCGAGACGAATTTGTATGATCTTGCACGGATCAAGGTTATGCAGAAAGCTTCCGGAACATTCTAGAAGATGAAAAAACTCTCTAGAAGACGGTGAATCTCTCTGGAAGGTCCAAAATCATTTTAGATGGTCCAAAAAGTTTCCTTTTATTTCATTAGGGAATAATTCTGGAATATGCCGTTCCAGTTATAGTAGGAAGAATAATTCCTGGAATATTCTTTCCAGAAGTTTCCATGTAGACGAGCCATTATAAATAAGGGGAGAGGCCTCATTTGTTCCTCACCACCCAAAGTTGTAGTCTTTTCTAGTATAGTGAAGTTTTAATCTTCCACTCTCTCTCTCTCTCTTTTGCTCCACAATATTCTCAACCTCGTCTTAGCAATCTAGCTAAGCGCTGAGGGAAGGCTTGTATGACTCTTCGAGGAGAAAGATAGTGCGCCGTACGGGACGAAGTGCTAGCAAAAACATTAAGTTCGTGACATTTGGATGTTGTATGGATTCTTATGTTTGATGTGTTCCTTTACGAACTATGTCAATAGAGAAGAAGATTTGTAGTATGAAATTGCGGCTTTTGCACTGTATATATAAACATTTCTGATAATATTACTAAGACTTCATAATGCTGTGCCTAGTGTTCCTATCTCGATGTGCAGCCTACAGATTAATTAACACTTGTGCTATATAAGATGTTGAAAGTACTGGTAAGAAGAACAACATATCACAAATGGTGTCCTGTTCCACTCTTCCTTCCACCTCTAGACTGATGGGGGGCATAAGAGGAATGAGCAGAACAAAGCTCAAGACCATCCTTCTGGTCTGCCTCATGGAAGTCACTCTTCTAGTCGAAGCACATAAGCTTCGTCTAGCTCAGGCTGAGGCAGACATTGCCAACTTGCTCCGTACCCATGAAACGGGCAAAGCTGTCCTTCAGGTAAGATACGTATCACTCCCTATGCAATGCCATAGCGTTTATAATTTCGTTACGATGTTTCATTTAGGCTCATTATCGTCTTCAGGTTGAACGTGTGGTCGAAGAGAATTGAACATGCTCGATGTAGCTTTCAGGGTACAAAAGGATCCTCCATATCTTGATGGAAAAGGGTCTCGAAATCTATACTTGCAGGTGAGTATATGATTCGTTGCTGAACTAGTTTTGGTGTTTAATTGGTAACTTATTGCTGGCAGAAAAAAAAAAAAAAAAAAAGTAGGTATCATGGAGTAACTTGCTTAAGAGGAAGATTTTGAGAAATTTTGAGTTGCACCCCCACAATATTTAACCATATTCAAGGTGCACCCCACTGTTTTATCATAATGTACAATACCTCCCACTTTCGTCAAAAACTAACGGTCAACTCCGTTGACCGTTAATTTTTGACCGAAATGCCCCTTCCATTTTTCCAAGCCGACGACGGGGAACTGGTAATAATGATGATTTCGTAAAACCATCTTGATAATATTAATTGTAGAGAAGCATCTTTTCACACTTGCTTTTGCTATAAGAAAAATGCGGTGATCATAATTAGGAGAGATTCTCATCCATCATCTCTTTCCGCTTGCAATCATCTCTTAGCAACTTTGACAAGTATTATAGCATTCAAAATGTCATTATATTTTTGCAAAGTCAATCACAACTCCTTTGTGATCTCCACTATACTATACTTAGCATCAATTGGAGATTAAAGACAACTCTTTGTGATCTCCACTATACTTTCTCTAAAATAAAAAAATCTCACTAGGCCCAGTGGCCTGAATGTGGATCAATGTTTTAAAAACCGGACCGATGATCGAACCGAAATTTTTTGGTATAGGTCGGACCGGGATTCAACCGGGGTTCAATTGGAGTTCAATAGACTTGGTTTAGTTTGGTTCAAATAGGTAAAATATCCATATTTACTTCTTGATTTAGTTTGGTTTGATCATAAGTATGTTAGTTCGGTTTAATTTTACAACTATAAGGTCGATTAAAACCAAATAAAGAATCAAATGGTCCAAATTTCTCATAATAATTTATTTTAATTTTTTTACAATGAAAAAATGATCAAAATTGGCCGGTTCAATTGTGAACCAATTCGGCCGGTTCACCGGTTGAACCCGGTTTTTACAAAAAACCGACGGTTCTTTAAAAGATTCGGTTTTAGTCGAACCGGACCGATTTTTTGGCTTAAACCGGTTGGACCCGCAGGTCCGGTCCGGTTTTTACAACATTGATGTGGATCCGCCCATGATTCTAAGAACTTGTTACTATAGTTTCTAAAAAGTAAAGAGGCTTAAATCTAAAAATGGATATTTTACATTAAGTAATATATACGGGTTAAAAAAAAATTGGAACCTTCCGATTTAGGGGTGCCATTGCAGTTTTGCGGTTGGTTTTTCGTTCTTGTTTGATGACACTCTTTATTCCGGTACGTGACATGAATTGTCACACAACTTGCGGCAATACTTTACTACTTGTTCCAATGGCATTGCCAGTTCTCCCTTCTGGAAGTAAAACAATTGTCGTGTGGAGGTCGTGGTGCCAGCTTGACCTGAGTTGTACTTGGCACAATTAAATCCTCTCTTACTAATTCAAACTGTAGTTCACCATCTAATTAGTTGATGATACCTAAAGATTATTTCCTATACACTGAATCAACAGAAAGAAGGAATCTAACTGAGAAAGCATACAAGAAGTCTAGGCTAAGTGACTAGATAATCAGAGTTGAAACTGGTTAATGGTGTTCCCTCTCTAGTCCCTTCCACCTCGCCTGTCTTACCGCCAGCTGCGCGTGTGCCCGGAGAGAGAGGGAGGGGAACGGTGAGGGGATTGGGCTGGGATGGAAAGAGGGGTAGTTTTGTCTTTTTTAAAATTTTGGATATCAAATTAAAAATATTAACAAAAATGCTATTTGGCTCCCAAAATATTTAGGTGATGCCATCTCCCATTATGTGGCATATGACATGGTTGCTGACATGACAGTTGACATGACAAAATTTAACATTAAAATTAATATTAATATTAAATTAACATGATAATTAATATTAAGAATAAACTTAACATTAAAATTAAAATTAATATTAAAATTACAATTAATATTAACGTTAAAATTAATATTAACATTAACATTAACATTAAAAAAAATTGAATAATTAATGTTTTGGGTTAAAATTTGCCATGTCAGATGTTATGTCAGCTGCCATATCAGATGCCACATAATGGGAGATGGCATCACCCAAATATTTTGGGAGCCAAATAGCATAATTGAAATATTAAATAGTTGATGGTATCAAGTTGTCGAGTAAAAAAATTTAGGATATCAAGTTTAAAAACTAGAATAGTTGAGGACATCAAGTTGCAAAACTTGGGTTACTTTTAATGTTATACATAGTATTTTCCTAACACCAAAACTAACTTTAAAATTTATGGTTAGAACTGAAGGTTATATATTATGTTATTCTAACCCGTCTGTTCATCTACATAACTAGCAAATCACAAGTATTTAAAGAAAAAAAAAATCAAGATATCAGTATGAACAAGTAAAATCATGGTATCTGAACTAAAGATATGATGGTATCCAACTATCAGCACTAAGGACTTGTTTGGTAACCGGATTTTACTATTTGAATTTGGATTTGGAAATCCTCCAAATTCAAATCATGGATTTTACTATTCAAATCCAACTCCAAATCCAACTCCAACCAAACATAGGATTTGATTTTATGATTAATAATTAAATTATAGTCATGATCAATAATTAAGCCATTAATTAATTATGATTAATTATAGTTATTATTATTTATAAAATTAATAATTAACGATTAGTAATTAATAATTGACGATTAGTTATTATTAATTATAAAATTAATAATTAATGATTAGTTAATTTTTAAATAAACAACGATTAATAATTAAAGATTAATAATTAATAATTAACGATTAATAATTAATAACTATAAATTAAATAATTAATAATAGTAATTATAAATTAAAAAATTAATAATTAATAATTAATAAATTAATAATTAATAATTAACGATTATAAATTAATAATTAATAATTAACGATTATAAATTAATAATTAATAATTAATAATTAATAATTAAGTAATTATAATTAAGTAATAAATAATTAAGTAATAATTAATAATTAACGATTATACTTTAAGTAATTATAATTAATAATTAAATAATTAATGATTAATAATTAACGATTAATAATTAACGATTATTAATTAACGATTATAAATTAAGCAATTATAAATTAAGTAATAATTAAATAATTAAGTAATAATTAATAATTAATAATTAGCGATTATAAATTAATAATTAATAAATAATAATAATTAATAAATTAATAATTAAGTAATTATAAATTAATAATTAATAATTAATATTTAACGATTAATTAACTATAAATTAAATTTTTAAAAAAATAGTAATTATAATTAATATTATTATGATTAGTAAATTATTAATTAAATTATTCTAAAATATGATTCTAATTGTGATTAAAATATTATTAATGAAGATTATAATAAAATATTTATTAATAAATTATTAATTAATATTATAATTAATATGATTATAACAAAATTAACTAATTAACTAATTAATCAATTTTTTAATTAATAATACTAAACATAGGATATGATTATTAATTAATATTATAATAATACTAATAAATTATTAATTAATATTATAATAATAATATAATAATACTAGTAAATTATGATTATTAACTAAATAATATAATATTATTAATTAATATTATAATAATACTAATAAATTATTAATTATGATTATAACGAAATTAACTAATTAACTAATTTTTAACTAAATTATTAAAGATTAACTAATTTATAATTTACTAATTTTTAACAAAATTATTAAATAATAAATATTTTAACGAAATTATTAAAGAATAATTATTTTTTTCTTCCAAATCCAACCAAATCCAAGTTTTGGATTTTGTCATACTTTCCATATCCAAATCCATCTCCAACCAAACATAGGATTCCATGGATTTGTCTTCAAATTCATAAAAATTCAAATCCCACCTCCAAATACGGTTTACCAAACGGGCCCTAACAGAAGAAAAAGTCGTGATATGAATGCCAATATATATATATATATATATATAGAGAGAGAGAGAGAGAGAGAGAGAGGTAGGGGTCATTTAAATAAGCATCGGCATATACAAATAACTCTCTTTTCTAACACTTGATGGATTCTCCTTGACGAATTCTTAGAGGAGAGGATTCGAATCCGAGACAGTTTGCCACACAAAAAGCTTAATTAAATTAGCACGAAAGGGATTGAACTCAGGGTTACTTTGATAACGAGATAACGTTCAACAAAACTTCACAATATATAATTCAACAAAACTTTGTATATTATATCATTCCAACAAACTACAAGTGCTTAAAAAAATCGAGATTGTTCATACTTATATCAGAGAAAGTCATGATATGGATGCGCCAACATATATATATATATATATATATTATATATATATATATATATATACTTTTAGGCCATTTAAATAAACATGAAGCTACAAAAACACCTCTGTCTTCTAACACTTACTTACTTGTCTTAAAAGCACGTCTTCTCCTCTTGCAAGTGCACGAAGTGCAAGAATTTGGTATGCACCGCCTAATGTCAGAGCGTCCCGTCCTAAATTGGAAAAATCTTCTTCTTATACTATGTCAACGTACAAAGAAAGCAACCCAACTGGGATTAATGGTATAAATAGAAACCTCTGCAAATAGTTGGAGCAAAATTTAAACATCATATCTTGGTCAAACGATGGTTAATGGTTCCACTCTTCTCACCCCTGCACTGGTGTTCGGCGTCGTGAGAGGAATGAGCAGCAGGAGGCTCAAGAAAATCCTCCTCGTCTGCCTCACCGAGACCGAACTTCTCGTCGAAGCTCACAAGGATCGACGGGCTCGAGCCGAGGCCGAGATCGCCAAATTGCTCCGTACGCGTCAGGCGCAGGGAGCTGTCTTCCAGGTAAGATAGGTTACGTTACGTTACTCTCCCCATGAAGTATGGGAGCGGATCTGCTGTTCCAGATATTCTGCATCAATTCTGTTACTTGTTCTCAGCATGTGACACCTGTCCTCAGCTCCTATAATTATGAATACGAAAAGTATGATTTGCCACATGCTGAGAACATGTGATATAATTGGTAAAAAAATATCTGGGACAACATATCCGCTCCCGGTGCACTACTGCCTGTGGGTGCATTTAGAATTTTGTTGTGTTGTTCCATTGAGGAGGTTCCGTGGTGATCGACAGGTCGGGTGCGTGATCAAAGAGAAGGATATGCTGGATGTAGCGTTCACGATACAGAGGATCCTCCATATCTTGCTCGAAAAGGGTCTTCAAATATACACTTGCAGGCGAGTTCATAACACGGGACATTGTCAAATATGTATATATATATATTGCAAGGATACGGACACGGATACAAGTTGCAAGGACGACACCGATAAGTTATATCCCGTGTCCGTGCAGCATAGTGTTGCATTAGCCAACCGCGAGTAGCTAGCCCTGGTCTTAACTGTTGGTTTCTGTTACCGAATTATAGGTCGTGCCCTGATGAACTGAGAGAGGAAGTGGCGAGCCTGGTTTTCGCAGCACCGAGGCTGAGGCATTGCACGGAACTTCGGAAGTTATCCGAGCTCCTGCGATCTTGGTTTCCGAAGCGTTCGTCTAAGGTTTGCGACGAAGCTAGCCGACAGGTAAACGATGATGATCTTGAGCATAAATATCAACTTGAAAATACCTTTGCTGATCTTAATCTACTGTGATCTTCAGATGGTGCAACTGTTGTCCACCGGACAACCGAGCGTCGCGAGCACGCTGATATCAGTACAGACGATTGCGTATCTGTACGGGATCAGGCTGGATCTGGAGTTCTTATTCGAAGTATTTGATTGCGTCTTCAACCAGCGCCATGTTGCTGGAGTACTTCATCAGCACAGTAAAGGAGTTGCACGTACCTGGAAAATAACAACATTGTTGAAATTTACCTGAAAGTAACAACAACGATGTGTTTTTAGTTGCACAAATTATGGGTCGAGGCACGCTTCCGTGTGATCTCTTCCAAAGTTCCAATTGTAAATCAATACTACCCATGTATTGCACAGCGAAAATGAAGTGAAAAAAAAAAATTTAGAACTTAGCCATCATATCATTTTCCCACATCATACAATACAAATATGAACTTGCGTTCTCTCAAGAAAACTACTCGATCAATTCCAAACTGCCTCCTAGAAATCCAAACGATAGCCGTGTCAAGCGATGGTCTCGTCGTCTACATGATGTTGAAAGGTCGACCATCTGAATATGATCCGTTCGTCACAACGATCAAAGTGCGCTCTGACGGAATCTTCGTCGACGAACTTCATAACCTCGTCCTTGCAGAGGAAGCTCTAACATCAAATAAGGCTCCAAAGTTCAGCTAAATACTTATTGTTATAGTTATCGTATCGGTATCGATATCGTTTCGATCCAGTATGATATTGTCATTGTATCGTTCGGATGCAGTATCATATCGCTATTCTATGTATCGATCAAACATCGTATTGCATCATATCGATTCGATATCGTATCACTATCGTATTATATCAATCCGGTATTGTATTTATCTATTGTTTGTATCACATGGATATAGTATTGTTGTTGTTGTTTTGGAGAGGGTTATTGTTATCGGTATCGATAGCGATATCATTATGGTGATCCTTAATGCTATTGTTATCATTATTGGACCTGGTTAACCCTTGTATTCTATAGCACATGTTACTATAGATTAATCCTAACTGCATTAGTAATTACTAGTAAATGTACGTGCTTTGCACGTATAATAACGGATAATAAAAATATTATCCAATTATAGACAAATATTTCTTCTAACTCATGTGGTTAAGGTGTGAGGTATTTTTCTTGTTTGGTTGAGTTCGGTTTTCCATGTTGACAAATTTAAACTTTTTTCAATAATTTTTTACATAATTTATTTAAAAAAAATAAAATAGACCGTGATATAATGACGGCTTAGACAGCTCACTTTTGAGCCGTTTTGAAGCCGCACTATATAGTGTAAGATTAGGTTGATAATCTATATATATAACCAATTGTAGCAAGCAACAGTGATTGGTTGACTGAACGATGAATGCTAGTTTATTTTACTACTTAGATACCCTTTTCTTTTCTTTTTATTTTTTTCCAACAATTACATTCGAGATAGTCCATTGTACGTATCCCACGATCCTCATTGTCGATTATGGCTTATTTATTTATGTTGTGTTTTGTTGTATTTTTTTTTCTTGCTGGATTTAGACCTAGCTTAGAGTTTCTTTTGTAGTACTTGCTATCACGATTGACCCATCTTATCACACATCGATCCCAAATAATTGGGTTACAAGTACATGTCCTAACTATATAAAGGTCACTGGTGACACATCGTTATGGACTGTTTATGGTAAAATGACAATCCTTTTTAGTTCAGGTAGCGACCCCAATTGGATGTTCCGAATTACTTATGCTTATACGTCAGCACCAATTATTTATGTCCTTCTTTGGCCAAATCGGTTTTGCGATGTCCCGGATGCCATCTGAGGAACTAAATCTTGTACACATTTATAGTTGACTACTCAATAAGTATCTCATCTTGTATTATAGCTTCATGATCATCTATGTTGTAGAGTTTGGAACGTGTTATTAGTTATCTTTGATGTGATTTTTTTTTTCCTATCGATTGTATGGATTGAGACATAGAATTGCTTGTTGGTTATAGGATAAACTTGATGAACTATAGATAACACCCTTATATGTTATACATTCGTAACCATACTACATGGTGTTGGCGTACTCCATAGTGTGTAAAAGATCGAGTCACACCTTCGTTACTGAGGCGTGATAATGATATATAATTCTAATATGTAATATCCATCGGTCGACAGAATGAGGTGCTTCCATAAGAAATAATGTATATTTAATGCACTTTATACAGTTAGGGAAAAGTTTGATAATTTATGTACTTGTAGAATAAGTTTTTGAGAGAAATGGAGAAGATAGAGTTCTAATTTTGAAAAACTTTTCTTTTTTAGGAAGTGTATTATTTTCTTCCTTAAATAAAGACATATGCCACAATTGATCGAGGTAGGATATAGAATTGTTGTTTTGAAAATATATACACTTTTAATCACAAAATATACATAGAATTGAAATTTTTTACATAATTTTATAAGTCTTTTTTAATTTTTAAGTTTGAACCGAAACCTAACCAAATAGAGTTTTTAGAACTTTTTTGAAATCAAAACCAAACCCATTTTTTTTAAACCGAAGCAAATATCTTATCCGATTCGGCTAGTCGATTCTCGGTCTATAAAACCGAATACAAAAATGCTATTTGGCTCCCAAAATATTTGGGTGATGCCATCTCCCATTATGTGGCATATGACATGGTTGCTGACATGGCAGCTGACATAGCAAAATTTAACATTAAAATTAATATTAACATTAAATTTAATATTAAAATTAAAATTAAAATTAAATTAACATGATAATTAACATTAAGATTAACCTTAACATTAAAATTAACCTTAACATTGAAATTAACATTAATTTTAGCATTAAATTTAATCTTAACATTAAAATTAATATTAACATTAACATTAATATTAACACTAATTTTTTTGGATAATTAATATTTTGAGTTAAAATTTGTCATGTCAGCTATTATGTCAGCTGTCATGTTAGATGTCACATAATGGACGATGGTCCAAATATTTTGGGAGCCAAATAGCATAATTGAACCGAATAATGCTCACCACGGAACCATTGACTGCAGAGGGAGCGTCTCACTGAACTCTACTGCAAACGGGTAAAATCCGAGCGGAAAGAAAAATAAATACAAACCGGTCGCCGGCGAGAAATGGCGGAGATCCGGCGGTACTGGTCGCTGGTGGCGGCGGCGCTGGCGGTCAGAGCCCTCCTCATCCCGTTCTCCGACAGCCTCAACCTCGGCTCCCGCCCAGAGCTCGCCACTCCCGTCACCAGCCTACGCCGACGTAAACTCTAATTTCTCCCTCTTCTCCTCCTCCTCCTCCTCCTCTTTGATTTTAGGGTTTAGATTTGTTCTGATTGTTTGTTTGTTCTTATGTAACGATCTTGTGCAGTGGCGGAGGGTTACTGGCTGAAGCAGTCGTCGATGTCTCCATACGCAGGTCCGATCTCGATTTCTAGGGTTTTCTTTGATTTCAATATGTGATGGCATTCCAAGTAGTTCATCAGATTTATATATGTTACACTCCCTAAATAAGCAGTAGCAGAGCTATGGAGTGTAACTCCTTCTCCAGTATTAGTAGCAGTAATTAGAATATAATTCAATGCTTACTTACAGCAGTGGGGGAGGGGACCATTGGCCATGTCACCTGACAGTTGGCTGACCTGGATGATTCCCTGCCAATTCTGTTAGCAGCCAGCTAATAGAGTGAGGCTCACGAATGAGCCTGGGCTATAAATAAGTAATGAGAAGAGAAGAATGCAGGCTGTAATGAATTCCTTCTAGTCTTTCTTTTCTCTTACACTGTTCTATCCACATTCTTCCCCAATTTATCAATATAGATCTATTCTTCCCCATTCTCTTCTGAATCTGAGCTAAACTCTCTCCATTATCTTCTGCATATTGAAATTCATGGCAAATACTTACCAATCTCCACCAGGAACAGGCCTTTTGGGTCGAGTACCCAACAATTTGGTATCAAAGCCTCTCGATCCAGTAATCGAGGGCAGCAGGGAAGGAAGCACCAGCCAAGTGGAGTCTGGCAGAGGCTCTGTAGAAGGACGTCGACTGAGGATTGATGAAGATCGTTTCCTCTCTCTGGAAGACACAGTGGGAGCACTGGCAGGTACTGTCCTTGACATGAACCACAAGCTTGAGAAATTAATTTAAGATCTGGCCAGATCTAAGCCAGAATCTGCATTTTCCATGGGAAATGTATCCACACCCTTGCAACATCCTGTTGTAAACCACACAGGAACAGGGAATCCTCCATTGTTACCTACCCCTGCACACTTCAACAATAATACTGAGATAGTTCCATTCAGACAAGGAGGAGGACAACCTCATCTCAGGTTACAACTCCCTGAATTTGATGGGGAGGGAGATGTGAATGAGTGGTTGTTAAGAATCAACAACTATTTTAACTTCTACAACACCCAGGAAGCAGACAAAATTAAAATCTGCTCAGTCCAGCTTAAGGGGACAGCAGCATACTGGATGGATTGGGCTATGCAAATTAAGAATGGGAGATTGACCTGGAATGAATTTTGCACAAACATTCGTGCTGAATTTGGTCCATCCCAATTTACTGATCACATTATTGAGTTAAAACTACTCACACATGAAAACACAGTGCAGGAATATAACTCACAATTCCAGAAGGTTTCTAAGAAGATACAAGGCTTACCAGAGAGTTGCATGATCAGTCACTATCTAGGGGGTTTGAGAGAAGAACTCAGGTATGAAGTCCAGATTGCTAATCCCAACACTCTCATGGCAGCTATGCAATTGACCAAACTATATGAAGCCAAGTTCCTGGCAATCAAAAAGAAACTACAAGGGGAGTACTTATAGCAATAAGACTGGAATTAACACCACTTACAACTCAGGGGCCTCTAAGACTAGCATTGAACCCTGGAAGAAGCCAGCAAACACTAACTTGGATACTTCCAAACCTGCAGCAGAGACTCCAAGGACCACCATATCACCTTCAGAAATCCTGAGAAGAAAAAACTTAGGATTATGTTTCATGTGTGATGAAAAATGGTTCAGAGGGCATAAATGCAAGGAAAAAAAATTATTCATGTTGGTGTCTGATGAAGAAGACCAGAATGAAGTAGCAGATGTACCTGAAGTAGTTCCCTATTCCACAGAAACTCGGCAAAAAGCTTTTGAGATCTCTCTACATGCTCTTTCAGGTATATCTCATCACTCCACTATGAGGCTAAGAGGAACTCTTAGAAATAAACCTGTTCTCATATTAGTGGACTCTGGATCCACTCACAACTTTATTGACACTACATTATGTGAAAGATTGGGCCTCATTCCCCAAGACAGTCATCCCTTTGAAGTATTGGTGGCTGATGGAGCCAAACTTAGCAGCAAGGGGTTATGCAAGGGCATCAGCATTGAATGCCAAGGCCATAAAATCAAGACAGATTTTTTACTTCTGCTACTTCCAGGTTGTCAACTAGTGCTGGGAGCCAGTTGGCTTAGCACCTTGGGCACCATAATGTGGAACTTTCAGGAATTGACTATGGAGTTTACAGAACAGGGAATTAACAAACAGTTTAAGGGGATCAAGCCTCATTTGAACCACCTTCAAGAGCCTGACACTAAAGAAATGAGGCAACACTCTCAGTTTTATCTCATTCAACTATGCTCAGTAACAGAGTTCAATTCCCATTGCCAAAGCTTGCCACAAGACCCAGTGATTGCCACACTTCTGGAAAATTGTGATCACTTATTCATGGAACCCACAGGGCTACCTCCCAAAAGACCCTTTGATCACAGGATTCCCCTCCTGCCTGGGTCAGTGCCAATTTGCAACAGGCCTTACAGACAGCCATATATGCACAAGAATGAAATTGAAAGACAAATACAGGAGATGCTGAATACTGGGATAATAAGGCCTAGTAATAGCTCATATTCTGCTCCAGTAATTTTAGTAAAAAAACCTGATGGTTCATGGAGGTTATGTGTGGATTACAGGGGTTTAAATCAAAACACTGTAAAGGACACCTTTCCCATCCCCTTCATTGAAGAGTTGTTTGATGAACTTCATGGGAGCCAATACTTTTCCAAGCTGGATTTGAGAGCTGGATACCACCAAGTGAGGATGGCAGAAGAAGACATTCACAAGACTGCTTTTAGAACTCATGAAGGCCATTATGAGTTCCTTGTGATGCCATTTGGGCTCACAAATGCCCTTCCACCTTTCAAGCCCTGATGAATGAAGTATTCAAAGAGTACTTAAGGAGGTTTGTATTAGTTTTTTTTGATGACATACTTATATACAGTGCTAACTTACAGGATCACTGCAAACACTTGCAAGCAGTTTTCCTTAAACTGGAGGCTAATCAGTTAAAGCTCAAGAGGAGTAAGTGCTTGTTTGCTCAAAATCAAGTAGGGTACCTGGGACACATCATCTCAGGACAAGGAGTGCAGGTGGATCAAGACAAGGTGCTAGCAGTTGTGGAGTGGCCTCTACCCAGAACCCTCAAGGAATTAAGAGGATTTTTGGGACTTACAGGGTATTATAGAAGATTCATACAGGGTTATGGAGCCATTGCCAGCCCTCTCACTGAATTGTTAAAGAAGAATTCTTTTTTCTGGAATGAAAAAGCTCAAAATGCTTTTGAAAACTTGAAGCAGGTGCTCACCCAACCTCCAGTATTGGCAATGCCAGATTTCAATGAAGAGTTCACTGTAGAATGTGATGCTTCAGGAATGGGAATAGGGGCTGTACTAATGCAAAAAGGCAGGCCTATTGCTTATCTCAGTCAAAGACTTAAAGGCAGGAACACTTCCCTCTCTACATATGAAAAGGAAATGTTGGCCATACTCCTAGCTGTTAAAAAATGGAGCCAATACCTCTGGGGAAGGAGCTTCCTCATCAGGACAGACCACAGATCCCTAAAACATTTGTTAGAACAGAAAATTCACACTGAGGCTCAGTTCAAGTGGTTTTCCAAATTACATGGATACCAGTTTAGGGTGGAGTATAAAAGAGGGAAGGAGAATGAAGCTGCAGACAGTTTGTCAAGAAGAGAAGATACATCCTTAGCTGCAGTCACAGTGATTAGTCCAGATTGGATTCAAAACTTCAAACAACAAATGCAGACTTCTACCTATTACAAGCAACAAATGGAGAAATGGGAAAAAGGGAAGCTGGACAACAACAAATATGCAGTCAGGAATAACCTGTTATACTACAAAAACAGGCTCTTACTTGATCCCAACTCACAATTTGTCCAAGAGATGCTAAAGGAACATCATGATCAACTCCAAGGGGGGCACTCAGGTTTTGTTAAAACATTGCACAGGTTAAAGAGAGTTTGCTACTGGAAGGGCATGAAGAAAATGGTCCAGACATATATACAGACTTGTGAAGTCTGCCAAAAGAACAAGAGTGAAACCATTTCACCAGCAGGACTTTTACAACCCCTCCCTATTCCAGATAGAATCTGGGAAGACATATCCCTAGACTTCATTGAAGGACTTCCCCTTAGCCATCACAAAACCACTATCATGGTTGTGGTTGACAGACTTTCAAAATACATACATTTGTTTGCTCTCAGCCACCCATACACTGCATCCCAGGTGGCCCAAATATTCCTTGAAGGGGTCTTTAAGTTACATGGCATGCCTAGGTCAATGGTTTCTGACAGAGACCCTATCTTCACCAGTTTGTTCTGGAAAGAGTTTTTCAAGTTACAGGGGACTCAGCTGAAGTATAGCACAGCCTACCACCCACAATCAGATGGCCAAACTGAGGTCACTAACAGATGTGTAGAGAGCTATCTAAGATGCTTTTGTGGTCACAAACCCAAAGAATGGAGCAAGTTCCTGATCTGGGCAGAATCCTGGTTCAACACCAACTGGCACTCAGCTACTAAGATCACTCCCTTTGAGGTGGTGTATGGGAGAACACCCCCACACATACTCACTTATCTTCCAGATGGAGCACAGGACAGAGAGGTTGCTACGGCTATCCTAGCCAGGGACAATGCACTACAGTTGCTGAAAGATAACCTGCAGTTAGCTCAAGACAGGATGAAGAAGGCAGTGGACTCTCATAGGACTGAAAGATCCTTTGAGCCTGGAGATTTTGTGTACCTCAAGCTACAACCTTACAGGCAATCTTCAGTAGCCCAAAGGAAGCCTCAAAAACTGTCTCCAAAATACTTTGGTCCATATCAAGTATTAGACAAGATAGGGCCAGCGGCCTACAAACTTGCTCTCCCTAGTGGTTCATTGATATATCCTACCTTCCATGTATCTCAGCTCAAGAAACACTTAAGCAGGAAAGTCTCTGTTCAAGCTGGATTACCTACTCAAAGGGAAGAAATTTTGCTAGAACCAGACTGGATCTTGGACCGCAGGCTAGTTCAGAGGAAGAATCAAGCAACTGTCGATTTGCTGGTGCAGTGGAAGGATACTTCAGAAGAGGAAGCTCAGTGGGTGCCATACGAGGACTTCATCAAAGACTTCCCTCAATTTGACCTTGAGACAAGGTCCAAATGAAGGGGAGGGCAGTTGTTACACTCCCTAAATAAGCAGTAGCAGAGCTATGGAGTGTAACTCCTTCTCCAGTATTAGTAGCAGTAATTAGAATATAATTCAATGCTTACTTACAGCAGTGGGGGAGGGGACCATTGGCCATGTCACCTGACAGTTGGCTGACCTGGATGATTCCCTGCCAATTCTGTTAGCAGCCAGCTAATAGAGTGAGGCTCACGAATGAGCCTGGGCTATAAATAAGTAATGAGAAGAGAAGAATGCAGGCTGTAATGAATTCCTTCTAGTCTTTCTTTTCTCTTACACTGTTCTATCCACATTCTTCCCCAATTTATCAATATAGATCTATTCTTCCCCATTCTCTTCTGAATCTGAGCTAAACTCTCTCCATTTATCTTCTGCATATTGAAATTCATGGCAAATACTTACCAATCTCCACCAGGAACAGGCCTTTTGGGTCGAGTACCCAACAATATAATTACTAATTTCGAAAGTATTTCTCACTAGACAATATAACCTTCCATTAAATACCTAGGAAGCGCGGACATATACACTGAAAATTGGAGTCACATTGTGTCCGGCACGAGATAGACACTCCAAAATACAGTAATGGAAGAACTGGGAATTCCCATAAATGAAGCTAAAAGTTTATAAATTGAAGCATATGTTTAGTTTGTACAGTTCACTTTCGTCGAATTGCTTTATAAGCGCTTAAATGTATATTTAGGTTTTTCTTTAAAGTTTTCAGGAGATTTTTATATGACAACTATCGAGGTGTGGCAAACGCTACAAGAGTTACAATGTGATAGTGAAGGAGTGAGTTTCTTTGACGATAGTCCATTGTGAAGGTTACATGGGTGGGTCTTGCAGACTGTGGTGAGATTTCTTTGGTCAACCCTAGAGAGGTTGACTATGGTTCCTTTGCTAATGTAGTCTAATTATGTGCTAAATAATGAAAATAGAATCAATACTGAAATGCAAATGACAACAATAAGAGAAATAGAGAGGACATGAATCACAAACACCAAAATGTACCATGGTTAGCACTCTAGACTTAGTCCAGCCCATTTTTCTCTTCGGATTTAATCCACTATTCGAAGAATACCAATAGACTAACGCCTTCGGCATTTCTGTAAGTTTCTGGTTAGCTTTTGCAATCTTATCAGTTATCCCTTGCACAGAACACTTTACTCGGTGCATCTCAGCCATTCACTTCCACACCGTTAAACAAGGATGTTGAAGCTCTTAAATCGGAAAAAGAAGGTTAGCAGGTTTATATAAACAAGTAATGTGTTGTAAAAACAACTATTCCTGGGGTATTGGATGGGAAATCCAGCATGTACACATAAGGAATTTTACTTAGACCTATTATTGTCATCATTGTGCCGGCCTGTAACCTGGCCTACACACCCATATGCCTACAAGGTTGTTTAATTGTTACTATAGATTAAACTGACTTACATCAGTCATCCACTCACTCTGTGATGCTTAATATCAATATTGTGTTCTACATTGTGTATGTTATGAAAGGCCAACTGGCTTGGACACTGCCTTTCGCTATATCATTAAAAGAGTGTTGCGTGGATACCTTATCTTGTTCTTATTCTCCCAATGTGTCAAATGACGTAGATATTGTATGATCGAATTTTATCTTGTTGTCATTTCAGGATCCATGTACCATAATTCACCGTTGCTCTTGTTGATGCTTGGGCCATTAACCGTAAAAAGGTATAAGGTATTTTTGGAAGTTATTGTGTTCCTAATTTAGCATAATGTGGTACATTGTTTTGTTTTATGTGTTATAGCAGTTATATTATCTTACCTCTTCGTTTAGACTCTTTATAGTCTAGGGGTACTTGAGGATGCTCCTCGGTTGCAAGAACTTAAACTGCATAGTGAAAAGGTAGGTATACTACCTGCTGGCCGTCTAGATTTTATGGCATGGCCCTCTCATGTTCATTGTGACCTTGGCTAGGAATTAGGCACCAACATGGAGGGTTGACGTAGGGTCGACAACCGGTCATACAAGCATGGTCGGTTCTTTAATGGAACCTGCTTATACTCCACAGCAACCTCATCCGAAGGGAGAAGGCTTGGATGATGAGGATAATGATGTTAAAAGTAGATACTAGATAGCTTTCATGCTAAAATGAATAGGAAAATATACTGCATCCTTACAAACTCTCTCTATTGGGGTCACATATTCATTTAGGGACTTTAAGGGTGACTTGCATCCTTGTTAATCTTTTTAACGATTAATACTTGGATGTATTTTTTAAAAGTATTGATGTTGTTACCTGTCTTTGGTATTCAGGTCTGCAGGACAACCTGCTCATTTTGTTTGCAGGTAATCTTTACATTTATTGCTCACTTTTCTACAGGTATCATGATAACTAGTATGTTAGCACATTTCCTTTCATATCAATGAAGTATGACCATTTATGTGCTTGTATACCGCCAAGATGCATTGCTTTGTATTTATATGAGCATGCATCCATGAAAGACTTTTATCCCTCTTCTTGCAACTCGGTTTGTGACTGAGCAGATTAATGAAATTGTCCATTCCTTTTTTTGGTGTATTTTCTCCAGTGCCACTATTGACTTTTTAGATTCCAGATGAATCCTGTTGGTCACCCCTTGAAGCATCAAATTGTTGCTAAAAGCTGCCACACGTGGCCTATTTCAGCCGACATTATTGACATTTTACTGAATAATTTAAACATGATAATAAGTATGGAATAATTTTTTTTTGTTTTCCAAATATCGCATAGCTGAAATCAGACTGCTGATTAGACAGATAAACATTAAAAATTTAAAAGATGGGAAAAGAAATGAGTATTTCATGGTTTGGAGGCAGTGCAATTTGAGGTTAAGATGAGAGAAAAACATCTAAGATGCTTTTGACATGGGCAAAGGAGACAGATGCACCTGTTAGTAGAAGTCATAGGCTCTTACACTGTTCTAAAAGGCGGCGTAGGCGGCGCCTAGGCGCTAGGCCCCTGGTGCCCGCCCGATGTCCGCCTAGGCGCCCGCCTAGACCCCCCGACATCCGACTATGCATGTTTTGGGATTCTATGGTCTTTTTCTGCAATTTTCAGTAGATTTTTTAGATTTATTTATTTATTTTTGAACCGCCTAGATCAAGGCGGCATAGGCGCTAGGCGGCAGGTGTCTCCCGACTAGCGCCTAGCGCTTTTCACAACCTTGGGTTCTTAGTTAAAGAAGCTGGTAGAACTTGGTTAGACTCTGATCGAGACTGACATGCAATACAACATTTGTTAGTAGTAGAGAGGATGGTCTTAACTTATTTCAGAATGGAAGAAAATGGTTCATTCGGCTGACCGCAAAAGTTTGAGATAAAGATATTGTTGTCTTTGTAGTTTGTATGTTTCCATGAACCGGATGCTAATGTAGAAGAGATGAAAGCCCACTTTATTGCATCATAGAAATTTGAATGTTCTTCTAGGTCTTTATGATTTTGAATCTGCTCCTGTAGTTTTCTGAAACAACTACCAATTACTTTCTTTTGTTTGAAATGCTCACAACTGGCTGAAATTTGGGTTTGACTTACTCTAATCAGTGTAATTATACAGTTTGTAGTTTTGCTCGGGATGGTTTGTGAACTTGTCATAAAAATGCTAGTCTCAACATTTTCTGCATTCAGGTTGATGTCTGTAAGTGTAGAAGTAGAATATGTTATAGATGTTATGCTTATCCATGCAGAATACAGTTTGTTGTTTGTGATTGTAGATCTTATTACTGCTTTGCTTATCCGTGCAACTGGTCAGAAGCTTATGACAACATACTATCGGAGCTTGCAGTCGCTGAAACTTTCGCAGCAAGCACTAAGTTCAGGTAAGTTCTTATTCATATAAATAGAGGACTTTTCAGTAGTTTTACCTCTTTTCTTTCTTTTATGTCATACCACCTTTGGATGTTCTCATACTGTTTACTTATTCCTGATCTTATACTTCCAATTTATCAAAAACTATAGACCTATAAATATTCTAAATGTTAGAAAAAATTGTTATGTTAATGACTGAATTGCAAATGTATGGCATTGTACACTGAGGAATGCATTTTTTGCTACTTAAATGAGGATTTCTTCCAACAACAACAAATGGATCATCATTTGGGGATGAACATTTATGGAGGGGTTTCATATTACCTGAAAGATTTGACGGCCAGGGATTGATGATTGCTGAATGAAGTCATGGGGAGTACTTGCTAAGGCTTGTATGATTAAAGGCCTACTAAGTTTCGTGAATCTATAGAGGGCTCTGAAGTTTGAAGTGTCAATGTGGCCATCTCATGAAGAATTTACAATGATCTTCTTTGAGAAGCAGAGTTTTGTATTATACTCGAGGGAAGTTATGCAAGTGAAAAAGGAAGATTGACTCTCAAGTATGGCTAAAGGCAATTCCACAATAATGTCAACCATAATCCATAAGTAGACAAGGGAGGAGAAAGTACAAGGGTTACAATTAGGTCTGTAATTGGGTCCAGGTCTATAAGATTGGATCTCGATCCTTATTTGAGTTGAATCTGGATATGGTGTGCAAGACCCGGATGCATATGAATATGGATCTGAATACATATTCTGATTAAGTTTTGACGAGCTTATACTTGGCTCTAACTGTAACTAATAAATCAAAACACAGTTGAAAATATCGTTTTGGGTATTGGTTTTGGACCCTTCTTATGACTATCGGGATGGTGTTGGATTGGAAACATTTGGACCCAAACTTGAATCTCTCTGTCATATTCCTTGTCACACGACACAGGTCGCAGGCTATATTTCCTGCAGTCAGAAAAGAAATCTGTAGGCATCATCTCTTGTGACTCCCTCATCTTTATCTCTGTGCCCCCTCCTCACAAAAAGTCCACACCTAGACCCTTTTTGGTGCCAGCTGCCAAGATGCAAACTCCCACACACACACACCAGCAGTCTCACAAACACACACCCTCTATCTAAATCTCTCTTTCCTGCATTCAGAAAATTGAATTTGTGTTTTTCGCTTTTGGTTCGTTTTACTGGGAGGTGACTTTTATAGTTTACCTTATGGGATTGTAGGACTGGATTCTGGATAATTTGGTCTCAATGGTGATCATGTAAACTGGTAATGGAAGTTCTCTTTTGTTTCATTGTCTGTCGCTCCTGGAGTAATTGGCTGTACCTTCTAATATAGTCAGTGGTCTCTAAAGTCTTTATGATTTTCATGAGTTGAGTTGAAGCCATTTTGTTGGTAACTAATAGGTAAAATCATATGTGCACTACTTTTTCTATTTCTTTGAGAATAATTATGATATAGGAATTATGAGGCTGTTCAATGTTTCTAAGGCTTGATATGTCTACCTGAATTGGATAGAAAATCAGTCAAAGCGTCAAGGGACTGAAATCCAACTTCAAATAATCTAATACAAGGTTTGCTGGTTGTCATTAGTGACATACTCCCATTCACTTGTTGTTGCCATATTCTAATTTCCAGCTCCCAATTTCCAACTGGTCACATTGATCCCAATCTCATCCATAACTTCCCAAACAAGGAAACCGGTTAGAAAATCATCATCAAACAAGGATTCCTTTTCAATCCCTGATCTCTGGAAATCTCTCTTTTACCATGCATATTTTCCCCTGTGCATAAAAATTTAAATTAGGGCCAGTTTAATAATTTTCATGACTTTTTCTGTTGGAATTCACCCTAAAATTTAAGATGGCCCAATCCTAATATCTTCTGCTTAGATCGACCACAGTATATTGATTGACAAGTCCCCAAGTGTGAACCTTCCCTCTTATGTATAGAAGGAACTTTTATGCATGACCAAAAAATGATTTCGTTTAACTGGCCAAAATAAAGGAGATGGATCATGTCTTTAAAAGGTAATTGTTGACCCTCTGCCTAACTAAGTAAACTGAGGATTATGGCTAAGTTGACAATGCTTGTTATAGAAACGCTCATGTTTAGGAGTCCTAGAAAGTTCTTATATGCTTATGCGAACGTAAGTAAGATTCAGATTCCAGATATTTGGGAAAAGTTCTTATATGCTTATGCGAACGTAAGTAAGATTCAGATTTCAGACCTAAAAAGCACGGTCCTGAGTTTGTTTGGAAGTCAAGGGGCGTATTCTATAAATTGAGCAACTATTCAGTTGTGTAAAGTTCAAAATACAAATTGGAAGATGCTTTTTAGTTAATTAACCTTGCTATCTTAAATACTTAACATTTCTGCAGTTCTCTGATAACCGTATTGTAACTTTGTTTTCACTGAACAAATTAATTTGTTTTGTTATTTATAGTTTTATCTTTGAAAAACATTTAAAATATATTTTCGGTTGTTTACAGGAATTGTGAACGCCGGAGAGTTGGCATCCCTTGTATTTTTATGGAATCCTTTGGCAATAATCACTTGTGTGGGGTCATCAACATCACCACTTGATAATTTGATGGTGGTGTTGGCCATCTATGGAGCTTGTTCACGTAAGAACTGTTTTATATTCCTTAGATCATTTAGAAGATTTCTTTTCCATGTTTTCAAGAAAACTATATGTCCTCGTTAACAGTTGAACATGTTCCTTGTCATGCTAATTTTAACTACATTAGCAAAATGGGACTTCTATTGTTTACCCACATCCTTAGCAAATATTGTACAGATGCCTGTGTTAGACTGGAGAGTCCCACCAAGGGCCAGTTAACTTTTTTTGGGGTCTGTTTAGCTATCTTCGTATGGACACCATCATACTAGATTGATCATGAAGCATGAACTGCTATTTTTCTGCTTCATACTTTCTCAATGAGTTCTATTAGTAGATCATATTTAAGGTTAGAAATAAAGACGAGTCACTCAAAAAGAACATGTTGGAAAGCCACAATGTTCTACTGTAGAAGACAATGACCCCAATACTAAACTTGTGATGTGTCGTAGTCGTCATCATCATCCTAGTCTTCTACCATAGGAATGAGGTCGGCTATGTAGGATAAGAAAGCTCCATACAAGCAAGATTCTTAACGGCGGTAGGCGGGTGCGCGATAGAGAGGGTCCGCCTACCATCTAGGCCGCCTAGGCATCGCCTGGGTGTCTTATACATCTTGCCTATGTTTGTATGACATATTGCTTATGTATGTGAACACTAAATAAAATTATCAATAAGTTGAACTTAATTCTTTATATTTCGAGAATTTCAAGTTTATTGAGACTAACAATGTCTTTATAATTTCGAGAATATGGAGTTGGATTCTCCCAGCTGACATTAGTTATAAATTAAAAGAGCATCTAGAGTCCAAAAACTGTGATGTTCCTTCTTCTTTCAGTTTATATATATATATATATATATATATATATATATATATATATATATATATACTCTGCAGTCGCCTACGCTCTTACATCGCTTTCTCATCCGTTTAGGCACCCGCGTACGCCTCCTCACCTACTCTTACACCGCCAAACTGCCGTCGGCAGCCTACTCCAATATCTACGACAAAAGCGGTGCAGAGAACTGCCGTCTCGTGCCTAGGCGGCCGCCTCGACCGTCATTTAGAACACTGCATACAAGATTTAACAAAAAAATTTATGACCGGTTGTCGACATGACATCAACCCTCTATGTTGGTGTCAAATTCCGAGCCAAGATAGTTATGAGCATGAGAGCGTCATCTATAAAACCTCGGTGGTCAGTTGGTAGGTATATAAACCTACGTTTTGGATTGTAGTTTAAGCTCATGCAACCAAGGAGCACCTTTCAAGTTTCTCTAGATTTTAAAGAGTCTAGACGAAGAGGTAAAACGATATTGTTTGCTATACAGAATTACATTCATCTCTATGGCATATTACGCCAAAAGAGTGAAGGAATGGCACTCCCATGTGTGACATGACGTAGTCTTTCACAAAATCTAATCTTAGGATTAAAGATGTGTTACTTGAAAGGAACTTGTCCAAATGTCTCAGTAGTGCAATGGTTCTACTACAGATGGTGACAACCTATGTTGCATGACTACAGACACAACTAAGGATAAAGGCATGATATGGATAAAGAATATGGACATTTTCAAATATGTACAATGGAATCACCTATGCTGCATGATACAGATACGAACACGGTATGGATACAGGAACCCTTTTGTCGTGGTCATGCAACATAGGTGACAACCGAAATACTTGCACTTATGAATTGCCATAGCCTTTAACAATTGATGCAAAACACTGTTACTAGAATGGTATGGGAAACCCATAGGCGTGAGAAAAGTATTGCAACTTCCAGCTACATGAAAATAATAACTCTCCTACTTTTCATGGGGGAAATGTTGTGAGATTGATTTGACATTACACCAAGAAATACACCAGTTTAGGGGAAGTACAGTCTCTTAGTTAAAGGAGCCGGTACACTAATGCTATGGAGTTTGGATGGGAGCACTGTAGAAGGGAAATGAGCTGTGAAGACCAAAGCAACATTGATGTAGATGGTGGAAAAGAACTATTGATGCACCAATAGGAAGAAGGATTATGTTTTAGTTAAAGGAACTGCTAGACTAATGTTATGGAGGAGTTGGATGGGAGCTATGGAGAAAAAATAGCTGTGCAGACCAGAAGTAATGACGACGAAGGCCGTGAATCAGGAGCACAATAGATGCACCAATTAGGAAGGCTACTGGGATGGGATCTTAGTTAAAGCAAACACAGACACTAGACAATTGTTATTGCTGAATAATATGAATATATTACCCTAAACCCTCACTAAAACTCTTAAGAGTTTTGTGAAGCTGCAGGGACTCTAACATGGTATCAGATACCCATGTTCAAACTCTCACTAACACTAGAGTTTTGGTGCAGTGACAAATTAATATGGAGTTGGACGAGTTTGAAGGCCAAATAGACATGGATGGAGGTGGGAAGAAGAATTTGATCCTTGAGAAAGCTGAATGAAAAAAAAAGAAAAAGGATTCATGTAGTTTACCCCCCGATATTCGGGTTAAGGTTTTATTATTTCTTGTTCTTGTTAAGTAAATATGTATCATATCTAGAGTACCTTTATCACTGTATTAGAAGAACATAAGACGAAATGGAACTTAATAGAGATTAAAGTGAAGATAGACTCATGTCATAATGACTTGCACAATACTTATCCGTGCTGCTAGACGGGTGGTTGAAAAACTGTAATACTCCATTTTGGGTCTGAAGTGAGGAGTTAAAAATGGCAATGAAACATGATGCGCTCCTAATCGACGCAACGAGGGACATTGAGTCGTTGACAAGTCGAATTTGGTGCAAGATACTTATTTTGAAGCCCTTTAAAAGTGTAACATCCATATCTCAGAACACGTATTTTGGTTAAGCCTGCATGTATCTTGGACCTGTATTTTATTTTCTCAGATTCTGGTCTGTATTTTATTTTGGCTCAGCTTGCAGATTTTGGTTTTCTCGTAAAATGGGTTTTGACATGGCTTGGTTTTATTTTGTGGAGGAGGATTGGTTTGGTTTGGTTCAACATGCATTTGGAACACCTTAGCCTATGTTTCACCCTCAACACACCACAACCACCCTCATTAAAACCCTACCAACCTTTTCTCTCTCCTCATAACTCTTTCATTTATTTTCTCCATCTCCTTCTTCTTCCTTCCTCTACACAACACCTCCACCCATAGGCAAGTGCACCTTGCCACCACATGAGAATCCTATTTTATTTGTCCATTAGCTAGATTAGGCCATCGAGATGAACATTAGAACTTGACATTTTGTGATTTGGAGTCTCCTTTGTTCTAGATCTAAGTTTTCTCTATTTTCGGATTTACATGGTTTTGATCTATTTTAGTTGGGTTTTTGTGGGTTTTGATGCTTCTATGTGGAAGAGAACTCAATTTTACTCAAGTTAGAACTTTGAAAATCTAGATTTGACTTTGATTTGACCAAGATATGAAGAATAGAATTTTTGGAGTTCTTGATGCTTGCTCTCGGCCTGGAGAAGAAGACTGCAGCCTGCGCTCTTTAGCGCAGTGCTGGACTGCGCATCCCCTCTCGGCCTGCGCTCTTTAGCGCAGCGCCGACCGCGCTGCTTGCCCCTTGGCGAACTGCGCTCAGCCCCATGCATCATCCATCCATGCGCAGTCTGCTCATGCGCAGTCTGCTCATGCGCCACCTATACCCCTGCGCAGTTCACCCCTGCGCAGTTGGCTCCCGCGCAATCTAACCCCGTGCGCTTGGACCCTGCGCACTCCACCCTTGCGCAGTTCAATCCTGCGCCATCTATTTCCTGCGCCAACCACCCCTGCGCAGTTCAACCCTGCGCCATCTATTTCCTGCGCCAACCATTCCTGCGCCAACCATTCCTGCGCCATCCACCCCTGCGCAACCCACTGGCCCATGATGATTTGGTTTTAATTCTTGGACTTGGCTTCTCTTTTGTGGATTAGGTTTTGAGATCTTGTTCCACACAGCACGACTATCTTGACCCAACACGACTTGACACGATTTTTAGTATTTGCTATGACTAGTACAGCTTTCGTGGTTTTCTGTGATTTACGATCCTGGTACTTTCTGATCTTCTCGATAGTGACCCGAGGGGGGTGCACTCTTGACTTGTAACCTGATAACTTGATAGTGGCCGTGGCGGCGCACTCTTGACTTGTAACTTGCTACTCGACTTGTAACTTGACTTGTATAATCAACCTTGACACCGTGGGTGTTCCTGCTTGCTTGCTTGTGCAATCTACTTGTCTTGTCTTGCATCATGTCTAGGACGTGACTCCCTGGTTTCCTACGGTCAGGGATTTGCACTGAACATGGATTAGGCTAATGACTAGTTCTAACTATAGTTCATGGAGAATTTTCAGTCACAGGCAATCTCGTTATCTGGACGCCTTAATTGGACTTGTAGCTTGCCGACGAGTAGAGCACATTTTCAGCACACTGTCATGTGTTGCACCCTCTAAGTCACCTAAGGGTATATCGTCTTCGGGGCGATGTACCCAACCATACTCTCAACCCGCAGAAGGATAACTGGATAGTCTGCAGGGCTTGGGACTGGGAAATTCTCATTGCATCTTGTTAGTAATTAGGCTTGTGATAACCCTAGTTAGTTAAAGTAGTAAGCCGTAGTATTTGCTTGGCCGCTTGTGAATGTATGTTGCCTAGCCCTGTCTAAGTCCTGTCTAGCCCCTGTACTTGGTACTCCAATACATGATTGTTTAACCTACTTTCAACAATAAATGGATAGAGACAAGTGCTATTCAGGCGAAGGGTTACAACCCCGGTCCTTGTTTGGTTTACGGGTTGTAACCTGGCTCCCAGAATGGTTCAACGTCCCTAGTCGTTTATTGTCCTGACGTGCTCTTTATTACTTGTACTTTTCTTTCATTTTTTTTATGTTCTGATATGCTGGCTTTTGTTCTTATTTCGTGGCCTCCTTTGTGGCACTTGCTCTTTCTGGGGTTTGACCCAGCTGGTTTTGTGTGGCCAGATTTCGGAGCAGCACCCGAGGATCTACCGAACCTCCAGCCCGATGGTGGCGACTAGAAGGAACCCGGGCTACGAGTGGGTTTTCTATTTTGTTTCGCTCACTCTATTGTAAAATTATTCTTTTGAGACGTTTAGCCGACGAGCACCTGTTAGCTCGATGTACCTTTACTTATTGTCTGCCTACGGACTGTAAACATGATTAACAAATCCTAGGGTTGATCATGTATGACTTAACTCTTGCTAGTCCTTGCATTTTGTACGACTAGCTTCATGATCAGCTGATATGTAATATTTGGGACGCCTTTTATTGTATATTTGGTGATCAAACATATTGTAACTTTTACTTACTTGCTTGTGATTGAGACAATAGGCTTGTTCATGACCTTAAGAGACTGCTGGCTTGTAGATAAACCCTCATATCTAGACAGCCGTGACCGTATAGCGAGATGGACTTCATTTCAATATACGTAGCTGGCTATGTTCGCCCCCGCTCTCCATTATTCTGGTTCCGGGACGTGACATGGTTTAAGTGGTGGCCCATGCAGGTCTTGGCATTCAAGAAATGTGAGGGTTTACCAATAGATGTCTCAATCAGTACTCGCCCTTGATCTCCGTTCATATCCTCTGAATCTCTGGATTCTTGCCCTGATCACATGCTTGTATCGTTGATCTGTCCTGGTCCTTCCTTATTGTTTTTTCCCCTGTGTCGTCTTCTTCAGCGGCACTGTACCTGACCCCGCCGATCAGCAAGGTGGAACACCTCCCGTGGACCAGCAGCCCGGAGATCAAGCCCAACACTCCGGAGTAGCCTCCATAGTTGTGCCTCCCGGAGGAGAGCCCCCAGTTCAGCCCGTTCAGCCTGCCGAGCCGGATGATGGCACTTTGGTAGGTCTCATCAGGACCTTGATAGCTTCCCAGGATCGTCGAGGAGACGCCTTGCACCAGGTAGTGGCAGATGCTTTGACCAGGGGCGGTCACCCAGGGAACAACGCGGCCAACAGCTTTAAGCGCCTGAACCCTCCCTTCTTCGACGGCAGTGAAGATGCGGTTGCCGCGGACGCTTGGCTTCAGGATACTGAGGTGATTCTGGAAGCAGCTAGAACACCTGAGAATGAGAAGGTGGCGGTGGTACGCATGCAGTTGCTGGACTTAGCTCGCAGTTGGTGGGCGACGCAAGCCATGGGATTAGTGGCACCCATTGCTTGGGCAGTGTTTAGAGAGAGATTCCAGACGAAGTATTTTGATGCTGTAGCTCGGTGCGACCTACAGATGAGATTTACCAACTTGAAGCAAGGAGGCAGAACAGTCGACGGTTATGCATCTGAGTTTTCTAGACTCAGTAGGTTTGCTCCCACCTTGGTGGCAACCGAGTTTGATAGGGCCCAGCGGTTCCAGCAGGGATTGCATTTGGAAATCTTGTTGGCAGTCGAGCAGTTCGAGCACCAGACGTTCGATGCAGTTTTGAGAGCAGCCAGGAGGCATGAGTATACCTCCCAGAGGATCGTTGATAGGACCGGAGGTAGGAAGCGGTCCCACAACCAGATGCACCAATCATCAGCTCCAGCCCCGGCAGCTCGGAGTTTGACCATTGGAACTCCGAGGCGGGCGGCCTCAGTAACGTCGGTTCAGCATTCAACCCCGACGTACCCGCAGCAGCAGAAGCAGAAGCAGACTTCCGCGATGGGATGTTCTCATTGTGGGAAGCTAGGCCATGTAGTGGCAGATTGTCGTAGGGCGCAAGGATTGTGCCTGGCTTGTGGAGCGGCAGATCAAAAGATAGGAGCTTGCCCAAATAGGGGTAGTTCTTCCTCTTCCAACCTAACCAGTCCATCGGTTAGAGGACCAGCACCTATGCAGCAGCAGCAGTACCCGAGGCCCTTATTGCCTCAGGCCCAGGCGTTTCATCAGCAGAACCAGCAGCAGTTTATCCAAGCTCCAGTGCAGAGTAGGCAGAGAGGTTTTCAGCAGAGGGGACCCGCAGCTAGAGGTCAGGCCATGATGATGGCTATGGAAGAAGAAGTTGCACCAGGTGAGGTAGTGGCAGGTACTATTCTCGTCAACTCCTCTCCAGCATTGGTATTATTTGATTCTGGTGCATCGCATTCATTCATGTCTGCACGATTTGCGACACGGATAGAATTGGAGCCCGAGTCATTAGCAGTGAGGCTTAATATACTTACTGGTAATGGTCTTGTGGGAGTAGATCGAGTGTTTTCTCGTGTCGGATCGTAGTTAGCGGTAGAGAGTTTCCCGCTAGACTCATAGAATTCCCTATGGCAGACTATGATGTAGTCTTAGGCATGGATTGGTTGAGGAACCAGTATGCTAGGATAGACTGCCATGTTGGCAGAGTTGTTTTCAGCATTCCAGGAGAGCCAGAGTTCTCATTTTCCAGAGGAGCAGTGGAGCCATCTTCCCCAGTGTTGCGGATGGCAGTAGCAGCAGTGCAGTTGCCCAGGATAGTTGAAGAATTTCCAGATGTTTTCCCCGAGGAGCTTCCAGGAATGCCGCCAGAGCGGGAGATCGAGTTCACTATCGACTTGATCCCCGGGACGGCACCAGTATCAGAGCGAGTCTACAGGATGGCGCCTTCAGAGTTAGAGATTTTGTACAAGATGATTGAAGAACTCAGGACCAAGGGATTCATTCGTGCAAGTGGATCGCCTTGGGGAGCCCCGATGCTTCTTGTGAAAAAGAAGGATGGTACGTCCAGGTTATGTGTAGGATTATCGTACCTTGAACTCAGTGACAATCAAGAACAGCTACCCTCTCCCGAGGATAGATGACTTATTTGATCAACTCAAAGGGGCTTCAGTATTCTCGAAGATAGACTTGCGGTCAGGATACCACCAGATCAGAGTCAGAGAGCAGGACATCCCGAAGACAGCTTTTCGATCTAGGTATGGACATTGGGAGTTCCTTGTTATGCCCTTCGGAGCGACCGATGCGCCGGCAGTATTCATGGACCTCATGAATCGCATTTTCATGCCTTACTTGGATCAGTTCGTGATCGTGTTCCTAGATGATATCCTGGTCTACAGCAAGAGCGAAGCAGAGCATGAGCAGTATCTTAGAGTCGTCCTTCAGACGCTTAGAGAGCATCAGTTGTACGCCAAGTTCAGCAAATGCGAGTTCTGGCTCGATCGCATTTCGTACTTGGGTCACATCGTTACCCGAGGAGGAGTGGAAGTAGATCCCCAGAAGATTGTGGCTATCGAGTCATGGCCAGTACCCAGCTCAGTGGCAGAAGTTCGCAGCTTCCTTGGATTGGCCGGCTACTACCGGCGATTCGTCTCAGATTTTGCAAGGATTTCAGCGCCGATGACCCAGTTGACCCGCAAGGATGTGCAGTTCGCTTGGACAGCGGAGTGTCAGGAATCATTTGAGAAGTTGAAGCGAGGTTTGATAACGGCTCCCATTCTCACACTTCCAGATGGGACCGGAGGATTCACAGTTTATTGCGACGCTTCAGGCAGAGGATTGGGGTGCGTCTTGATGCAGCATGGGAGGGTAATATCTTATGCATCACGTCAACTTCGTGATCATGAGAAGAATTACCCGACCCACGACTTGGAGCTGGCAGCAGTAGTGTTTGTACTTAAGTTGTGGAGACACTACTTGTATGGAGATAGAGTGGAGATATTTACTGATCACAAGAGCCTGAAGTATGTTTTCACCCAGAAGGACCTTAATATGCGGCAGAGAAGATGGCTTGAGCTATTGGTGGACTACGATGTGGATTTGCAGTATCACCCAGGGAAGGCCAACGTAGTAGCAGATGCGTTGAGCCGGAGAGCCGGAGTTTACCTCCTAACGGCGCAACCAGACTTATTGGCAGATCTTCAGAAGATGGGAATTGAAGTGGTTCTTCCTACCAGTGTGGCGTTGATGGCCAGTCTACAGGTTCAGTCCAGCATAGTTGAGAGGATCCGGATAGCGCAGTCTACAGATTCCAAGATTCAGCGGCTTAGAGCAGAGTGTGAGGCAGGAAGAAGGCCAGAGTTATGTATCCATGAAGATGGTACACTTCGGCATGGCACTCGTCTTTGTGTACCCAGTGGAGATATCAGACAGGAAGTTATGGCAGAAGCTCATAGTTCGCAGTATTCTATTCATCCTGGTGGTACGAAGATGTACCGTGATATTCGTCAGCATTTCTGGTGGAATGGCATGAAGAGGGAGATAGTCCGGTTTGTCTCTCGGTGTTTGGTTTGCCAGCAGGTTAAAGCTGAACATCAGAGGTCCGCTGGACTTCTTCAGCCTTTGCCGATTCCAGAATGGAAGTGGGAGCATGTGACCATGGATTTTGTGACTGGATTGCCTAGATCTCCAGCTGGTAGAGATGCTATTTGGGTTATAGTTGACAGGCTCACGAAGGTGGCTCATTTTCTCCCATTCAGAGTTGGGCAATCAACGGCTCAGCTAGCAGAGATGTACCTCAGGCAGATTGTCAGGCTTCACGGTGTGCCCGTCAGCATTACCTCGGACCGAGATTCAAGGTTTACATTACACTTTTGGCGTAGCCTGCAAGAGAGTTTGGGGACTCGTCTCCAGTTCAGCTCGGCATATCATCCGCAGACAGATGGCCAGTCAGAGCGCACAATCCAGACTCTTGAAGATATGTTGAGATCTTGTACCCTTGACTTCGGCGGTTCGTGGGAAGATCACCTGCACCTGGTGGAGTTCTCGTACAACAATAGCTTCCAGGCCAGCATCCAGATGGCACCATTCGAGGCTCTGTACGGAAGGAAGTGCAGGTCCCCGCTAGCATGGGACGATGTCGGAGAGAGGCAGATGCTTGGTCCAGAAATGGTTGCCCAGACAGTTGAAGTAGTCAGAAGAGTCAGGGATCATCTTCGAGTTTCCCAAGATCGCCAGCGGCATTGGGCCGATGCTCATCGACGTCCCTTAGAGTTTGCTATCGGCGACCATGTATTCCTTAGGATCTCGCCTAACCGCGGCGTCATTCGTTTTGGCGTGCGGGAAAAGCTTAGTCCTAGGTATATAGGGCCGTTCGATATCCTGGAGCGAGTAGGAGATGTATCCTATCGTCTTGCTCTTCCGCCGTCGCTAAGTGAGGTGCATGATGTATTCCATGTGTCCCAATTGCGACGGTATATCCCGGACCTGAGCCATATCCTAGACCATTCGGAATTGGTTGTTGGTACCAACCTTTCGTATGAGGAGAGGCCCGTGTCTATATTGGACCGGAGAGAGAAGATACTCAAGAACAAGACTATTAGTTTAGTCCGTGTTGCTTGGGGTCATCACTCTCTAGGTGAGTCAACGTGGGAGCGTGAGGATGACATCCGATCGCGGTATCCCGACCTGTTTGACTCATAAGGTATAATATTTTCCTTATGCCTTATGCCTTCCGTCCTTGCTTGCATGCGTGATTGTTTGGTTGACTGCTTAGTATAGCTTGCATGTAAATAAGTATGACTTGTCCTTGTCTCTCTAGCCTCTTAAATTAAATTCCGAGGACGGAATTCTTTTAAGGTGGGTAGAGTTGTAACACCCATATCTCAGAACACGTATTTTGGTTAAGCCTGCATGTATCTTGGACCTGTATTTTATTTTCTCAGATTCTGGCCTGTAGTTTATTTTGGTTCAGCTTGCAGATGTTGGTTTTCTCGTAAAATGGGTTTTGACATGGCTTGGTTTTATTTTGTGGAGGAGGATTGGTTTGGTTTAGTTCAGTTCAACATGCATTTGGAACACCTTAGCCTATGCTTCACCCTCAACACACCACAACCACCCTCATTAAAACCCTACCAACCTTTTCTCTCTCCTCATAACTCTTTCATTTATTTTCTCCATCTCCTTCTTCTTCCTTCCTCTACACAACACCTCCACCCATAGGCAAGTGCACCTTGCCACCACATGAGAACCCTATTTTATTTGTCCATTAGCTAGATTAGGCCATGGAGATGAACATTAGAACTTGACATTTTGTGATTTGGAGTCTCCTTTGTTCTAGATCTAAGTTTTCTCTATTTTCGGATTTACATGGTTTTGATCTATTTTAGTTGGGTTTTTGTGGGTTTTGATGCTTCCATGTGGAAGAGAACTCAATTTTACTCAAGTTAGAACTTTGAAAATCTAGATTTGGCTTTGATTTGACCAAGATATGAAGAATGGAATTTTTGGAGTTCTTGATGCTTGCTCTCGGCCTGGAGAAGAAGACTGCAGCCTGCGCTCTTTAGCGCAGTGCTGGACTGCGCATCCCCTCTCGGCCTGCGCTCTTTAGCGCAGCGCCGACCGCGCTGCTTGCCCCTTGGCGAACTGCGCTCAGCCCCATGCATCATCCATCCATGCGCAGTCTTCTCATGCGCAGCCTGCTCCTGCGCAGTCTGCTCATGCGCCACCTATACCCCTGCGCAGTTCACCCCTGCGCAGTTGGCTCCCGCGCAATCTAACCCCGCGCGCTTGGACCCTGCGTACTCCACCCCTGCGCAGTTCAACCCTGCGCCATCTATTTCCTGCGCCAACCACCCCTGCGCAGTTCAACCCTGCGCCATCTATTTCCTGCGCCAACCATTCCTGCGCCATCTATCTCCTGCGCCAACCATTCCTGCGCCATCCACCCCTGCGCAACCCACTGGCCCATGATGATTTGGTTTTAATTCTTGGACTTGGCTTCTCTTTTGTGGATTAGGTTTTGAGATCTTGTTCCACACAGCACGACTATCTTGACCCAACACGACTTGACACGATTTTTAGTATTTGCTATGACTAGTACGGCTTTCGTGGTTTTCTGTGATTTACGATCCTGGTACTTTCTGATCTTCTCGATAGTGACCCGAGGGGGGTGCACTCTTGACTTGTAACCTGATAACTTGATAGTGGCCGTGGCGGCACACTCTTGACTTGTAACTTGCTACTCGACTTGTAACTTGACTTGTATAATCAACCTTGACACCGTGGGTGTTCCTGCTTGCTTGCTTGTGCAATCTACTTGTCTTGTCTTGTATCATGTCTAGGACGTGACTCCCTGGTTTCCCATGGTCAGGGATTTGCACTGAACATGGATTAGGCTAATGACTAGTTCTAACTATAGTTCATGGAGAATTTTCAGTCACAGGCAATCTCGTTATCTGGGCGCCTTAATTGGACTTGTAGCTTGCCGACGAGTAGAGCACATTTCCAGCACACTGTCATGTGTTGCACCCTCTAAGTCACCTAAGGGTATATCGTCTTCGGGGCGATGTACCCAACCATACTCTCAACCCGCGGAAGGATAACTGGATAGTCTGCAGGGCTTGGGACTGGGAAATTCTCATTGCATCTTGTTAGTAATTAGGCTTGTGATAACCCTAGTTAGTTAAAGTAGTAAGCCGTAGTATTTGCTTGGCCGCTTGTGAATGTATGTTGCCTAGCCCTGTCTAAGTCCTGTCTAGCCCCTGTACTTGGTACTCCTATACATGATTGTTTAACCTACTTTCAACGATAAATGGATAGAGACAAGTGCTATTCAGGCGAAGGGTTACAACCCCAGTCCTTGTTTGGTTTACGGGTTGTAACCTGGCTCCCAGAATGGTTCCACGTCCCTAGTCGTTTATTGTCCTGACGTGCTCTTTATTACTTGTACTTTTCTTTCATTTTCTTATGTTCTGATATGCTGGCTTTTGTTCTTATTTCGTGGCCTCCTTTGTGGCACTTGCTCTTTCTGGGGTTTGACCCAACTGGTTTTGTGTGGCCAGATTTCGGAGCAGCACCCGAGGATCTACCGAACCTGCAGTCCGATGGTGGCGACTAGAAGGAACCCGGGCTACGAGTGGGTTTTCTATTTTGTTTCGTTCACTCTATTGTAAAATTATTCTTTTGAGGCGTTTAGCCGACGAGCACCTGTTAGCTCGATGCACCTTTACTTATTGTCTGCCTACGGACTGTAAACATGATTAACAAATCCTAGGGTTGATCATGTATGACTTAACTCTTGCTAGTCCTTGCATTTTGTACGACTAGCTTCATGATCAGCTGATATGTAATATTTGGGACGCCTTTTATTGTATATTTGGTGATCAAACATCTTGTAACTTTTACTTACTTGCTTGTGATTGAGACAATAGGCTTGTTCATGACCTTAAGAGACTGCTGGCTTGTAGATAAACCCTCATATCTAGACAGCCGTGACCGTATAGCGAGTTGGACTTCATTTCAATATACGTAGCTGGCTATGTTCGCCCCCGCTCTCCATTATTCTGGTTCTGGGGCGTGACAAAAAGAGACTTTTAGAGCTGAGTTCTGCTGTCTTGTTGTTAGCAGGAAGATACTTAAGATGGAGCTTCATTAGGGTAGTATCTGCAATTCTATGGTTATGCATACTTTTCGATTATTTCTGCTGTCTTCACCTTTATGTATTGCCGCATCCTTTAGATTTTAAAACTTATACTGCGAAAAAATATGGCACAACGTTTGGAAAACCTGCCTTGAAGGATGCATTTAGAGGAGCTTTTCTTTCTGTTATCCACAGAGAAAGTCTATGTATTTTATATTCTATGGCTTCCCTTCAACCCTATCCTCCAGTGCCAAAAATAAAAGGAACTACATATATTGCAGTTACTTTTTCCGGTCAGGGTTGGCTGTGTTTTGATAAACCTGTCAGAAGCTTTAAGCGGCAGTGTCATTTTTCTAATTTGAGTTATATTCTTTTGCAGGTTTAGCTCCATTGGCAGCCTTTGGATGGGTTATGGCGACACATTTGTCACTATATCCTGCAATCTTAGTTGTACCGGTATGCCTCTTTTTTCAAGACATAAAGCTGACCTCTGGTTCTCGCTCTCTATATAAGATGCTCGACTATTTCATATCAGGTGGTTCTGCTATTAGGATATGGTCCAGATGCTCCTCCTTCAAAGTTGTTCTTTCAGATAAACTCTGCAGGTGAAAGTAGCCAAAATCATGATCCCAAGAAACGTGAATCAGCTAGCCAAATAGGAAATGCTATTCGCATTTTCTCATGGAGACCAGTTCTGCATTTCATAGTATGGGCATCTATCTGGTCATTTTATGTGTTGTTGCTTAGTGGCATTTCCCTCAAAGGATTTGATGGTCTGATGGAAATGTTGAAAAAGTAAGATATTTCCTGTTTGCACAACTCTTTTCTTTCCGTTTGTGTACTTGTAGTCAACGGTGATCGCATTTGTATGAGTTTGCATCTTACTACATTGATGTTCACTAGTTTTCTGAAGTTTCCTTTACATGGACAAGTCTGTTAGAGTTTTTCTTTATTACATTATTCAATCAATTGCATTGCAAACCAATTCTATTGAGTTTAGCATCACACACGGATCAAGAAGCATTGTTTTATTTACACCCCATTTTTTACAAAAATCCAAAACTGAAGTGGTCTTAAATGTGACAATGTGATATGCTTGTGGAGATGCTGGAGATGTACTTGACAGTTGTGCTTATATGAAATAGGTGGAATCAGCTAGAACATGTTGTTTCATTTACAGTACTGATAATATATAGACTTTTGATAGTATAATGTTGTTCCATTTACAGCTTGTATAAAATGTTTAACTTAGACAAAAGGCTTCTAAAAGTTTCACTCTAGAATCAATCACTATGCTTATTATGGTCGTCCTACAGTATATATCTCTGAACGTTGTTGACCCAACACATCTCTTAACTAAAGATGAGAGATGTGCTGTTGTCAGTTTTAGATATTGTCTTCCTCCTGGGTAAATATTTATAATGTTCACTTATGGTTCGACAGCCAACCTAACATCTAAAGAACTAGGCCACCATAAGGTTAGTTGTGTCCTTTGTTATTATGTTGTGAAAATGTGAGTCTTCTTAGGCTCTTCCTCTTCCCTTCACGTGCAAGATCCATTTCCCTGTTCCTGCCCCTTGTTCTACAGCCTACTGCAATATTTATTTTTTTACTATATCTCTTAGACTTGAATTATGCTCCAATTTCGGAACTTGGATGCTCTGGTGTGTATGCTTAATTGTTTAACTATTTTGGCAAATGAGTATCTAACTTTTTCATGACTTTCGTTTTCCCCATATTTCGGTTTGTAGAACACATGGATTTATTCTTACAGTGGAAGATCTCTCCCCAAATGTTGGTGTCTTATGGTGAGTTAAAGAAACAACCTGAGTTTTTTTTTTCTTTTCCAAATGATTTCTCTTTAATATGCTTGTACATGTGTGAACAAATGCAGGTACTTTTTTGCAGAAGTCTTTGACTTCTTCAGGGAATTCTTTCTGATAGTTTTTCATGTGAATATACTATTCATGCTTGTGCCATTGGCCGTACGCCTGAAACATAGGCCATGCTTTCTAGCCTTTGTGTATGTTGCAATCTCTTCAATGCTGAAGTCTTATCCATCAGTAAGTATATGTTGCTTTCCTAAGAGTCGAAGTTTATATTTTAATGTTTTATTAATTTATAACAAAATTCCTGGATGTTTAGTTCACAGTATATCAAAATTTCCATCTTTTGAATATGTAACACATGAAACTGAGTCATCTATCCTATTACCCACCATAATCCTAGTGTCATTATCGTTTTGTTTGGATAGATTTGTTGTTGTTGTTGTTGCATTTTGGCCTCGTTTGGTTCACGGAAAGGAAATGAATTCCCTTGTATTTTCCATGGGAATGAGAAAGTAGGATTCCTGTCACATTTCCTTACCCTTGTTTGGTAAAACAAGAAAACTACCTAGGAAAGGAAAGCAAAATATAACAATGTTCCAATAATATCCTTACCTTTTAAAATAAAAATAGTATTGTAAAAAATAACATTAATGGTAAAATAAGCAATGACACATAGTTACTTTTGTCATAACTTTTGTAATAAATGTTGGGAAAGGAGGAGGGAAAATCAATCCCATGGGTCTTGAGTGGAACCATATTCCCACCAATTTTCCCCCTTGTCAGGAAATTGATTCCCAAGTTTGTGGCTACCAAACAAAGGAAAGGAACAACTTTCCTTTCTTGGTTCCTTAAATCCGTGAACCAAACGAGGCCTTTTAGTAGAAGACATGAAATGTTAATCGCTAATTCATAACATAATTTGAGAATTAGTCTGTGTATAAAACTTCAACCACAAGTCAAAGAGAAATAGGAAGGAGTACATTTAGATGGACAAAAGACTTAAGTGATAGTTTTCAGTATATAGGATCAATGAGAAGAATGTTGTGCATAGATAAAACAAGATGGTTGAAATGGAGGGCCTTTGGATTAATTTGTGATTGCAGGATACCTTTGAAGTTGAAATAAAAATTATACAAGACTACTATAAGACCAATCATGCTTTATCAACCGGAGTCGTTGGACGATTAAGAAAAACCATGTCTTGAAAATTAGCATAGCCAAAATGAGAATACTAAGATAAATGAGTGTTAATACATTAAAAGATAGGATAAGCAATGAGTATTCATAGGAAGTTGGAGGTGAAGCCAATTGAGATGAGAAAAATCATCTTAGGTTGTTTGGACGCGTGCAACACAAACCACCAATAGATCCTACAGTAAGGAGGAACAAGCAGATAATAGTTCAAGAAGCCGATAGGACTAGAGGTATGCTTAAACGAATATGGATTGAAGTTTTAAATATATGGTTTTTGTTAGTGTTAGAGTGGACACTGCCCTTAACAGAGTTGAATGGAAGGAGAGGATTTAAAAGCCAACCCCAAAAATTTGGGATATAAGTCTTTATCGTTGTTGATAGGCACAACTTTTCAATCTCTTCAATCAATGTTTTAGAATAATTAAAACTTAATTATACAGTTAAAGCTTACTAAGATGGACTTCATGAATTTTGCAAATTCCAACAGCAAAGATGCTGGGTGGGTAGGGAAGCATCAACCAAATCTGTCATTCTAAGTTATCACTTATCGAACGTAACTGTAATTCTATTTGACATAAGGTATCATCCATTTTCTGCAACTGTTACCCACCCACCCCTACCCCTGTATTTTTTTTTTCTTCAATAAGATAATTTGACAATTTGACGCTTATGATGTTACTTCATCATTATTTTATTGAGGTCATTCTATGCGATTTGACGATTTTTTTTTTTTCTTTTTTCCATTCAGCTCCGTTGAGGGCCATCTTTTCTGTATAACATTAGCAAAAGCCATATCCTTTTTGCAAGCTTTAATCTAAGTTAATTTAGACCTAGTTCTAGTTATAGGAGCTCCTTAAACAAATAAAAATCCTATCACTTATCCTAACTGGTGCATCTAGTCTCTGCACATGTATAAACCACCTGAGATAATTTGTTATCATCTTATCCTTATCTTCATTTGTCACCACCCCCAAACTTTCCATGAAATACACATTTCTTAATTTTTCGAAATATTACCATTCATCCATCTTAGCATTTTCATTTGCGCGACCATTCATCCATCTTAGCATTTTCATTTGCACAGTCAAGATTTACCAGTCATCTGTCTTAGTACACATGACTATAATTGAGAACTGCATGACGCAAATATGATTAGTAGTACGTTGACAACTTGCATGGTGCACACACACAGTAAACAATCTGTTTATCAATTGTTGTGTTGTGAAAATGGTTTTGGGATGGTGGCAATGATTTTAGAATGAAAGCAATGCATATGCTCTTTCAACATGTATCAAAGATAAAGATATAAAGCAGATTCAGGCTTTGCATACCTTTTTAAAGTTGTCTATGAAATGTTATGGAATGTGGATCTAAAATCTGCAGCCAGTTTTTATGACAAACTATCTATGGATTGCAGCTATTACCCAGAGGTTTCCGTCGACATCCTTTGGTGAAAGCAGTAAAAAAGGCAAAGCAAGAGTGCTATTGCTTATCATGTGAAATAGCTAGAGATGCAGTTAAACACATTAGCATATCGAGCACTAATTCCAGTTAAGGCAGGCTACATTTTATCTGTTCCTTCACACCCCCTACTTAACACATGAATGGTTGGTTACTAGCCATCTATACAATTTGCCTTCTAACCAGCAAATATTGTCTTGTGAAATTTTATTAATCTGACAAGAACGTTGGACGTCCATATCTGGGTCTATGACAGTTATGATATCTGCGAAATCATAGATGCAATTTTGAATTTTATAAAATTTTGTACCTTCCATTGATCTGCACGCCCTGCCCTATATATTGTTGGATAAATTTTTAAGTGGCAATAGAAGTAGGCATCCAATACTTAAGACCGTTTCATTTAGGCATCCTATACTTAAGACCGTTTCATTGATATACCAGTTTTTTACTTTCTTCATCCACACCTTTAAATTTGTATTTGCATTGCATATTCTTTTAGCTCAGGGAATAGTGTATATCGATATTTCATATTAATTGTCAGTCTTTTCCTGTTCTACATTGAAGATTGGAGACTCAGCTCTGTACTTGGGTCTTTTGGGCCTTTTTGCAAATGAGTTAGCAGGTAATATTTGGGTTGATTATTATCTTGTCTTCTCACAGTTTTAATATCTTACTTTTACTGCTTTATCTTGCAGAAATGCACTTCTCCTTCTTCCTATTTTGTGGATATATTGGAGTCTCTCTCCTGAGCCCAGTAATGCACAACCTGTGGATATGGAGGGTCTCTCTCTCTCTCTCTCTCTCTCTCTCTCTCTCTCTCTCCCCTGTGAGCAAAACCGCATATTCTTATAAATCTATCATGTATGCAACAGGGTACTGGCAATGCAAACTTCTACTTCGCCACTGGTGTTGCATATACTTGCTTGCAGGTAACTTGTTACCACTGTTAGTTGTAGTCTTTGTATTTAATTCTCAATAATTATTACTCAACATGAAAATCATGTTGGTCTTTTTTTTTCCTTCACATGACATCAAAGCCTCATTCCTATATGGAAAATGGCCCGAGGATTAATTAACACTAAATTAAGTATAGCTAAAAGAAACATATGACATGGTATTATCTGTAAACGCGACGTGGCATGAATCAAAATTCTCATGAAACCTGAGGTCAAGCCAGCATTATCCACCATTTGTATTGTTTTGCAGACTATACTGGTGGCGGAGAGTGTGAGCACCGTGCTGAATCACGACAGGAAGTTAAGAAAACAGTTGAAGACATGAAACCCCTTCCCCGGCTTTAGGGTGCTTTATACAGCCTTTGCCAGTTGCCACAAGATTTTGTTGATTGACAACACTATGGGGACTGAAGCTGCCCCCTTTTAGGCCTGGCCCCCAACACCAGTGACTAGGACAATGTGCGGTTCACTTCACTGTGTCGGCGTGTCCTCGATTCTCAGAACGTAATCGGCATATATTTATCTTCACAGATGAAGTTGGGATGGTTTTCATTGTATTTAAGAAGTTTGGCTTCTATACTAGTAAGATCCCTTTTGGTAGTCTACATAGACTCTTTTAGCACAAAGAAGGAAAAGAGATGTTTTGTTGTCCATGATCAGATCAGATGCCCTTGGGAGAGGCGGCTTTGTTGACCGTTGTGTAGTTGCACCTGCCTTTATCTTTTAGCCATTGGGTTCTTTCAAATGGTGGCCCCCTTCGATTTAGATTTATTCCAGTGTCGTGTCAAACAAATCAACCAACTTAACTGCCTTTTTCTTGTCATAGCTGGTGCTACTAATCCATGAGAGATCATGGGACGATTGTATATTATATCCTAAATTTGACTAAACAGTAAGATGCCGAGACCTAAAACTCTTAACTGTGATAATATCTATCCAATTGTAATTCATTCATAGGATTTTATCCTGATTTTGGTATTGAAATATATTAATATTATGATAGGGCATTTTGTTCTTCTCATGGGGGCACAATGTAGACTAGAATGAGGAAGATTGATAGTGACAGTCAGTTGCATGATGTTCCTGAAAGTGATTGCTGTTTTATATTGGTATGATGCATTCAAGTTTATATTGCCACATCTAGTAGCATCTTCACCTTCACAATCATTAGCCATTAGGTTGAGTTGATACATCCAGAAGCAGTACTATTTTGGAATGTGTTTTTGCATACCTCATCTGTGAGAGAAGCATAGCTGAATATAGCCACATTATTTTGTTTTTGAAGCAAGTAAGTGGAACGAGTAAGAGATTCGGGTTGGTTTAGTAGGGGCTGTTTGGTAAACATGAAGTGAATTTGGATTTGGATTTGGATTTGAACTTTCATGAAGGAAAGAAGGATAGGAATCCATGCACTTTCTTGTCTCCCTTGGGACAAATGTGTTTGGTTGGGATAGGAAGAAGTAGGAAGTGAAAAAATCAGAGAAATGTGTTTGGTTGACATAGGAAAGTAAAAATTGGAAAGTGAAAAATTATAATTAATTCACATAATAATTTAGTAAATTAAATAATTAGTTTGATAACTTAAGGTAATTAATTATTAACTAATTACAAATTTATCAACTCAAAATTAATTACTAATTACGAGTTACTATGTAAATTAATTAATAAATTACTTTATTACCTAATACATACATTAATATATTGATTAATAGATTAAATAGCTAATAACTAATAATGATCCTCATTAATAACCAACATCCAACTTCTCTCTCTCTCCACTGACTCTTTCTTCACCCAAAAAAAAAAAAAAAAAATCCCAAGCCTTCTCTCCTCCGACCCCAGCCACCCACCGCCACTGCTACGGCTCCGCCCTCCCAACCCTCCTCCTCCTCTGCTTGCTCCGGAGCTCCGGATCCCGACCTCCGCTCTCTCTCCACCGCCAACCCTCTCCTCCTCCTCCTCCGAGCAGACCTCCTCCGGCTAGGCAGCGGCGGCGGCGTAGCGGAGACTGGAGCGCGACCACCGTGGAGGCCAGGCGGCGCGGAGGCGGAGGCCAGGCGAGGTTTTGCTGGCCGTCGTAGTCGGCGGTGACGACGACGAGGTCGGACTTTGATAAAAAAAATTAGTTTTAATTTGTTAGTTAATATTTATTTAATGTTAATATCTCCAAATCCATCCACATCCATCCAAGGATCATGGATGTGGAAAGCTAAAATTGTAGGGGAACAAGGAGGGGACAGGAAGTGGAAGAACAGTGAATTGGTTTCCAAATTCACCTTTCCATTGGTTTACCAAACAAAGGATTTTATGGATTTTGTTATAAATCCTATGGAAAACAGAATCCACAGCTCACTTCCCTGTTACCAAACAGGCCCTTAATAAAAGTTTGGTTCGGTAATGGACTAATGGGTTTCGGTCCAAAACCGAATAAAATTTATGCAATTATATAATTAATTTAATTTTATGCATATTTAATAATTAAAAATGTGTATTTGTGTATATTTTTAAAATAACAATTGTATTAATGTGTTTTAAAGTCCTATTTTAGTAATTTAATAACTAGTCTAACTTTGGACCTAATTTTGAAATACAACAAACTTAGGTATAAAAATAATTACTTTCCTGGCAACCGCAGCCGACTAGTGCCGAACTTGTCTAGACTCATATCTATCTAAAACTTGGAATAGTGTTTAAATCTTTGCAAAATCTCAGTCAGATCACGCAATGGATGTGATTTGAACCAATCTGAAGTGTTTGGCAAGTAATTGCACCGGGAAGGCTGGAAATGGACCCCCCGCCCCCCTAGCTTTCCTAAAAGCTTGGCAAGGGTCAAGGAAAGGGATGTCATGCTAATATGTCAGTGCTTGCATCATTTCATTTCCATGGTTGCTTGGTTGCTCCCCTACTTGCAGTTGCACACAGAGAGTACATCTTCAACTGCAAGTTTTAGTTCTTCAACTGCATTCATTATGTATTAAGCATGCTTACAATGTAACAACACAGGAAAAATCTTTGGAGAATATCCTTCAAATTACAATGACCTCAACCGTGACCAACTCCCGGTCCAATTTCCTTTTACTTTCAAGTTTCAAGTAGGGGCGAGCTTATTCGATTTTCGACCGAAAATTGAACTGAACCGAACCGAGTAAGAGATTCAGTTCGGTTTTAAAAAAAAATTGGTTCGGTTTCGATTTTTTTTTTTGAGGTGTTCTTTTCTCCTGCTTAGCAAATGCCAAGAGGGGATTCGATCATGCGCCTTTCGCGTCGGGGCTCCCGTTGTTACCACTAGGCCACAACCCACGGACGTTCGGTTTCGATTTTGAAAATACTAAAGTTTCGATTTCGGTTTTGGGTTTCGGTCCAAAACCGAATAAAAAAATTTAGTTACTATATATATATATATATATATATATATATATATAAACCAAAATAATGTGCAAATAAACCGAAAAATCGAATAAACCGAAAATCGAACCGATTTAATTCGGTTCGGTTTGATTCGGCTATGGACCAATTTGATTCGGTTTCGGTTTTTCTTATTCGATTTTCGGTCCAATTCAATTTTCGGTTATTCTGCTCGATTTGAACCGAATTAACCGAATGCTCACCCCTACTTGCAAGGACCAGTTCAACACTTTTTTAAACACTAAGTCATCTTTGACCTCTCTCGGCTTAATTTTGTCAACATCTAGGCTTAGCTCGTCCCTGTGATGGCCAAGGTGCAACCATTGAGTCACATCTCATATCCTCAACTGCATCCATCAGAACCAATGGCAAGGTTACAGGAATTGTCGGTCGAAATGTCCAACCTAACAGAAAAAAAAAAAAAAAAAATCATTTTCTAAAACTTAAGTCCTCCATTAACATATATTGGTCTGTATTATTCATGTCCAGACATTGAATCTTTGTCTCATACTCGTACTGTCCCTAGACAAATTATGTTTGGTTACAAACAATTGCTAATGCTTTCTTTAACCACAACACTGAAGTCCTGCCTCTGCTGCCTAGCTGCCGCATATTCATCACTGCAAGCAGCAAAAATGTTCAATGCTAGCATTGATGTCAGTTGCTGGCTTAGCCACCCCCCTCCCTCTCCATAGTGTCCAAACCTGTGACGCCATTCAATTCCTCCTCCCTATCATAAGAAAAGGACTAGTGCTTGAAATTAATGCGCAGAAGAGGAAGCAATGTCCTTGACACTATTTTGAAATCTAGCGAATATTCCATCAAAATAAAATCTATTTTGAAATCATCGGTTTACATGGCATTGAAAAAGAAAAGTCATTTATTTTGTTTAGATGCTTAAGAAAATAAACAAAAAAGAAAAATTCAGAAAAGAAAGATAAGAGAAGAATGGTTCCTCGCCCATCCAATAATTCACTTTCCTACTCAATAATTTACATTTCCTTCCATTTCTTTTGACCCTTCCAAACACCAAAACAAAAAATAAATAAAAATTATATTTTTTAGAGAAAAAAAAGAGAGTAGAGGAATTGGTTTTATTTCTTTTCCTTACTGCAACTTATTGGATCCACTGTTTCCAACTTTCAACTTTTATTAAATGGAAAATTTTATGGAAGACCTTTTATTTAAACTATTGATCAAAATGTTTGGCCGCTAAAGATGGACGGGGAGTTGTAAAAAAAAGAAATTAGAATTAAGGAATTTATGTGCAAAGAAGAAATAAAAAAGTATCTATATTTTGTAGTTTTCCTATTGCCATGGCCAAAAAAAAAAAAAAAAATCAGTAGTATTCCCGAAATCCAACGGCCTATGTTCAAATTTCGTGCTCTCTCTCTCATGTCCGAAAGAAGCTTCGCTAGTGACACCGGAGCGCTTAAAAAAATAAAATAAAAATAAAAATAAAAATAAAAAAATCCAGAAAATCCAGAAAATACCACAGAGAATAGAATTTCCGATTTATTTACCGGTCATGCCCCCAGCAGCCACCTGTAGAAGCTGGAGAACCCTCCGTCCTCTTCCTCCAAATGCAGGTGCAGGTTCCGCTCCAAATCCCAATCCTCTCCGTCGCCGTGAGCGAAGACTCCTCCTCCGCCGCCGCCGCCGCCGGAATCGAATCGGCGGCTCCACCGGTGCGAAGAGAACGACGAGGACGCCGAGAAGACGAGCCGATCCACGTAATCCCTAAGCCAGTTCCTGCTCCCTCCTCCTCCCGCCGCCACCGCCTCTCCCGCCGGAGGATCCGCCGGCGGCGCCGCAGATTTCTCCGGCCGGCGGATCCTCGAGAGCACCGCCTCCACCACCTCCTCCTCCTCCTCCACCAAGTACTCGAAGGAGGACCCCAGAGAGTACGCCCGCACGTGCGGAGGCGGAGGTGGAGGAGGAGGGTTTTCGTCGCCAGCACGCCGGGTGACGCTGCCGATCTCCACCCGGAAGCTCGATCCCCCCGCCGGGGGCGGCGGAGGAGGAGGCGTCGGCGGGGGGTGGACGGAGGAGCGGCAGAGGGGGCAGGAGAGGGTCGATCGGAGCCAGGTGTCGATGCAGTGGGAGTGGAAGGCGTGGCGGCAGGAGGGGAGGAGGCGGAGCTGGTCGCGGGGCTCGAAGGGGGAGAGGCAGACTGCGCAGTCGAGGGAGGAGGGGGAGGGCTTCGTGGCGGCGGCGGCGGCGGAGAAGGAGAAGAGCGGGAGGGAGCCGATGACCACGTCCTTGGTCGTCGGATCTTCACTGTTCGTCGACAAAGAGGAGGAGGAGGAGGAGGGGAGGTGGTGGTGGAGGAACGGAGGAGGAGGAGAAGGAGAAGGAGAGGGAGAGTCGCGGGAACGGGAGAGGTAGCGGAGGAGGAGGTGGATGGAGGCGATGGCGACGACTGCGAACGCGAGGAGGCCGGCGATGATGAGGATGCTCGGCGAGTAGGAGAGGGAATGCCGATCGCCGGAGATGTCCTCCGGCGATATCAGCGGCGGCGCTGGAGGAAGCATTAATGAGAGTAGTGGATTCAATTCAGGTGAGTTTCTTTTGAATACTCTCTCCCTCTATATATGTTTGCTGCTGCTAATAAAATTGCATGGTTCCTTCCTCTTCTTCTGTCGTGCTTTTTAGACATTTTGCTATGACGGTGGTGTGGGCCCCACCGCTCTCCATCCACAACTCCTCAACTCTCTTTCTTTCTTTGGTGTAGCAGGGATGTCTGTACTTACTCGGTGGGTTATATGCGTTTCTTACTCTAACAATTGTCGGGCCCCAGTTTTAAACTGTTATTGAAGTTTGTTTGGAACAGTTATTTATTTTAATGAACCTCCATATAAGTATTACAAAAATTATTTTTTATTTTAAAAATAATTGTACTGACCATCCATTTAATTTATAATTTGAAAAAAAAATATAAGATGGTTAGTGTTATAAATTTTTATAAAAAATATTTATCCGATAATTAGTTTCAAAGTAGGAGTACTTTCTGTAATAAGTGTAAAATGTAGAAATAGTTAACAAATTGTCCTATTTAAAATAAAAATAAAAATAAAAATAGACGGGACTTAATTCTATAGGAAAAAAAAATGATAAGATGGTGCAAGCATGCTAATCTTGACATAATCATCCTCGTCCTCTTTGAAGGGGCAAACATGGTAATCTTGACATAATCATAAATTATGTGAAGGGACAAAATCAACCTAGGATTGAATGATAAGATGGTGCGAGAAACATATCAACCATATGTTTCCAAACATTTAGGTGAGCCAATGCACTATGTATTGAAATTTTTGAAAAATTATACTAGATTTTTTTTTCCTAAAAGTTAGTGAGGACATGGCACGTTCAAGCCCTAACAATGCTTCATGTTTAATAACTACTCCAATCGGCAGAACGCTTCATGTTTAAGCAAAAGGATTATTGGGTGGAATTAATAGAGGAATGTAATTGAACCCACAAACAAAATAGTTCTAGTCCATGATTGGATTGATCCATCTTAATAGAGAGGTTGGCATTTATTTCTAGAACTTCATTAGTGGGTCAATCATTTCTTAATCCATGTAGAAAGCAATGGATTGGATGGAGCAGACGTGGGAGTAGTGGATCCGTAGTGAAAGCCTATTCATGGAAGGGAGCGGAATTTCTCATCGCTCTAAGTACAAATAGGCATTCAATTGAGTCATGAGCACCGAGCAGTACTTACCAATGGAAAAAAAAAAAGGAAAAGAATTGAAGAACAGCATGATAAGAGTGTGATATTCGCGGATCGCCCCCATTTTATAACTTAAAACCAACCACTAATTCTACAAGCTGAAACCGCGGCCATGTGTCAGCCATTGATTGGCCGATTTTTTTTTCGACCTACTTAAGCGGAGGCTTATATTTCTTTTTGGAGCCAATCCGGAGCTGCCATGTGGCCCTTTTTGTTTGGTTTTCAGTTTTTTTTGGACTGAAAAGACTTTTCCTTAATTCATAATATATATATATATATATATATATATATATATATATATATATATATATATATATATATATATATATAATATATATATATAACAAATGAAATAGTCTTTCCTGAAATTGATGCAGATTGCATTTAGATTCTAGCAACAGAGTACTACTACCTTTTATTTTTATTTTTTATTTTTTTATTTTTTGTGCCTTGCGCCTGAGTTTCATGATGAGACTGGGGACATGCCTTCATGGAATGATTGTGGAGTGAAGTAAAGGCAGAACGAGGAGTGCAGGGAGCATGCCCCAATCTTAGTAATAAGAACATGTTGGAGACTTTTCATCATTTTCGTATCAAGGAATATTGTGATCATTGGCTATTAAGGGAGAATTATGTACAGCAAAGTTAAATCTATATTTGGTGTAGAAGAATTGTCTACTGGGTAGGGAACTCACTCCTTCGCTATCCCCAGACAAAGATAATTGTGACAACTTCCAATGCACTAAACAGCTACTTTTGGGACTGTATTCTGTAGTAGAGCGATAAATTATTCAGCAAGTCTTGCTCACCACGATTCTTGATTATTCTCCACTTGATGAATGAGTACATGCAGTAGCAATCTTGATTCTCCTTTCCATTCTCAAATTTCTAAGACACCACATTTCTACGACATTAAGGAAACGTTTGGATGAAGGTTTTGCGTTCCTTGGAATCAACTACTCACCTTCCCATGAGAAAGGAATTCAACATTCTCATGCCCATGTTTGGTTAGATTGAGAGTATGAAATCCGAAATGTTCAATTTTCTCATTTCCATTTTTGGTTCAGACATAAATAAGAATCTTAAATTGTTTAGTTTTTCATAAATACACTTTCATTAATTTTATTATCTTATTATTACCTAAATTTACTTGAGGGTATTACTGGTAAAAAGAAATTATAATTAATACACCCAATCAGCATCCCCAAGAAAGCAAAATTATTCTTTAGGGAGGCTTGGGTTTTACTTTCTTACTTTTGTGAAAATTTGAAGCCCTCCATATTTCCTTCCAATCAAACATGGATAAAGAATCCAAAATACATTCCCAAGCCTCCAAAATTTAACCAAACAGCCATCAAATGAAAGATAATCAAGGCTCGTGGTGAACCCGGCTCACTGAATAATTTTTCGTAGTAAAACAAAACATCACTTGGACAAGCAAAAGCACTGAATTAAGAAATATTTGGACGACTTCCGTAAATTCCTAATATTTTACAGAATTGGCAGCAGCGACGGGCTTGAACATACTGCGGACACGCATGCGCAGTCGTGAAAGCTACTGTAAATTCCCAAAAGTTGGTTTCTTATTCTCACCTCTATGTAAAATCCCCCCACATGACACCCTCCATTGGGCCTCAACCCATGTGCATCTCTCTATTCCTTCATGAGTAATATATAGAGATACATATTGGTGTGATTTTCCGATGTGGGACTATCTTTTAACAATAGAATGTTGTGAACACACACAACACATAGAATAAAACACCAACATTTTCAATCCTACATTTATCAAACATGGATAAAGAATCCAAATTCCATTCCCAAGCCTCCAAAATTTAACCAAACAGCCATCAAATGAAAGATGATCAAGGCTCGTGGTGAGTCCGACTCACTGAATAATTTTTGCGTAGTAAAACAAAACAGCACTTGGACTAGCAATGGACGACTACTGTAAATTCCCAATATTTTACAGAATTTCTCCCGGCGCAGATTGGCAGCAGCGACGGGCTTGAACATACTGCGGACACGCATGCGCAGTCGTGGAAGCTGCGTGCGCACACGCCTGGTTTTACAAAAATAATAATTAGAAAATAATTGATCAAATAAATTCTTTAGCAATCAGAAGATGGAAATAATCAGTCATCTTCGTAAACAATCAGATCCAAGTGCACCGGTTAATTCCTCGGAGTTGCCAAATCCAGGAGTACATATCACACCAAACACACAATATATCAAGATCAACATGACAGGCAAAAAAAAAAAAGGGAGCCTGCTGCCAAAAAGAAATGTACGGGTGCAAGAACTGACCTCATGTCTCAACACCCACTATACCTAAAAGATACCAAACTTCTTCGATCCATTCTTTTTATTTGCTTCGGAAGCAGTACGTACTACGTACCTGTGCTGAAATGGGAGGAAGAAACTGCACACATGAGAGGCGAGCAGCAGTACTTTTATTGGATCCTCCTTGGAATAGCAGGACACTGCAATGAAGAAATTTCATCAGAGCATGCTTCCGAGAAGCGAAAAATTCAGTATCTCTGTAAATGAGTAACATTATTTTCATAAATTAAGTGCTTAGGATTCAGACCTAATCGTACCAAAATTGGAGTTTAAACGTGGAGCCTAACTTTTAACTTGGCTAAGGCTTCAAGGCTGGATGACTACATTTTAATTACCACTTCTACATTTCTGATCGAGGCAACTACAGCAACAATAAAGGACTTCTGAGAGCTACTCCGACACACTGGGTCCACAGGTGCAACTTTGATCTTCTTTCTAAAGGGTGAATTATGGAGGAAAAATAAAAGGATATCCGTAAAAATCCAGGACCACAGATAGTAGGCAAATAATGTACACTAGTAACACTACACGTCCCAAAAAGAAATCCCATGTTACCTAAACTATTTGTTTTGAACTTGAAGATGACTTCAGTGAATTTGATCCACTTAACATAAAGCTTCCAGACCACAAGGCTTTGTCAACTTGAGGTTCAGCTTAGCTTTACTTTCCTGAATAGTTGGGATGTGAGGCAAACATACTAACAGTCTACAGCATATTTTTACAACATAAGTATACATCCACATGCAAAGGTGGGCAAGAATAATTGTAGGCTTGGAGCGTGAAAGCACATCCTACTTTAGTAAGATGTGCCTGACCACGCAGAATGGATGAATATTTGAATTTCCCGAGGTCAAGGTGCTAATCTAGGTTGCATAGACAAATACGATTACGGATATGGACACGATATGGAAACGATATTTTGAATATTTTGGGATACGGGTACGACATGGATAAGATTATATTTACACACAAAAACATAATTATATATATATTGGGTAGTAAGTTAGAAACTAGGTTTAAAACGTTCTAGAAAGGATTCAATGCAAAGAAATATTACTTTCTTGTATCTCAATTATGTTTGGCAATATATGAAAATTACTTTCAACTATGTTTTGGGTTTCTTTGGAGCCTAGACATGGGTGAGTCATATCCGACAAGAGTATCAAAGAAGTTTCAAGCACAATACGTGTCGGATACGGTCCTCCCAAGCAATGGCGCAGCTACGTGGTCCCGAGGGGGAGCGGTTGTGTCCCCTCAGTTTTTTATTTATTTTATATAGATTGTCGGACTTTGAATTTTATTTATTTATTTATATAAATTGTCCGCATACCTATCTGTACACATGAAGTAGTACCTGACTTGATAATGAAAAAAGGACAATTAGGTAGCTTCTGGGCCTTTTTTAATTTTAAAGCATTAGACGATGGCATCAGCAGACACGTTGATTATTGAAGAATTGGAATTCACTGATACCATGGTTCCTGCAAAGTTGGGCATTGTGGTTAGGAAAAACCAACACTAGCAGTTGTATTTTTCGAAAATATATACAAACGTATGCTTTGGATTTCTCTTGTTCTCTACCTTCCAACTTTTGTACCTTAATAGAAATTTGTTGCCATCATGGTCAAGATTATCAAGTTATCTTATATCAAGTAATTGTAACTTTTCATTTGGAACAACTCAGTTAGGTCTATCGTGCTCTTATGAGACATTTTTCCATAACATGTCCATCACTTAAATTCATACCGGACCTAAATGCAAAAAACATCCGTCCTCATCGTTCATTTTTTTTTCCTTCTCTAACCACATGAGAATGTCTGCGAAAGAAAGCAATTGAAGTGGGCATTATTGTCTAAATCTCATATGAGGCAATTCAATTTTGAACCAGTTGGTACTCAAAATGTGTATCTAACACAAACCTACTCATGTGATCTGTGTTGAATCTTGAAATCTTAAAATAGTATATGTGACTTTAAGATGTGTAACAATGTAATATTCTAACGCAAATAGGTCTATTGAATTTGAACTCTTATTATAATTGACTATAGTGGCAACACATTCCTTACTCGGAGCCAACCCAATTAATTGATCACTTAACCTAAACTGATAGATGAATCATAATGTTCCTATTCTATTCGTAGTTATCCATTAATTGGGTTGGTATTTTGTAATGTTTATATTCGTATTAATTCAGTAGTAGTTTATGACATTAATTGGGTTGGTATTTTATAATGCTCCTATTCGTATTAATTAGCAACAGTTTATGACATTTAGTATTAAAATATAATATTTTTTAAAATTATAAAAGTGTTTATTATAATTTATTAGTATTTTAATAGTAAACGTGGTGCCTTCTAGATAAAAATTCTGGTTTGCCACTGCCCCCCGAGGAGTAGCTGTGCAACATAGGTGCTTTTTTTAGGGAAATAGTTAAATGCAAACTGGCTGGCAGTCAGCTACCCACGCTCCTACTTTATCCACACTAGGAATTGTCAGTGAAAAAATTAGTGCTGATTTCACATACTATTGTTCAGAAAATGAGAAGCAATAAATAGAAAACCAACATGAATATGTATAGCAAACCGAGATAGTATGTCTGAGGAGGTATGATAGTAGAGTGAAGGATAACTGAGGGAACAACCTAAGATAAGATGGAACAACCTAAGAAAATGAGAAGCAATAAATAGAAAACCAACATGAATATGTTCCAGCTTTATCCACACTAGGATGTGTTGAGGGGTCAGGAACTGAGGGAACAACCTAAGATAAGATGGATGAAAGTTATAGAATAGTTTTCGAGTAAAATAGTTATAAAGCTGGAACCCTTCACAAGAAAGATCAGCAAAGAAGTCTGTATTCCAACAGAGAGAATCATTTCATAACTATGTTGGCTCAACACGGGTAAATATGGATTAGGATAACGAAATGGTCTAAAAATGATAGGATACAGGTATGGCATGGACACAATATAAACATGTTCACATATTTATATTCATATTGGATCATAATAGTATATATGTATATGGGTTCAAATAATACAAATAAGTTCTAAATCAATCCCAAAATGAATACACATAAATAAATAAATACTTTTGTGTCTAAATACTATTTGGCACAAGTCTGCCTATGCATGTCTAGCTATGTTTTGAGACCCCTTTAAAACCTAAAGTGACTCAACCAAGTACAACAGACGTGTCTTGAAAGTACCCATCATATACATGTCGGTTAGTTTGCCAGATACGGACACTGATTCGGATAAGGACATAATATGGATTCGAAATATAAAAATTCAGGATATAAGGTACCAAATGGATGCGGTTATGTATACACTTGAAAACACATACATTTTGATAATATCTATATTGAAGCATGTTTTGGATAGTAACAAGGTTCCCAAAAGTTCTAGAAAGGGTTCATCGTAAAGAAATATCAAATATTACTTTCTCATACGTTTGACATGACCAAGAACATGCCAAAATCACTTTCAACAATTTTTTGGGACCCTTTGGAACCTTAGACATGAGCGAGCCATATCTCACACAAAAACCATGGTTTAAAGTATCGGCCGATACCGATCCGATACGGCCGATACCGATACGGTTTGGCATGTCCGATCCGATACCGACCAATACCCGATACCAACATTGAGGGTCTCTTTTCCGGTCAATTCGGCAAAGAAAATTAAACGAAAAAGACAAATCATCAAGGGTTTAAAACATAATAAGATTGTAAAAACATGTAAAAAAAAAAAAATCAATCTATTACATGTAAACCAATCGCTAAGGGTGATTACAATGTTATTTAGTTTCAAAAGTACTATGAAATAACACTGAAAATACTTAAATTATGCCTGAATGTATAAAATATATGTTTTTAAATGTAAATAATTTATTAATAATTATTTTTTTCCGATACCAAAAAATTCGATACTCCGATCCGAAACCGCCGATACTACCGATATCGCCGATACCAATACTCGTAGGAATAGTCTGATACCGATACTGTGAACCTTGACAAAAACTATGGTATCCAATACGTGTCAGATAGGGATGCCGGGTGCAGATACTGGCCTCCAAAGGAGTATACGAGCAAGAGTCCATTTTTGTTCACCCACCAAAACTAGGATGTTTGTTCACCCTCCAATAAAAAATTGACATGTGTAAAATCCATTCAACATAAACCACTTTGAAAGTGGTTTTGTAAACATTTGAAGTGGTTTTGACTAAAAGATTTGACACATGTCAATTTTTTATTGGAGGATGAACAAATACCATAGTTTTGATGAGTGAACAAAAATGGACGCATATGTGCAACATAGCATATAGGACATGGACAGTGTCCTGTAGAGACGTCTTTGTGCGACACTGCGATGTAGTTTAGTAACATGTCTTTTGTTATAAGATTAAAGTTTCTCTCTTTTTGCCTGTGAAATCTTACAAAGGAACTTTGACCCAAAGGCATCATGGGGCCGCTTAAGTTCTTGAGGCTAAAGATTGCTCCCTATAAGCCATTACAAACTAGAAAGTCTCACAATCACTGATCTAAAAGGCGGTCTAGGCGTCCGGTGTCCGCCCGATGCCCGCCTAGGCGTCCGCCTAGACCCCCCCCCCCCCCCCCCCCCCCCGGGAGCCCGACTATGCATGTTTTGGATTTTATGGTTTTTTTCTGCAATTTTCAGTAGGATTTTTGGATTTTATTTATTTATAGGCGGCGGGTGCCCGCCCGCCTAGCGCTTTTCACAACCTTGCTCACAATCAACAAACACTGGCAGAAACGAATATCCAACCAAAATAGAAAGAGTAATATAGCAACCGGAGTTCAAGAAGCATACCTATGGACAACAAAAAGTAGTGTCTTGCATCATCTAAGCTATCCATTGCAATTATGCCGAGAGAGATAGTAAAATGAAGTGATGCCTTTTTATGTGCATGCCACCCAAACATGAATCCACATGTATAGGGTGTATTTGGTAGGAGGGAAATGTGGGAGGAAGGAAAATAAAGGAGAGAAAAGTGAAGGGAAAGATTCATTTTCTCTTGTTTGGTATGGAAGGAAAATAGGAAGGAAGAAAAAGTGGAGGGATTACTTTTCCCTCATAACTTAAGAAATCCAATCCCCCAAAAAGTGGAAGGAAAAGTGGAAAGAAAAGTGGAGGCTTGTATTAATTAACAATTATACCCCCATATGAATGTATTATTTAAAAATTATTTATGAAGTCAAATGGTAAATAAGTGTTTTTAGTTGAGGGTAGAATTGGTAAACCCTATATTTTTTACTTTCTTTCCTTCCACTTTTTCTTTCATACCAAACAAAGGAAAATGCATTTCTTATCTTTTCCATCCTTGCTACCAAACACAAAGGAAGGAAATGATCTTTTCTTTCCATATGGAAGAAAAATGTATCCTTATCTTTTTTCCTTCCTTCCACTTTTCCATCCTTCCTACCAAACACAGCCATAGGCATACATTTACCACTCATCGAACTATGAACTTCGGCTGGGGTTTTAAGAAAGCCTTCATGATAGATGGAGGCATGACAAGTAAGACAAACAAAAAGGTTAGTTATGGCTGGGGTAGCCTATCATTTCAGCAAGTATTAAGATGTCAGATCAATACAACCAAAAAAAGATACAAGGCAAAAGAATTTGATGGGGGGAGCGAAAGAAGAGGACCTGAGGGAGCACAGCAAAAGGTGAGGAATCTCTGACGAGCCCACCAGTAAAATAAGCTTTAGGTGCCTCCATATTGAATCCAAGTTTACCAAGCACAAAAGCAAGTCATCAAACATTACTATAGAATACCCAAAATTTGGGAGCCCAATACGCGTGACACAAGCCCCCACCTAATTGAAATAGACGACGGAGAACTTGTTGAATCTGCAAAAGCACCACACAATTGGGAGGAAGACATGGTCTGTACTATCAAACCAATATGCACGTTCATGAGGTGCTACATTATAAGTTTAGAACCAACCAGGTGGAAGAATGATATCACCACTATAGCAACTGTAAGTTAAGAGAAGGAAAATGGCAGAATACAAGTTATGAAATTCAATGCTAAAGCAGTGAAGTAGCTTAGTACAAATTATTTATAAAGAATTTTTGCCTTGGATATGACAATGCAATATAATCCCTTCCATCCAAATAAGGCGCGAGGACCTATCCACCAACCAGATATAGCTGGAGCATAAACTTTGAATGATAAGCATAGTGATAGTAGGTGTTTTGGGGGTTGTTTGGTTGGTTAGGTGAAAATGGATTGAAACTGGGAGGAAGATGAGTTGTACCCACCAAAAATTCATATTTCCATTGTTTGGTTCATGGAGAAGAGATAAAAACACCATGCTATGAAAAAGAGAGAAAAAACACCATGCTCAGCTTTGCAGTTTTCATCCCATACATCTCGACCGATCATTTCAATTGAAATCCCAATCATATGAAAGAATTTAACTAGAATTCAAAGAATGTGCTATACCGTGATAATGAGCTTTATTTGGCTCAATTGAGCCCTACCTCAATGCTTCCTGTTTTAACCAAACACCAGAACACAACTGAGGGCATATTTAGCTCGATGAACTAACAAAGAGAACATATAGGCATTTTAGATTCGTTTGGTGGTTGACCCCTTGTAAGGAATTCATTATTTCCTCCCAGCTTTGAAATCCTTTTTGTTAGTTGTGTTGTTTGGTTAAACGGGAAACATTGAAGTGGGGATCAAAAAATAGAGTTCAATAAGACTCATTTAATTGCAGTAGGGCTCGGTCTATGAATTTCTTCCAAACCCCTTCATATGGTTGGGGTTTCAATTGAAAGAATTGGTTGACGTGTACAAGGACAAAACTGCAAAGATGGTCCTGATGATTATGTCTTTTCCATGAGCCAAACACTGAAAAAGTTTTTTTTTTTTTGTCGGGTCGACTTACCTTCTCCCGGTATCCATCGTCACCTAACTAAACAACCCTCAAAGGAACCCAAAACTGGAAGGAAATGAGGAACTACTTTCATGGGACTACCAACAAACAAATCTAAAATTCCTATTCACGTTCTATATGTTGTTCATCGAGCCTGACAAGTCCTTACATGACCAGGGAACATAAAAAATAGCATAGTTCATCCAGCCAAACAAACCTTCAAGTTACTATGGAACATAAAATAAATATACCATAAGCATGTAGAAAGATAAAATGTGTGTGATAACTAAGAATATTTGTTTGAATATGAAGACACCCTAAAGTATGTGAGTTGAGTCCACTACAAATAAAACGATAGTGAAACAAAGAAGAGGGTTTACAACAATATGAAACCTGAGGGTTCATGAGGAAGAGGTTAAAAGATATTCATCTTTGAGGAGGCTCTTTAAAGAAGGCCAAGGTAGCTTAAGAGAGCTCTTTTCAAGAAAATTGTCGTCATACAGAGTCTAACATCCAAGAGGACTGATAAAGTCGACAAATAACCTTGTCGCGAGGGTTACAGTTCTAGCTTAACTAGAAAGCTGTGTACTGAGCATGCTGCAATTCATGACTTCTTAGCAGAGATGCCTACAAAATAAATCCAACTAACCCCTACATTTCTCCATATGTTAAGACATTCTGAATCACAAGTTAGTTGCTGGAGGCCAACCCTAAGTAATTATACCTGCTAATATCTTCCGACCAACTAAGAGTTTCCTTATAAGCAATGGTATATATACACTCCCTAAAAGTTGAATGATGATTCTATTACCTATTGCCATAACCTTTGCAATATGCCGAGCAAAGATCAAAGAGAGAAAATGTTATTGTTGGAATAATATAAATATTAACACCCTTGTTGATTGGTCTTTTTCGTTAAATTTTCTCTGCCAAATGACTAGGAAAGAGAACGCCAATGTCGGTCCAAATTTGATATCTATCAGTATCGGTTGCGGTTGGTATTGGACCGGGACATGTCAAACCCTATCGGTATAGACCATATTGTATCGATATCGGCCGATACTCCAAAACTATACTTTAAGCCTATAAATATTAATCTACTATGAGAATCAAAGAAAACTCTCTTGCTATCAAAGTTCCCCTTGCAAATTTATTTCTTTAGGTTTCAATTCTTCATGGTTCAAGAAGAGAAGTTAAACATCAAAGTCGAAAGAGATCAAAAGTTAGAGTTGTGCATCCTTGCTTGATCACCGAAACAGTATGAAGCTTCACCATTCCTTTCGAGCTTCTATAGATCACTTGAAGGAATATTCATCTAAGGACATTGAGATCATTTCTTTTTATTTCCTTTTCATCGTATTTCTCTTTTTAACAATTATGTTGTAATCATGGCCGGCCCTGAGCTCATGGGGGGCCAGGACGAAGTTTCAAAATAAGGCTTCCATACATAATGTAAAAAACATTTTTTAAAAAACGTTACAACAAAAGATTGAACTTAGTACCTTTAGTTTACAAGTCTAATGTACTAACCACTACATCACAATAACTTTATGTCTAAGAAGTCCATGGTACATACTAGTTCTATTTGAGATACAAAATTATTACCATATTTATTTTTAAACTATTTTTTTGGGTCCCTCATGATTCGTGGGCCCTGGACGGTCGCCCTGGCAGCCCTGGGCCAGGGCCGGCCGTGGTTGTAATTGAGAAGTGTTAGAACAAGGGCATACTATGTTAGGTTTAAACTAGGGTTTACAAGAGTAAGCAGCGTCACGTAGAAGATTTGTTTTTGGACAAATCCTTAGCAGCAACAAGTTTTCCTTCTTGTAGGGGTTGGATGTAGGAATCAACTGGAAAATGTTTAAGTGCTATACTTTTTCTAAATACAAGTGAAGTGAAATCATTTGGTTTCATAAGAACATGTCTTCCTTTCCTCTGTGCTCTACTTGTCGAAATTCAAATCCCGGAAAAAGATTAGTAGGTCTGCAATTAGATCATCGAGTACTAAAATTCCACCTGACCGTAATGACTGACGAAGGGGCCGCCGAAACCTGCAGCGAAGACCGCCGCGACAGCTCCTCCCGTCGCGAACAGCGCCGGCGAAGCAGCAGTGCCACCATGAAGAGATGCTTGGTGCTAAACACACGGCGAGATCCCTCCCTTCCATTAAGGCCTCGTTTCGTTCGCCGAAAGGAAAGGTAATCAGTTCATTTGTTCATTTTCTTTTCTTGGGAATTTGTAATTCTCATTCATTTTTTCTTTTTCGATGTTTGAAAAGGCCAAGAAAATTGGGAAGAAAAATTAATCTTAAGCAAGGCTGTGTTTGGTAGGAAGAATTGAAAAGTGGAAGGAAGGAAAAAAAAATAAGGATTCATTTTCCTTCCATATGGAGATCTTCCTTCCTTTGTGTTTGGTAGGAAGGATGGAAAAAATAAGAGATGCATTTTCCTTTATTTGGTATGAAAGAAAAAGTGGAAGGAAAAAATAAAAAATATAGGATTTACCAATTCTACCATCAACTAAAAACACTTATTTACCATTTGACTTCATAAATAATTTTTAAATAATACATTCATATGGGGTATAATTGTTAACTAATACAAGCCTCCACTTTTCCTCCCACTTTTGGAGGATTGAATTTCATAGGTTACGAAGAAAAAGTATTCCCTCCACTCCGGAAAGGAAACTTTTCCTTTCCTTTGTTTGGTAGCCACAAATTTGGGAAACACTTTCCTAACATGGGAGAAAATAGGTGAAAAAATGATTCCTCTCATGACCCATGGGATTCATTTTTCGTCCTCCTTTCCCAACATTAATTGCCAAATATTATGACAAAAGTAGCCTTGATTTATTACCTATTTTACCAATTAACTCTTCATTATAATTATGTTGACATTGGATATTGTTGGAACAATGATATTTTTTTTCTTTCCTTTCCTACACTGAAAGAAATTTTCATAGGAATTATACTTTTCCATCCCCATGGAAAATACATGGGAATTGATTTCCTTTCTCGTTTGGTTCACGGAAAGGAAATCAATTCCCATGTATTTTCCATGGGGATGGAAAAGTATAATTCCTATCAAATTTTCTTTCCAGTGTTTGGTTGGTGTAGGAAAGGAAAGAAAAAAAAATTAATTATTCCAATAATATCCAATGTCAACATAATTATAATCAACAGAATACGAAGAGTTAATTGGTAAAATATGTAATAAATTAAGGCTATTTTTGTCAATGTTTGGCAATTAATGTTGGAAAAGGAGGAGGGAAAATGAATCCCATGGGTCATGGGAGGAACCATTTTTTCTCCTATTTTCTCCCATGTTAGGAAAGTGTTTCCCAAATTTGTGGCTACCAAACAAAGGAAAGGAACAAGTTTCCTTTCCGGATTCCTTGAATCCGTGAACCAAACGAGGCCTAAGAGTGAAAAAGTGAATCTCTAGGTGGACTGGGAAACCATTTTACGAGAAATTATTAGGTGCTCCTGGCTCACCACTGGACGTGCTGAGTGGTGAACCCGGTCCAATGAACAATTGACACTTGGAATAATCAATTAATTCCGTATTTTTCACATCATAACCGGACAATTCATAAGTTAGCTTAATATTAATATTAAATTTGATATTAATATTAATGTTAATGTTAATCTTAGTATTAATGTTAATATTAATGTTAATTTTAATATCAATGTTAACATTAATATTAATGTTAATACTAAGATTAACATTAACATTAATTTTAATTTTAATGTTAATATAATATTAATATTAATTTTACTGTTAATATTAATGTTAATCTTAATATTAATTTTAATGATAATATTAATATTATTGATTTTGTTAGTATTTTTTGTTATCTTTAATATTAATGTTAATATTAATATTAATATTAATTTCAATGTTAATATTAATTTTAATTTTAATGTGAATATTAATATTATTGTTAATATTAATTTTATTGTTAATATTAATATTAATCTTAATATTAATTTTAATGTTAATATTAATATTATTGATTTTGTTAGCATTTTTCGTTATCTTTTCATATCTGGTTATGATGTGAAAAATATGGGGTTAATTGGTTATTCCAAGTGTCAATTGTTTATTGGACCGGGCTCACCACTCAGCACGTCCAGTAGTGAGCCGGTAGCACCTAATAATTTCTCCCATTTTATCCATTTTTTTTCCATTGAGAGTCGGTTTCATTTTTAAATATTTTCTTTGGCATCCAAACATAGGAAAAGAATTTATTTTCTTTTCTTAATGTCATGATTTCGTGAACCAAACATCGCTAAGAGTTTACAATTACTTGGCAGTTTCGTTAAAAGTAGATATTTTGTCACTACCACATTTCTAGTTTGAAGGTATTTTGACATTTTTGGGGTAATTTAAATTTATTAGAGTTTATTTGAATTTATGGGAATTTTTAGAAATTATTTTGGAATTGTTTGAGTGATGGTTGACTAGGTTGACTTTGACTAGCAATGACCATGGTAGACTAACCTAGGAGCTAACCCTAGTTGAGTTTGGTCTTGATTAGGTCATGCCACCCTAGTTAGACTAGAGTTGACTAATAGTATGGTTATTTGACTTAAGTAGAGTTTTAAGTCATAAGCCATGACTTGTGATTAACCAATAAATCAATAGTTAGCCAAATAAGCCCAAAACCCATTAGTCAAGTGCCCAAACCCTAACCCTAACATTTTGTCCAGCCAACCTAGGGATTCCCCCACTATTTAATCTCTCCTAAAATCTAGGGCTAGCCTCTTCCTTAGGAATTTATTACAAGAGAAGAAAGAGGTGAGTCCCCATGTTCAAAAATTCCTAGAAAATCCATTTTTCCTCCTTTTTAATCCAAACAAGTTGCAATAGGTTCTAATTATTGTTTTCTTGCTGTTGGAATTGGTTGTTCTCAGTTTTCTATCAATTTGGAGGAGTTTCACCATCAAGGAGAACATCACTCATTAGAGCTTTTTGAGAGTTTTGATATATTGAGGTAACTCTCTATCCACACCATAGAATCCTGAGATTTTTGCATCAATAGGGAGCCCTAGACCTAATCTAACAGTAGGAATAGGAAACCCTAAGTTTTCGTGTCGTTTCGTGTCCAATCTGGACACATATCAGTGTCCTGTGCATGGTGTTTGTGGAAATGCCACAGTGAAACTTTTCGTGTTATTTTTTATTTGTGTTTGAATGAAAAATCATGTTTTGGTGTCGCTTATCCATTTCTGTAGCTCTGAGTTGATTTCGTGCTTGTGTCGTGTCGTTTAGACACTCGTGCACACGCACTCGGACACGCGCGCGCGGGGCTACAGTGCTCCCCTGCCTATCGGGCTCTCTTCTGGACACGACACGAACTTGTTGGACACGAGTTTTTGTGGACACTTAGGGGCACCTACTGTCATCACACTCCCCAAGTTTCACGAGATTTCGTGGTCTGGATTGGGAGAAATCGGCCACGCACGGGTAATGCACTGCACTGTGTGCAGGCTGATTTTAGCCACTGATACGGCTCTGGTTCACGGACACGGCGACACGAAGACACAATGCAGGCACTTAGGCTTGAGCATCTAGACCTATACTAGGTGGGGACACGAGCACGAGGCCCGAAGTGCTCTGTGTCGGGTGCACGACACGCGTGCACCTGTGCACGACACGCGTGCACCTGTGCACGACGCAGTGTTAACTGTTGTGTCTGTGAACACTGATTTCATGTTTTAACCCTTTGGACACGTTGTGTCCTCTTGCAGGGACACAAACACTTCAGGGGACATGTGTACATGTTGTGTGTACCTTACCAACCAATAAATTGGTATTTTAGTTTGTAATTGTTGATTAATTTGCATTTCCCAAATGTATCCGAATGCCCATTATCAGCTTTATTAACTGTTCTAAATCCCAGTTTTAATCTCGATGTTTGGTCATCAATTTTAACCAGGGTATGCTGTTAATTAGTGTAGTTTAAAATCCTAATAGGTACACCTACATGATATCTAATGGTATGAGGAAACTTGGTTAGTTTTGATGTAGATTTGATTCAAAATCTGGTTTTGTGATGGAGGGGCTGTCCTAAATAGTTTTGGTGTTGTCATGGATTTTTGAACTGATATTTAACCTGGAACCTAAGTTTAACATGATCTGAGACCTACCTGGGTTTTTAAATGATTGTTGTAAATCTGATTTGGTTTTGTATTGGGTTGCATTAAGGTTTGATGTGTGGGACTGTTCTGGATAGTAACAGTAGGTTGGTTACTGAGTTTGGTTTTCCTTTAATTCATTTTCTGAACTGGTTTTTGGTGGGTAGGAACTGATAGCAGTAGGTATATTGATTGACCATGTTTTACTGTCACACACACAAGTTTCAGTCTACAACCTAACACTGTCACTTTGTAACAGTCCACACACACACATGTTCTCTTCCTCACTGTTTTGCCTCACTCCACTGTCACACACCCACACAAGTCACTCACACACACATGTTGCACACACATGCTCTCACACACATCCTCACTTAGCACACACTTTTACACACACACATACACATGAGCACATGAGTGCCCCCCTCTCTATGCTTTGTATATACTCTTATGTTTGACATATAGGGTAGTATAGTATACACATAAAGCCTATAGGTTTAAATGTTATGGTTATATCATATAACTTGCATGGTGTATATATATATATATATATATATATATATATATATATACATATATATATATATATATATACATATATATATATATATATATATATATATATATATATATATATATATATATATATATATATATTTTATATATATATATATATATATATATATATATATATATATATATATATAGGCTCATAATCATCTACTAGGTATATATATATTGTCCTAGTATGTATGTACCTAGTAGATGATTATGAGCCTATATATATATATATATATATATATATATATATTAAGTACCCTATATTAACTTGTATGGTATGTTTATATATGTGTTGTTTAGATATAGAACTGATATGGTTTTGCCTATTGGCCCATGGCCTATTCTATTAGCCTATGGCCTATGGTTGAGTTTGCTTAGCTAGTAAGTCTAGATTAGGCTTGTGTAGACTAGTTTGACCTAGTGTGGACTTGTTTGACCTAGTTTGACCATAGTTGACCTAGTATGACTTATAGGGTTGACCAGAGTTGACCAAGAGTTGATTTTGGCCTAGATTGACCTAGATTCATGTAGAATGCATACTAGTGCTTCATTTTACCATTCTGGACTTGTTGTGACTTGTGCTGTTCTGAATAGGAGCCAGACACCACTTCTCGGACAGTACTTTTCAGTTGGACACTCAGATACCAGGCGAGTACATTCTCTGATCATTTCATATCATGTTAGAATTATTTTCCTGCTTTAGATTACTTTACTTGATATTGTCACGTCGGTAACACGGATTAGTACTATATGGATCCATTCTTGAGATGTTATCCCCTCAGGGAGCATCGTATACTACATGTTCTGTGCGTTTCACTTACATGGTGTATCACTATGCTTCACGATTCTTCGATCACTTGTGACATGTACTCTCATGATCACAGAGTCTTCCCAGAATCACCCATTTATGGGCATTTCCAGAATCACCCCATTGTGGGCATTCCTATAATTACCCATTTATGGGCTATCCATGTATCACCCCTTGTGGGCCTTCACATGGAATCATAACATAACCTGGCTGGATCCTTGTGTATTGATTGGGGGTACGGGGGAGTAGAAGTAAACATGTGAATAATATTCAAGTAGTGTAGTTCCCAGAATCACTCCATAGTATAGTTCCCAGAATCTCCTATGTCATTCACATGTTTATATTGTACTCTGACTCACTAGCCACAGTTAGCTCTCTATTTACAGTATATATATTTCCATTACAGTTTCCTCTGTTTACATTCCATGCTTCTTTCAGTTTCCTGTATCTTACTCTACTGCATGTCTATATTTTCTAACCTGCTATGATCTGTTGAGATGTATTGTGCTCGCTCCTGTCCTGACTGGACCTGTTGAAAATATTACAGAGGACGAGGAGGATGCTGGTGTGGATACCTATTACGGTGCCACCTTAGATGAGATGTTGGACCTGGACCATCAGCAGGCCCCACTAGCTGTGGATGACACACCCTTAGACTAGGATGCTTTCATTTCAGTATTTCATGGATGATTGTACTTATTGATACTTGGGATCTGGGATTTGTATTATCTTAGACACTTAGACTTTCTGATGTACTTGGGATTTCCTTTCATTTCAGCAGTTTCATTTATCTATCTATCAGTTATGTTATCACCTGTTTTTCCTTGAGTTTTATATCATATCGTGCTTCTTCTTCCTTAGTTGTGATTGAGTCTACTTTTATCATGTCATCCCCATTCGGGGAGTATAAACTGTTTAAGCTTTATATTGCTAGATGTTGTGACCTAGGACAGCGTTCTAACGCCGACACTGCGGCTTAGGCTGGACGTACCCACGTCTCGTGCCCTAACTCTAGGGTGCGGGTCGTGACACGTTTTTAGTGGTGGCCCATGCAGGTCAAGATTAGAAGTGTAGTGGTATTCGAATTAGAGTATCACTACAGCCTGCAGTAGGATATAGGACAATAATTTTTTTTAAGATACTCGATCACATTAGGAAAAATTCTTTTATTGCCATCTAAATCCTTATTTTCAGCTGATCCTTTTGAATTTTAATTGCCCGCCTTTGTTATATCGCTTCTTCCTCAGAAATTGATACTCTTGTTTGTCTATCTTCAGGATGGTAGAGACTCGATCGTAGCGTACCATTCATGAGGATGCTATGGAGGGGACTGCTACCTCCCAGCCAGTACAGCAGGGCCAGGGGACTGCAGCTCCTGCCACCTTTGCTCGTATTGAGGCCCCGGCAGCAGCAGCAGGGGGTATGCTTCCACCGGCAGGGAGGCAGGACCCAGTTCTTCCAGAGGATCCTTACCAGCAGCCACCTCCAGGGACAGTGGACGCAGTGCAGCTGCTAGCCTTCTTCAGGCAGTACATGGAGGGTCAGCAGACCCAGCAGCAGAGACACACGGCAGAGCTCACTCGAGGCATTGAGCTGGCCGTGACAGCAGTTGAGAGGGTCGTAGCTCAGCCATCGACAGCCCCGCAGCCGCACCAGCCGCGGAAGAAGGGCATCCAGGACTTCCAGAAGATGCACCCGAGAGACTTCCGAGGGACAGAGGGGATCCTGTATGTCAATGAGTGGATCGAGCATATGGAGGAGATCTTCAGGCTGGCTGAGATTTCGACGAGGCTCCAGATAGAGGCAGCGGCCAGCATGATGCAGGATCTGGCCCGCACCTGGTACCAGACCGACCCGAGGGTCGGCACAGCAGGACAGACTTGGGCAGCATTCAAGAAGCTGTTTAAGGAGAAGTTCTTTCCAGACGTAGCACTGGGAGCCCTCGAGACCCAGTTCGAGGCCCTAGTCCAGGGGAGCCAGTCCGTGGAGGAGTACGCAGGAGAGTTCTGCCGCCTGAGCAGATTTATGGAGGACTTGTCCGAGACGACGAAGGCTCGGAGGTTCCGGAAGGGGCTTGGTAAAGGAGGTCAAGTCCTACACTAAGAACGCCCGCAGTGCTACATTTGAGGAGATCCTGGTGGACGCACTAGCTGCAGAGGATGATCTTGAGCTTAGGCTCAAGAGGGGGCGAGACTCCCAGGGAGGCAGCAGTAGCGGAGGATCGGCCAAGAGGCCGCACTTCAGCAGCAGCACCACCAGCAGCAGAGGTTCCAGCCGCAGCAGTTTCAGCAGCCGAGGTACCAGCCAGTGCAGCATCAGCAGCAGAGGGTGCAACAGCAGGCACCGAGGCAGCAGGCCACCACCTGTGCTTATTACAAGAAGCCAGGGCACGGATGGAACGAGTGTAGGAAGAGGCTGGACAAGTGCCTGGTATGTGGCTCAGGAGATCACCAGATGAGGGAGTGTACCTTGACCACGGGACGAGCAGCTCAGGTAGGAGGAGCCAGGACAGCAGCATGCCAGTAGAGGGGACCAGCCCTGCCGACTCAGCAGCAGCGATTTGTGCAGCACCAGCAGCAGGCCAGGGGAGGCCAGCAGGGGCGAGCTTTCGCCATGGCAGCTGAGGATGCAGAGGCGATAGGAGAGCTGATCGCAGGTTCGGTTCTTCTTGACTCCAGTCCAGCTTTTGTATTATTCGATTCCGGTGCTTCGCATAGCTTCATATCAGTATCTTTTGCGATTAGACACGGTATCATAGCTGAATCGTTGCCTAGGACTTACAAGATCACGACCGGGGGTGACATTATCCTCGTACGTGATGTTTGTAAGGGTCGGAGAGTTATTTTGGGAGGCCGTGAGTTGGAGGTGAGCCTGCTCGTGATGCCATTGCCGAACTACGATATAGTACTCGGCATGGACTGGTTGAGTAGGCACCACGCCAGCATTGATTGCAGAGGGGGTAGAGTTCTTTTCAGAGCGCCGGGGGAGCCAGAGTTCGAGTACTCCAGACGTCAGGCAGAGCAGAGCAGCGGAGTTTTCTGCGGAGTCTCGGTTGAGGAGCAGGCGATCCCACACCCCTTGATAGCGGAGTATATGGATGTTTTCCCAGAGGAGTTGCCGGGATTGCCACCAGACAGAGACATAGAGTTCTCGATAGACTTGGTTCCAGGAGCGGAACCCATCTCTCAGCATGTCTATCGGGTGAACAACAGTGAGCTGGTGGAGCTGAAGAAGCAAGTGGATGAGCTGCAGGACAAGGGCTTCATCCGCTCGAGTTCATCGCCATGGGGTGCACCAGTGTTGTTCGTGCCGAAGAAGGATGGGTCAGTACGCATGTGTATTGACTATAGGGCACTCAACAACCTCACGATCAAGAACAAATACCTACTACCACGGATCGACGATCTTTTTGACCAGTTGAGCGACGCTCGGGTATTTTCCAAGATTGATCTGAGGTCGGGATATCACCAGGTGAAGGTGAAGGGGGATGATATTCCCAAGACCGCTTTCAGGACGCGGTACGGGCAGTTTAAGTTTTTGGTTATGCCGTTTGGGTTAACCAATGTACCAGCAGTATTTATGAACCTTATGGACAAGGTGTTCTACCAGTATCTGGATCAGTTTGTGGTGGTGTTCATAGACGATATCTTGATATATTCTAAGACTGAGGAGGAGCATGAGGAGCATCTGCGGATAGTGCTGGAGATTCTCAGGAAGGAGCAGCTTTATGGGAAACTCTCCAAGTGTGAGTTTTTCTTGGACCGGGTGGACTTCTTGGGGCACGTTGTGACTGGAGATGGTATCTCAGTTGACCCCAAGAAGATTGTAGCAGTCGAGGCATGGGCAGCGCCGACTTCAGTTGCAGAGATCAGGAGTTTCCTGGGGCTGGCAGGATATTATCGGAGATTTGTGTAGGATTTCTCCCGGGTTGCAGAGCCGTTGACACGGTTGACCCGGAAGGATGCTGAATATGTTTGGTCAGAGGAGTGTCAGGCAGCTTTTGATGAGTTGAAGAAGCGGCTGACGACAGCTCCGATTCTGACATTGCCTTCAGGATCAGGTAGTTTCACTATTTATAGTGATGCTTCAGGGAAGGGGCTGGGTTACGTCTTGCAGCAGCATGGGAAGGTGATTGCCTATGCTTCCAGGCAATTGCGTCCCCATGAGAAGAACTACCCTACCCACGACCTGGAGTTGGCAGCAGTAATATTTGTTCTGAAGCTGTGGAAGCATTATCTGTATGGTGAGAGGGTGGAGATCTTCACAGATCACAAGAGTTTAAAGTATGTGTTCACTCAGAAGGAGTTGAACATGAGACAGCGCAGATGGCTAGAGTTGATGAAGGATTTTGACATCCTACTTCAGTACCACCCAGGGAAGGCCAACGTGGTTGCCGATGCCTTGAGTAGGTATCTGACAGCCATGTGTTTGACCATGGATCGACGTTTGCTTGTCGACTTGGAGAGCCTTGGGATTGAGGTGATCGTGCCCGGAGTGCAGATGCAGCTATGGGGGATGCAGATTCAGTCAGATTTGGTGGAGAGGATCAAGTCGACACAGTTTGAGGACGTTGCTCTGCGGTATCTCCGAGAGCAGGTTCGAGCAGGATTGCTGGAGGGCGAGTTTTCTCTTGCAGATGATGGTGCCTTGAGGCACGGTTCCAGATTATGTGTGCCCAGCGGAGAGCTCAGGGAGCAGGTTATACAGGAGGCCCACAGATCTCAGTACTCCATACACCCTGGTGCCAACAAGATGTACCGAGATCTGAGGGAGCATGTTTGGTGGTCCGGGATGAAGCGGGAGGTGGCTCGCTTCGTAGCTAGGTGCTTGATCTGTCAGTAGGTCAAGGCGGAGAGGCAGAGGCCCGGTGGGTTGTTGCAGCCGCTGCCTATTTCCGAGTAGAAATGGGAGCATATCACTATGGACTTCGTATCAGGATTGCCGCATACACCAGGAGGAAAAGACGCAATTTGGGTCATCGTTGACAGGTTGACCAAATCGGCCCACTTCTTGCCATTTAAGGTGGGTACGTCTACAGAGAGGCTGGCGGAGATGTATATGCGGCAGATAGTCATGATTCACGGAGTTCCGGTTAGCATCGTCTCAGATCGGGATAGTCGCTTCACTTCCCATTTCTGGAGGTGTAGCACCCAATTTTCTGAAATTTAGGATATTTTGAAAATTTATTATTTTTATTATTAAATAATGGTGATTTAGTCATGTTATGAATTTGGGTGATTTTTAGATAGATTAAAACTATTTTTCTAAGTCACGACTTATGACTTTGTGATTTTACTAGTATAACCCTAGTGTAAATTCTAGAGATTTCATAACCTAGAGACTACCATGACCATGTGAGCCTAGCCATAGGCTTAGAACATCAAATTAGTGATTTTTAGCCTAAAAGGGTATTTTGGTAATTTACTAGATTTTATTTGGAATTATGTGTTTTTAATATTATTTTAATTATTGTTAAGTACCATGTTAGTCCCTAACCTAGTTTACCCTAATCTAGAGGTTAGCTACTAACCTAGAAGCTTGAGGATAGATTTAGTCATTTGGTTAAAGTAGTGTAATATCTAGATATTTACATATTAGATATTTTTCTTAAACCCCTCAAAATATCATTCCTTACCTAGAAGTCCAAACCTTAACCAAGAAGAAAGACACAAAAGTCTTCATGGACACCCCCTCCCCACACCCTATGACCAGCCATGGGCACCCCCCTATCACTACCCTTCCTATATAATCATATCAAACCCTTGCATACAAATTTACATGTTTTAAACCTAGAAATTCCCTTTCCTTCAACCCTCACAACTTGTTCATTTCAACTCCTTTTCCCCTCTAGTCTTTTGCATTGGGTTCCTACAACCTAGAGGGTGCTAAGGGAGGCTAGCAAGCTAGACACAAGGACTTGGACACCAACAAGTGGATAGGACACACCCCCTCCTTTTGTTAAAAAACTTAAGTTTTCACTCAATAGGTAAATACCCTCATACATAGTTAATATTGTGTTTTTTCTTCATAAATGCATGCATATAGGTCCACCCTAGCTGTGGGACAAGTTTGGTGAAATCTAGGGTTGGTTTGGTGTCCGTATCGGACACGTATCCTAGGCTAGGAAACCTTGTTTGATGAAATATCACAAAGGATTTGTTTTTGTTAAAATGTAAAACAAAATATATTTTTGGGTAGCCCTAGACATGTAGGATACAACCCAAGTTGACTGAGTCGAATTCGGTGCACCCTTGTGTCCAAATTCGGACACGCACGCACGCACGAGGACACCGTGCGGCTGCCCTGCTGCTCGAGTGTCCTAGAGGACACGACACAGCACCTCGACAAACGAAAACTTGTGTGTGGGTGCGAGCAATGACTGTCATTGAGCACACGAAATTTCAGGCAAAACCATCGAGTGGTTAGGGAGAAATCGGGGCTACACCGATTCTCAACTGACTGTGCACACACGAAAATCCCCACTGATACGCGCTTCGCACGTGGACACGCGACCACGTGGACACGCGACCACGTGGACACGATACAGACACGTGTTCACGAACACCTAGACCTACCCTAGCTATGGATACGTGCACGACACTTGTGGATGTGTGTATCGTGTCCTAGATCGACTTGCACGCGTGCACGACGCGGTAACATTTCCTGTGTCCTGGGTTTACCCGATTGGGTTTTTCCTAAGTTTGACACTTTGAATCGTGTCGTGGTGTAGTGTCAGGCACTTAGGACACTAGAGGACACCTAGGGCTAGTGTTACCAACCTAGGGTTTTGGACCTTAGGTCGTTTTTGACTCGGGTTTGGGTTTACCCATTGCCCGAGTTCACTGTGCACAGGATACTGTTTTTTGGTATTTTTCCAGTTTTTAAATCCAATTTTAAACTGATTTTTGATGTTATTTATTTATATAGATACCTGTGTATATAGGGTATATACATAGTGTATGTATATGTGTGTGTGTGTGTATGTGAGATGTGAGGTTATATATATATGTATATATGTAGTTATGTGTATATATACATATATGTATATATATATAGGGGTGTGTGTGTGTGTGTGTGTGTTATTGTGTGTGTGTGGGTCTGGGTTCCAGTCCAGAAATCTGGAACACCCCCTCCCCCCCCCCACTGTCACACAATGCATTTCCCTCTCTCTCTCTCACTCTATGTCCCTCTCTCACTTCCCCCTCTATATATATGTAATATATATATATGTTATATATATATATATATATATATATATATATATATATATATATATATATATATATATATATATATAACTTACTAGGTATAGGTTTATATAGAAACCTAAGCAATAGCCTATGGCCAAGATACTAGCCTATGGCTTGGGGCTAACCCTAATGACCTAAAACACTACTAGTTGACCCTTGTTGACTAAGGGTTGACCAAAGTCAACTTTAGGTCAAATTTGACCTAGTTAACCTAGAATTGACTAGGAATGACCTAAAACAACTAGTTTAACTAGTTTAACTAAAACCCTAACTAGTTTGACTAGTGTTGACCTAACTTTGACTAATTTGACTTTAGAGTTGACCAGAGTTGACCAAGAGTTGACTTTTGACCAGATTGACCTAGAATCATGTAGTATGCATAGTAGACTTCATTTTTACTATTTAGAACACATTGTGACTTGTGTTGCTCTGATCAGGAGCCAGACACCTCTCCTCAGACAGCATATTCTCTACAGACATTCATACAGCAGGCGAGTACATTCTCTGATCTTTTCATACTTGTTAGGATTTATATTCTTGCTCTAGAATACCTTACATGATGCTGTCACGTCATTATCACGGATTGGTACTATATGGATCTTGTCATGCGATGTTATCTCCCTCGGGGTGCATCAGATACAGTTGTCATGTGCTTTTCACGAACATCTTGTATTTCATGTACACCGCTTTCATGTATACTCTTGTGCAATCTTGTACTCTCATGATCATGTGAGCAAACATGATAAAAATCTCTTGTATAAGGTAACATAACTTGACTGGATCCTTGTGTATTGATTGGGGAGGGTGAGTAGGAAATGGTTATGTGATCAAATCCCATCTTGTACAAATTCTTGTGAAATCTTGTGAAATCTTGTATATGTCCTAAACCCGTTTATATAACCATCTCATGCTCTAAATCACAGGTTACCTACAGTTCTTCTTATCGTATATATATAGATATTTCCAGTTATCAAATCTCTCTCGTTTTTATATATTTTTTTTTACAGTCCATGTATCTTACTCTATGCATGCTTTACATTTCCCAACATGATATGAACTGCGTGAGATGTATTGTGCTCGTTCCTGTCCTGACTGGACCTGTTGAAAATATTACAGATGATGATGGTGACTGTCCTACCTTCTATGGGACACATGAGGGTGACCTTCAGGAGCCTGAGGAGCATCTAGCTCAGTAGAGGGTGCCTAGTCTAGTCTAGTGTTTATAGTTTTCATTTTGTATCGGATTGTTCCGATTGTTAGTTGTGACTTAGTTATATTTCAGGTCTTGTACTTATTTGTGTTGGACATCTACTTGTGTGGTGTGATAACTCTATTATATTTCAGTTCTTTTTTTTCGTCTGATTCCATATCATGTTCTATCTTTATCTTTCCTAGACTTGTGTTTGAGATATAGAGTTGAGATGTTATGTTATACCTCCGTACGGAGATGACAGGTTTATATGTCTTATTGTTAGATGTTAGTTGTTATAGATGACCTATACAGCGTTCTACCGCCGACACTACGGCGTAGGCTGGACGTACCCACGTTCTCGTGCCCCTAATCAGGGTGCGGGTCGTGACACATTTTTGTGGTGGCCCATGCAGGTCTGTGTCGCAGTTAGTACGATCTCGTAATGGTGCTCGACTTAGAGTACTAATTACGAGCCTACAATTAGGACGTAGGACCTAGGACATGATAGGAGTTTCTCAATCACACCTAGGAAATTTCTGATCTTTTAATTTTCATGATTTCTCCCCTTGTATTAAATTAACTGTCCTTCTTTGATAATCTACTCATGTGCCATATTGATCTCTTTGTTTCAATTCGTCTCCAGGATGACGAAGACGCACCCGCAGGCCACTGGATCGAGTAGTTTGCCTGAAAGATCTGATCAGGCAGAGGAGGAGGTTCATGAGACTGCCCCCAGTGATTCTACTATTCTGGAGACCCAGGCAGTTGCACAGGGAGGTCTACCACCTCCACCCCAGAGGGTTACGGCCGTTGTTTCGGAGATACTGCTACCACCACCACCGGTACCGACGGATACGCACCATATGTTCCTTCTCCTTCAGCAGATGATGGAGACACAGCGGGCCCAGGCAGAGGCGTCGCAGCGCCAGTCGGAGGCGTCACACCGACAGATCGAGATGCTGAGGCAGAGTATGGAGAACTCGCATCAGCTTGCCCTAGCAGCAGTAGAGAGTGGCACCGGGTATGGTGTAGGGCCCTACTGGCCAGCAGCCGTACCAGCAGCAGTCCAGGCCGGGAACAGTATTGGACTTCAGAAAGATGAGCTCCAGGGACTTCACAGGCACGGAGGGCATCCTCTATGCAGACGACTGGCTAGAGGATGTACAGCGGAGCATGGAGCTGGCAGAGCTTCCTAGAGCGCTTTGGGTTTCGGCCGCAGCCAGCCGATTCTTCGACATTGCGCTGACATGGTACCGCACGGATCCTCGTGCGTCGGTGAGAGGGCTGACTTGGAAGAACTTCCGGAGGCTCTTCAAGGAGAAGTTCTTCCCGAACGTGGCTCTTACAGCATTGGATGTAGTGCTCCGTCCCGCAAAGTCAATCGGAGGAATCGAAATGCCGACGGCGTTCGGACTTAGCCTTGCAACGGCTGCTCAAAGGCTCGCTCGGTCAAGGCGACCGCTCGCTCAGGTGGGGTAGTTTCGGTGAACTCTCCTCATCTTTGCCTTCACATAATAAATTGTGTTTTCAACTCGCACAAGTTAGGCTTGATAATAAAAGCTACGCATCCACATAGCTAAGGGAATAATCCCGACGGGTCAAAATGAGTTAGAACATGGAAAATGTCCCACGGTCGGCTTAGAGTTGGTGCACGGCGTGCTTTGAAAATGATACTCGGTCCTTCGTCCCGTGGCTTGGGAGAAGGAAAGTTGGTCTGCGGTACAAAAGTTGAGAGTTAGCCTAAGTCATAGGCGTCGTCCGCACAAATGCTTGCTAAAGCATGCACGGCCCTGTCCCGTAAGGCTTGGCGTAGCCTTTGCTCGTTCCTTGGGTTAAGTTGTAGGCTTGAGTGAGTTAGGCAAAGTTATGCCGGTCGACCTAAGTTATTCTATGTGCTGTCCTGCTCATTCTGCGGTTGTCAAGATAAATAGTCCCACGACCCCAAGGCCCATCATATGAAGTATGGCTTGGGCGATAGCGTTGCGTAGAACACGAGTCGGTTTAGAGGCACGAGCCACGGTTGGTTCAGTGGAAAGTTATCCACGGTCGTCGATACTTAAGGAAACACGTTATGTTCAAGTTAAGTTGGAAGGCTATGCAGTAGCCGTTCCCTGAGTTCAAAGAACGTTAAGTCTAAGCGATGGTTAGTCGCCGAGAGAAAATATGTCGGGACTGTGGTTCAGTCGACGAGGCAACCCTGGTTAGGGGCTCTGCAAAGGAAGTACGAAAAGTGGAAAGAGTAAAACAACCAAGTAAATAAGGATCACATAACAAGCCCCAACGGTATCCTAAAATACACCATGTTAACCTATATGAACTTGGACAACTTATCGACAAGGGGTAGTTTCTTCGAGCGGCAACCCGGGGCCACGGGACCGTCTCGGCCTAGGAAGAAACTGGTTGTAGCCGAGCTGGGTAATAGGCAACGCTGGTTAGGCGATCGGTAAGACGGGGACTTGCATCGGGGCTCGCTACCTGCGTTGCAAGGGTCCCGTATTACCAGGCTACGTCCAAGGCGGCTGGTTAGGCCAATCCCATAACAAACACTTGATATAAATTGTTTTCAACTAACATGGTAAGTTTTGTGTCGGCACGGGCGGCAATCCGTGTGTGTGCCTTTGGATAGAGTTGAATACGTATGAGTTAAAAAGACACAATGTCTGAGCCTAAGATTTGGCTACAGCGAAGGCGACGTGCTTCGGCACGAGATGTGGCGTCGAGTGTTAAGTTGTTGGCATAGAGTTGCATGAGTTAGGCTTGAGCTGTCGCGAGTTAAGTCGAGAAGGGCCGTAGGGCTAGTTGTATAAAGTTACGTTGAGTTGTTGGGCTCGGCCTCGAAATATGAGGCACGGCCGCGTTGTTACAACACAAGTATAGGCAAGACTAAACAAGGAGGCACTGCCTCGGAGATATTGAGGCACGAATCGAGTTCATGGCACGACCGAGTCGTTACGTCCCAAAGTTTGGCACAAAAGACAAGTATAAGTCGGTGCGACGACAATGCAAACACGAGAAAGGTCTAGAGGCAAAAAAATGGAGTCCTTCGTGTAGTTGCGTCTCTGATTATGGCCGTAAGACGGACACGACTTGATAGGTTAACGTTGTTGGCACGAGGAGTAGTCTAGAGACAAAGTATGAGTTAACGTTGACATTGCAAGCACGGGATGGTTCCGATACACAAGTTGCGCTAAGGCGCCGGTCCTAAAACTGATCCTAAGGCAAGAATAGAAAGACAATCGAAAAAGGGTTTATGTTGCACAAAGGAAATGAAACGTGTAGGTTCCGTATGGGTGGGCGAGGAGCTCACTCCACCAGTACAGTGGTACTGACACCCACACAGTGTTTCATGTACAGGCACAGGTAGAAGCTCGTAGCGCGGAGCTCGCTTGGATGTGTCGAGGCACGGAGTTCCTTGGCGATTCGAAGCGTGCGGCCGCGTGGATTGAAGACTTATACGGGACATAATGTATGGACATCGCCTTCCGAAGCTTTCGCTGGATTCAAGTATTGTATCGAGAGATGAGAGAGAGCAGAATGACTTGTAAACGAGAGACTTGTAATTTGGCCTTGCGCCTACAGATGTAATCTTGTATTCAATATCAATAAAAGAGCTTCTTTTGAATGACTTGTGTGAATGTGTTACTTGTTCTTAAATTCTGCTGCATGTTTCAATAATTATGCTAGGGACTTCTGTGCGACGACCCAGTCGCCGTCGATGTAATCGGCCGTTATGAAACTGCATTGCACGAGCGCAATCTAGGTTCGTGCGGCATCACGCCTTAGCGAGGACGATCGCTCCTACGGGAGCAGGGCGTGACATAATGGTATCAGAGCATGGCTTTACGTCCTTGGACTACCGATTGAATTCTTTAACTTCGATGTTTCCGCAAAACTCTATTGCTTCCGCAAGTTGTTATCGTTGGTGCGCTCTCTCTCAAATGTCCATCGGCATGTCCATACAATAAGTCTAAATATTTTTGAAAGCTCATACAAGCGTTCAATCTAACGCATCGGTAGGCCGTTGCCAAATGCGTCGATAGGGCCTTTGTGCCGAACGTTGCAAACTTGACTCGACAGAAAATATGTGCTAATGTTAGCAAAGTTGCATGTGTGCCCGAATAGTCCTACATTGACCTTAGCAAGTCGCGTGCATGCCTAATTCGTCCAATGTCGACCCTAGCAAATGAGCATGCAAACTCGAATAAAAGTCTGCACAGGATGGCTATGCACACGGCCTTTTGGCTAAGTGGTGTTTCGCGTCGCGCACCTCGACATTTTGGTGCAAACGAGTCGCGAGCGATATTAAGTATCGTTCGGTCAGGAACGAAGATGCACTTGGAGTGTCTATCGATAGGAACGGTATCGGACTAACGCTTAGGCGTACACGGGAGATTGATTTGGATTTCGAGGAAATAGTATGAACGACTTAGTGCGTCAATACGACGCGAGCGACTACTCTAGCGATTCGTCGAACGAATCTGAAGGATGTCTTAGCGAATGACGCGAATGTGATTGAGGACTAGATCTTATGGCTTGAATCCGAGTGGTGTATGTGATAGGTTCGGAGAAGAATAAGAATGAGTGTCGACGAGTAGTCGAGTGGCTCGAATCCGAGTGGTGTATGGTTTATCTTAGGAATTGTTCGAGTGAATATTGAGGATTACGATTATTGCGGCGAGGCGATGCGATCGCGCAAAGCCTTAGAATGCATCACGCTTAGTTGGACGTGACTTTGAATGTCCCGAACGAGCATCTCGTTCGGACAACTTGTGAATGAGCAACGCGAGTTAGAAAACGATTTGGAACGATGAATGAAAATGAATGGTCTTGATCGAGGAAACTTAGAAGATCGTGCGTGCTATATCGGATTGATGCAACTGAAATGTGACTTGAGTTTTTGAACAACGATCTTGAAACGAGCTTGAGGAATAGCGATCGAACTTGATCTTGAATATCGAGGAATGGTGGTATATCCAGTTCGGACAATAGCATCAAGTCGTACGACTCGAAATTGGTTGTGAAGGAAGATCGTCAGGTTACGCATGTCGTCGATGGTATTGAGGCGTATCAAAGATCGATATGCGATAACTCGGGGGTACTCTGACTCGGCAAATGACGATCGTGCAAATATCATTGTTCCGATGGATGTTATAATCGAGATGTTAAAATGTGTCGAGGAAAGGATAGGCTTGGCTCGAGGATTTTCTAAGTTGAACGAATGACGATCGAACTATCGAACTTGGCTTGGATGAAAACTGGAATGTTTGGATTTGCTTCGTCGACAACCACAACGTTGATGTTCTTGTCTTATGCGAGTGCTACTCCAGCCTCGTACATGCGTCACGCCGATTAGGGCGATCACTCTGCGTGAGCGCTAGTATGGTGATTCATACAGCGGGAGTGGTCGAACTTGCACGGTGCGACAATTTATGCTTCGATTTGTGGTTTGACGCGAAGGTGACTCGAGAATGGATTTGTGTGCTTGAAGAATCGAACTTGAGGATTGAGTAGGTCCAATCCGCGTATCGAAAATGAGTTAGTCTAAACTCAAACAAGAGTTACGCCCCGATGAGAATGATTATTCTGCGGGTGCGTTGCATGGTGATTCATGAACCACCGTGGATAATCGGACTCGCGTGAGATTGGGGCACAACGTATTATCGAGCTAGACGACCTCGTGATCGAATACATGAATTGGTTAGAATTGGTGAATTGAAAGGATTCGAATATACGCAACGCGTGCCGTAATGCGAATTAGGTGATCATGCTCGATGTTTAGAAATCTGAGTGACGCGAGCTTGGGTAGAAGACCCCGTATGATCGACTTTGGTTTGACCCTAGGATTGGGGTCAGTGTTGGCATTATTGTTTGGGAACTATGATTCCAATCCTGACATTGACTTAGCCTCGAAAAGAAATAGCCTAGCGGTTAGGCGAGATGCCCTGTTTCAAGTGTTAGCAATCGGAATGATTGATCTTGAGGATTGGCATGGATGGATAGCGTGAATCACGAATATAGGAAACCCTGCTCACGAGATTCGGATGACATGCATATATTTCAGGGACGCTTGGGTATGTGCACGATGCGACTCGAGTGAGAATGACAAATTTTCTATCATGCGGCTTGGCTGAATACATGTATTTTAGGGACGCTTGGAATGCGTACATGATCCATCCAAGTGATACGACGAGTTCAAGCAAGGCTTGAAAGATGGGAGTGTGTCGAGATCTTGAGATCGTGTTAAAGGAAAGATTGATAATAGTACGAGCGTGGCTCGGAATCGAAGGAACGTGTAGGCGAAATGTGTACGATTAAGTCTTGGCCATAGAAATGGTAGGATAACTTGCCTTCAGGAAAGTCTCGAGGACGAGACTTGTTCTGAGTGGTGTATGATGTAGTGCCCCGTCCCGCAAAGTCAATCGGAGGAATCGAAATGCCGACGGCGTTCGGACTTAGCCTTGCAACGGCTGCTCAAAGGCTCGCTCGGTCAAGGCGACCGCTCGCTCAGGTGGGGTAGTTTCGGTGAACTCTCCTCATCTTTGCCTTCACATAATAAATCGTGTTTTCAACTCGCACAAGTTAGGCTTGATAATAAAAGCTAAGCATCCACATAGCTAAGGGAATAATCCCGACGGGTCAAAATGAATTAGAACATGGAAAACGTCCCACGGTCGGCTTAGAGTTGGTGCACGGCGTGCTTTGAAAATGACACTCGGTCCTTCGTCCCGTGGCTTGGGAGAAGGAAAGTTGGTCTGCGGTACAAAAGTTGAGAGTTAGCCTAAGTCATAGGCGTCGCCCGCACAAATGCTTGCTAAAGCATGCACGGCCCTGTCCCGTAAGGCTTGGCGTAGCCTTTGCTCGTCCCTTGGGTTAAGTTGTAGGCTTGAGTGAGTTAGGCAAAGTTATGCCGGTCGACCTAAGTTATTCTATGTGCTGTCCTGCTCATTCTGCGGTTGTCAAGATAAATAGTCCCACGACCCCAAGGCCCATAATATGAAGTATGGCTTGGGCGATAGCGTTGCGTAGAACACGAGTCGGTTTAGAGGCACGAGCCACGGTTGGTTCAGTGGAAAGTTATCCACGGTCGTCGATACTTAAGGAAACACGTTATGTTCAAATTAAGTTGGAAGGCTATGCAGTAGCCGTTCCCTGAGTTCAAAGAACGTTAAGTCTAAGCGATGGTTAGTCGCCGAGAGAAAATATGTCGGGACTGTGGTTCTGTCGACGAGGCAACCCTGGTTAGGGGCTCTGCAAAGAAAGTACGAAAAGTGGAAAGAGTAAAACAACCAAGTAAATAAGGATCACATAACAAGCCCCAACGGTATCCTAAAATACACCATGTTAACCTATATGAACTTGGACAACTTGTCGACAAGGGGTGGTTTCTTCGAGCGGCAACCCGGGGCCACGGGACCGTCTCGGCCTAGGAAGAAACTGGTTGTAGCCGAGCTGGGTAATAGGCAACGCTGGTTAGGCGATCGGTAAGACGGGGACTTGCATCGGGGCTCGCTACCTGCGTTGCAAGGGTCCCGTATTACCAGGCTACGTCCAAGGCGGCTGGTTAGGCCAATCCCATAACAAACACTTGATATAAATTGTTTTCAACTAACATGGTAAGTTTTGTGTCGGCACGGGCGGCAATCCGTGTGTGTGCCTTTGGATTGAGTTGAATACGTATGAGTTAAAAAGACACAATGTCGGAGCCTAAGATTTGGCTACAGCGAAGGCGACGTGCTTCGGCACGAGATGTGGCATCGAGTGTTAAGTTGTTGGCATAGAGTTGCATGAGTTAGGCTTGAGCTGTCGCGAGTTAAGTCGAGAAGGGCCGTAGGGCTAGTTGTATAAAGTTACGTTGAGTTGTTGGGCTCGGCCTCGAAATATGAGGCACGGCCGCGTTGTCACAACACAAGTATAGGCAAGACTAAACAAGGAGGCACTGCCTCGGAGATATTGAGGCACGAATCGAGTTCATGGCACGACCGAGTCGTTACGTCCCAAAGTTTGGCACAAAAGACAAGTATAAGTCGGTGCGACGACAATGCAAGCACGAGAAAGGTCTAGAGGCAAGGAAATGGAGTCCTTCGTGTAGTTGCGTCTCTGATTATGGCCGTAAGACGGACACGACTTGATAGGTTAACGTTGTTGGCACGAGGAGTAGTCTAGAGACAAAGTATGAGTTAACGTTGACATTGCAAGCACGGGATGGTTCCGATACACAAGTTGCGCTAAGGCGCCGGTCCTAAAACTGATCCTAAGACAAGAATAGAAAGACAATCGAAAAAGGGTTTATGTTGCACAAAGGAAATGAAACGTGTAGGTTCCGTATGGGTGGGCGAGGAGCTCACTCCACCAGTACAGTGGTACTGACACCCACACAGTGTTTCATGTGCAGGCACAGGTAAAAGCTCGTAGCGCGGAGCTCGCTTGGATGTGTCGAGGCACGGAGTTCCTTGGCGATTCGAAGCGTGCGGCCGCGTGGATTGAAGACTTATACGGGACATAATGTATGGACATCGCCTTCCGAAGCTTCCGCTGGATTCAAGTATTGTACCGAGAGATGAGAGAGAGCAGAATGACTTGTAAACGAGAGACTTGTAATTTGGCCTTGCGCCTACAGATGTAATCTTGTATTCAATATCAATAAAAGAGCTTCTTTTGAATGACTTGTGTGAATGTGTTACTTGTTCTTAAATTCCGCTGCATGTTTCAATAATTATGCTAGGGACTTCTGTGCGACGACCCCGTCGCCGCCGATGTAATCGACCGTTATGAAACTGCCTTGCACGAGCGCAATCTAGGTTCGTGCGGCATCACGCCTTAGCGAGGACGATCGCTCCTACGGGAGCGGGGCGTGACATTGGAGGGCCAGTTCGTGGGTCTAGTGCAGGGGAACTCGTCGGTGGACGAGTATGCAGCTGAGTTCTTCCGCCTTAGCAGGTTCACTCCCTATATGATCCAGGATGAGGGCAGAAGGCTCGTAAGTTCCGTAGGGGACTTATTCATGCAGTGCGCACCCGCACCTCGGGACGCCGTGACGCGACGTTCGATCAGATATTGATGGACGCACAGATTGCAGAGGAGGACTTCGGCCTCAAGCCGAAGAGGGGCAGTGATACCTTAGGGGCTAGTTCTAGTGCAGGGCCAGCCAAGCGCCCTCACATACAGCAGAGGCCAGTTCAGCAGTCGTTTCAGGGCCAGAGACATATACTTCACCAGCAGGCACCCAGGCAGCAACAGCACCCTATGTGTAACTTCTGCAAGAAGCAAGGTCACGGATGGGACGACTGCAGGAAGAGGCAGGGCCTGTGTTTGCTTTGTGGTTCAGCAGAGCATCAGTTGAAGGAGTGTCCCAAGAGCTTGGCACTATTGGCTCAGGCAGCAGTAGGAGCTAGGGCTCCGACAGGGCAGCAGACGGGACCACCATTGCAGACTCAGCAGCAGAGGTTTGTCCAGCATCAGCAGCAGGCTAAGGGAGGCCAGCCGGGGCGAGCTTTCGCCATGGCAGTCGATGATGCACAGGCAGAGGGAGAGCTGATTGCAGGTTCCAACCTTTTCGATTCTATTTCTGCATTTGCCTCCTTATAACTGTCTTGAAATTTGATTCTATCTGTTCCTTGTAGTTGATAAATTTTGTTCTGATTTTTTATTGTAAATTATTTCTTCTGAGATAAGTCGTATGGGCTAGGTCGTCTCGATCATGGGATCTAGAGTCTTCTATAGTCATGTTAGCTGGCATAGTGAGGACATATAGTCGAATTTTGGACGTATTTCTCGGATGTGAGAATTTAAGGTTTTCGCGGCCAGGCATGCGGCAATGCAAAAATTTTAAATACCATGATTCTAGAGGTATGTACCTTAGTCGAGGACTCTGTGAATATCGTAGCCTTGCTCACTAGCATGACAAAGATTCCGAGTATCATGATTTTGGACAGACGCATATGATTATCGGACTATGTATTTGAGACTGTGATTGTTGGGGTGTTTAACCTAGAAGGAGTATGACCATTCTAATTTCGAGGACGAAATTTTTCTAAGGAGGGTAGACTTGTAGCACCCAGTTTTCTAAAATTTGGGATATTTTGAAAATTTATTATTTTTATTATTAAATAATGGTGATTTAGTCATGTTATGAATTTGGGTGATTTTTAGATAGATTAAAACTATTTTTCTAAGTCACGACTTATGACTTTGTGATTTTACTAGTATAACCCTAGTGTAAACTCTAGAGATTTCATAACCTAGAGACTACCATGACCATGTGAGCCTAGCCATAGGCTTAGAACATCAAATTAGTGATTTTTAGCCTAAAAGGGTATTTTGGTAATTTACTAGATTTTATTTGGAATTATGTGTTTTTAATATTATTTTAATTATTGTTAAGTACCATGTTAGTCCCTAACCTAGTTTACCCTAATCTAGAGGTTAGCTACTAACCTAGAAGCTTGAGGATAGATTTAGTCATTTGGTTAAAGTAGTGTAATATCTAGATATTTACATATTAGATATTTTCCTTAAACCCCTCAAAATATCATTCCTTACCTAGAAGTCCAAACCTTAACCAAGAAGAAAGACACAAAAGTCTTCATGGACACCCCCTCCCCACACCCTATGACCAGCCATGGGCACCCCCCCTATCACTACCCTTCCTATATAATCATATCAAACCCTTGCATACAAATTTACATGTTTTAAACCTAGAAATTCCCTTTCCTTCAAACCCTCACAACTTGTTCATTTCAACTCCTTTTCCCCTCTTGTCTTTTGCATTGGGTGTAGTGCCCCGTCCCGTAAAGTCAATCGGAGGAATCGAAACGCCGACGGCATTCGGACTTAGCCTTTCAACGGCTGCTCGAAGGCTCGCTCGGTCAAGGCGACCGCTCGCTCAGGTGGGGTAGTTTCGGTGAACTCTCCTCATCTTTGCCTTCACATAATAAATCGTGTTTTCAACTTGCACAAGTTAGGCTTGATAATAAAAGCTACGCATCCACATAGCTAAGGGAATAATCCCGACGGTTCGAATCGAGTTAGAACATGGAAAACGTCCCACGGTCGGCTTAGAGTTGGTGCACGTCGTGCTTTGAAAATGACACTCGGTCCTTCGTCCCGTGGCTTGGGAGAAGGAAAGTTGGTCTGCGGTACAAAAGCTGAGAGTTAGCCTAAGTCATAGGCGTCGCCCGCACAAATGCTTGCTAAAGCATGCACGATCCTGTCCCGCAAGGCTTGGCATAGCCTTTGCTCGTCCCTTGGGTTAAGTTGTAGGCTTGAATGAGTTAGGCAAAGTTATGCCGGTCGACCTAAGTTATTCTACGTGCTGTCCCGCTCATTCTGTGGTTGTCAAGATAAATAGTCCTACGACCCCAAGGCCCGTCATATGAAGTATGACTTGGGCGATAGCGTTGCATAGAACACGAGTTGGTTTAGAGGCACGAGCCACGGTTGGTTCAGTGGAAAGTTAGCCACGGTCGGTCGATACTTAAGGAAACACGTTATGTTCAAGTTAAGTTGGAAGGCTATGCAGTAACCGTTCCCTGAGTTCAAGGAATGTTAAGTCTAAGCGATGGTTAGTCGCCGAGGCAACCCTGGTTAGGGGCTCTGCAAAGGAAGTACAAAAAGTGAAAAGAGTAAAACAACCAAGTAAATGAATTGATCACATAACAAGCCCCAACGGTATTCTAAAATACACCATGTAAACCCTTATGAACTTGGACAACTTGTCGACAAGGAGTGGTTTCTTCGAGCGGAATTCCGGGGCCACGGGACCGTCTCGGCCTAGGAAGAAACTGGTTGTAGCCGAGCTGGATAATAGGCAACGCTGGTAAGGCGATCGATAAGGCGGGGACTTTCATCGGGGCTCGCTACCTGCGTTGAAAGGGTCCCGTACTGCCAGGCTACGTCCAAGGCGGCTGGTTAGGCCAATCCCATAACAAATACTTAATATAAATTATTTTCAACTAACATGGTAAGTTTTGTGTCGGCATGGGCGGCCATCCGTGTGTGTGCCTTTGGATTGAGTTGAATATGTATGAGTTAAAAGGACACAATGTCGGAGCCTAAGATTTGGCTACAGCGAAGGCGACGTGCTTCGGTACGAGGTGTGGCGTCGAGTGTTAAGTTGTTGGCATAGAGTTGCATGAGTTAGGCTTGAGCTGTCGCGAGTTTAGTCGAGAAGGGCCGTAGGGCTAGTTGTGTGAAGTTACGTTGAGTTATTGGGCACGGCCTCGAAATATGAGGCACGGCCGCGTTGTCACAACACAAGTATAGGCAGGACTAAGCGAGGAGGCGTTGCCTCAGAGTTATCGATGCACAAATCGAGTTCATGGCACGACCGAGTCGTTACGTCCCAGAGTTTGGCACGAAAGATAAGTATAAGTCGGTGCGTCGACAATGCAAGCACGAGAAAGGTCTAGAGGCAAGGAAATGGAGTCCTTCGTGTAGTTGCATCTCTGATTTGGCCGTAAGGCGAACACGACCTGATAGGTTAACGTTGTTGGCACAAGAAGTGGTCTAGAGATAAAGTATGAGTTAACGTTGACATTGCAAGCACGGGATGGTTCTGATACCCAAGATTGCGCTAAGACGCCGGTCCTAAAACTGATCCTAAGGCAAGACTAGAAAGACAATCAAAGGGTTTAAGCTGCACAAAGTAAAAGAACGTGTAGGTTTTGTATGGGTGGGCGAGGAGCTCACTCCACCAGTACAGTGGTACTGACACCCACACAGTGTTTCATGTGCAGGCACAGGTAGAAGCTCGTGGCGCGGAGCTCGCTTGGATGTGTCGAGGCACGGAGTTCCTTGGCAAGTCGAAGCGTGCGGTCGCGTGATCTGAAGACTTATACAGGACATAATGTATGGACATCGCCTTCCGAAGCTTCCGCTGGATTCAAGTATTGTATTGAGAGATGAGAGAGAGCAGAGTGACTTATTGAGAGAGAAAAGTGAGCACGAGAGACATTATAATTTGGCCTTGCGCCCACAAATGTAATCTTGTATTCAATATCAATAAAGAGATTCTTTTGAATGACTTATGTTCATGTGTTCTTGTGTTCTTCTTTGTATTCAATTTCTGCTTTGGACTTCTGAGCGACGATCCCGTCGCCGCCGATGTAATCGGCCGTTATGGAATTGCCTTGCACGAGCGCAAATCTAGGCTCGTGCGGCATCACGCCTTAGCGAGGACGATCTCTCCTACGGGAGCGGGGCGTGACATAGTGGTATCAGAGCACGGCTTTACGTCCTTGGACCGTCAATTGAATTCTTTAACTTTGATGTTTCCGCAAAACTCTGTTGCTTCCGTAAGTTGTTATCGTTGGTGCGCTCTCTCTCAAATGTCCCTCGGCATGTCCATACAATAAGTCTAAATATTTTCGAAAGCTCGTACAAGCGTTCAATCTAACGCATCGGTAGGCCATTGCCAAATGCGTCGATAGGGCCTTTGTGCCGAACGTTGCAAAACATGACTCGATAGAAAATATGTGCTAATGTTAGCAAAGTCGTACGTGTAACCGAATAGTTCTACGTCGACCTTAGTCCAATATCGATCCTAGCAATTGAGCGTGCAAACTCGAATATAGTCCGCACGGGATGGCTATGCACACGGCCTTTTGGCTAAGTGGTGTTTCGCGTCGCGCACCTCGACATTTTGGTGCAAACGAGTCACGAGCGATATTAAGTATCGTTCGGTCAGCAACGGAGATGCACTTGGAGTGTCTATCGATAGGAACGCTATCGGACTAACGCTTAGGCGTACACGGGAGATTGATTTGGATTTCGAGGAAATAGTGCGAATGACTTAGTACGTCGATACGACGCGAGCGACTACGCTAGGGATTCGTCGAACGAATCCGAAGGATGTCTTAGCGAATGACGCGAACGTGATTGAGACTAGATCCTATGGCTTGAATCCGAGTGGTGTATGGTTCGTCTTGGAAATTGTTCGAGTGAATATTGAGGATTACGAGTATGTCGGCGAGGCGATGCGATCGCGCAAAGCCTTAGAACGTGTCACGCTTAGTTGGTCGTGACTTCGAATGTCCCGAACGAGCATCTCGTTCGGACAACTTGTGAATGAGCAACGCGAGTTAGAAAACGTTTCAGAACGATGAATGAAATTGAATGGTCTTGATCGAGGAAACTTAGAGGATCGCGCGTGCGATATTGGATTGATACAAATGAAATATGACTTGAGTTTTGAACAACGATCTTGAAACGAGCTTAAGGAATAGCGATCGAACTTGATCTTGAATATCGAGAAAAATTGTGGAATATCCAACTCGGACAATAGCATTAGTCGTACGACTCGAAATTGGTTGCAAAGGAAGATCGTCAGGTTACGCATGTCGTCGATGGTATTGAGGCGTATCAAAGATCGATATGCGATAACTCGGGGGTACTCTGACTCGACGAATGACGATCGTGCAAATGTCATTGTTCTGATGGATGCTATAATCGGGATGTTAAGATGTGTCGAAGAAAAGATAAAACTTGGCTCGAGGATTTTCTAGTTGAATGAATGACGGTCGGACTATCAAACTTGGCTTGAATGAAAATGAAATGCTTGGATTTACTTCGACGATAACCCTAACGTCGACATTCTTGTCTTATGCGAGCGCAACTCCAGCCTCGCACATGTATCGTGCCGATTAGGGCGATCACTCCGCGTGAGCATTGTTATGGTGATTCATACAGCGGGGGTGATCAAACTAGCATGGCGTGGCAATCTGTATGCTTCGACTTGTGGTTTGATGCGAAGATAGACTCAAGATTGAATTGGTGTGCTTGTCGATTGAACTTGAGGATCGAGTAGGTCCAATCCGCATATCGAGAATGAATGAGTCTAAACTCAAACAAGAGTTACGCCCCGATGAGAATAATTATTCCGCGGGAGCGTTGTATGGTGATTCATGAACCACCGCGGATTATCAGACTCGCATGAGATTGGAGCGCAACGTATTATCGAGCGAGACGACCTCGTGATCGAATACATGAATTGGTTAGAATTGGTGAATTGAAGGGATTCGAATATACGCAACGCGTGCCGTAATGCGAATTAGGTGATCGTGCTCGATGTTTAGAAATCTGAGTGACGCGAGCTTGGGTAGAAGACCCCGTATGATCGACTCTGGTTTGACCCTAGGATTGGGGTCAGTGTTGGCATTATTGTTTGGGAACTATGATTCCAATCCTGACGTTGACTTAGCCTCGAAAAGAAATAGCCTAGCGGTTAGGCGAGACGCCATGTTTCAAGTGTTAGCAATCGGAAGGATTGATCTTGAGGATTGGAATGGATAGATGGCGTGGATCACGAATATAGGAAACCCTGCTCACGAGATTCGGCTGACATGCATATATTTCAGGGACGCTTGGGTATGTGCACGATGCGACTCGAGTGAGAATGACAAATTTTCTATCGTGCGGCTTGGTTGAATGCAGGTATTCTGGGGACGCTTGGAATGCATGCACGATCCAGCCAAGTGATACGACGAGTTCAAGCAAGGCTTGAAAGATGGGAGTGTGTCGAGATTTTGAAATCGTGTTAAAGGAAAGATTGATAATAGTGCGAGCGTGGCTCGAAATCGAAGGAACGCATAGGCGAAGTGCGTACGATAGTTCCGTGCCCAGGCACGATTAAGTTTTGGCCATAAAAATGGTAGAATAGCTTGCCTTCAGGAAAGTCTCGAGGACGAGACTTGTTCTGAGTGGTGTATGATGTAGTGCCCCGTCCCGTAAAGTCAATCGGAGGAATCGAAACGCCGACGGCATTCGGACTTAGCCTTTCAACGGCTGCTCGAAGGCTCGCTCGGTCAAGGCGACCGCTCGCTCAGGTGGGGTAGTTTCGGTGAACTCTCCTCATCTTTGCCTTCACATAATAAATCGTGTTTTCAACTTGCACAAGTTAGGCTTGATAATAAAAGCTACGCATCCACATAGCTAAGGGAATAATCCCGACGGTTCGAATCGAGTTAGAACATGGAAAACGTCCCACGGTCGGCTTAGAGTTGGTGCACGTCGTGCTTTGAAAATGACACTCGGTCCTTCGTCCCGTGGCTTGGGAGAAGGAAAGTTGGTCTGCGGTACAAAAGCTGAGAGTTAGCCTAAGTCATAGGCGTCGCCCGCACAAATGCTTGCTAAAGCATGCACGATCCTGTCCCGCAAGGCTTGGCATAGCCTTTGCTCGTCCCTTGGGTTAAGTTGTAGGCTTGAGTGAGTTAGGCAAAGTTATGCCGGTCGACCTAAGTTATTTTACGTGCTGTCCCGCTCATTCTGCGATTGTCAAGATAAATAGTCCTACGACCCCAAGGCCCGTCATATAAAGTATGACTTGGGCGATAGCGTTGCATAGAACACGAGTTGGTTTAGAGGCACGAGCCACGGTTGGTTCAGTGGAAAGTTAGCCACGGTCGGTCGATACTTAAGGAAACACGTTATGTTCAAGTTAAGTTGGAAGGCTATGCAGTAGCCGTTCCCTGAGTTCAAGGAATGTTAAGTCTAAGCGATGGTTAGTCGCCGAGGCAACCCTGGTTAGGGGCTCTGCAAAGGAAGTACAAAAAGTGGAAAGAGTAAAACAACCAAGTAAATGAATTGATCACATAACAAGCCCCAACGGTATCCTAAAATACACCATGTAAACCCTTATGAACTTGGACAACTTGTCGACAAGGAGTGGTTTCTTCGAGCGGAATTCCGGGGCCACGGGACCGTCTCGACCTAGGAAGAAACTGGTTGTAGCCGAGCTGGGTAATAGGCAACGCTGGTAAGGCGATCGGTAAGGCGGGGACTTTTATCGGGGCTCGCTACCTGCGTTGAAAGGGTCCCGTACTGCCAGGCTACGTCCAAGGCGGCTGGTTAGGCCAATCCCATAACAAATACTTAATATAAATTGTTTTCAACTAACATGGTAAGTTTTGTGTCGGCATGGGCGGCCATCCGTGTGTGTGCCTTTGGATTGAGTTGAATATGTATGAGTTAAAAGGACACAATGTCGGAGCCTAAGATTTGGCTACAGCGAAGGCGACGTGCTTCGGTACGAGGTGTGGCGTCGAGTGTTAAGTTGTTGGCATAGAGTTGCATGAGTTAGGCTTGAGCCTTTCAACGGCTGCTCGAAGGCTCGCTCGGTCAAGGCGACCGCTCGCTCAGGTGGGGTAGTTTCGGTGAACTCTCCTCATCTTTGCCTTCACATAATAAATCGTGTTTTCAACTTGCACAAGTTAGGCTTGATAATAAAAGCTACGCATCCACATAGCTAAGGGAATAATCCCGACGGTTCGAATCGAGTTAGAACATGGAAAACGTCCCACGGTCGGCTTAGAGTTGGTGCACGTCGTGCTTTGAAAATGACACTCGGTCCTTCGTCCCGTGGCTTGGGAGAAGGAAAGTTGGTCTGCGGTACAAAAGCTGAGAGTTAGCCTAAGTCATAGGCGTCGCCCGCACAAATGCTTGCTAAAGCATGCACGATCCTGTCCCGCAAGGCTTGGCATAGCCTTTGCTCGTCCCTTGGGTTAAGTTGTAGGCTTGAGTGAGTTAGGCAAAGTTATGCCGGTCGACCTAAGTTATTCTACGTGCTGTCCCGCTCATTCTGCGATTGTCAAGATAAATAGTCCTACGACCCCAAGGCCCGTCATATGAAGTATGACTTGGGCGATAGCGTTGCATAGAACACGAGTTGGTTTAGAGGCACGAGCCACGGTTGGTTCAGTGGAAAGTTAGCCACGGTCGGTCGATACTTAAGGAAACACGTTATGTTCAAGTTAAGTTGGAAGGCTATGCAGTAGCCGTTCCCTGAGTTCAAGGAATGTTAAGTCTAAGCGATGGTTAGTCGCCGAGGCAACCCTGGTTAGGGGCTCTGCAAAGGAAGTACAAAAAGTGGAAAGAGTAAAACAACCAAGTAAATGAATTGATCACATAACAAGCCCCAACGGTATCCTAAAATACACCATGTAAACCCTTATGAACTTGGACAACTTGTCGACAAGGAGTGGTTTCTTCGAGCGGAATTCCGGGGCCACGGGACCGTCTCGACCTAGGAAGAAACTGGTTGTAGCCGAGCTGGGTAATAGGCAACGCTGGTAAGGCGATCGGTAAGGCGGGGACTTTTATCGGGGCTCGCTACCTGCGTTGAAAGGGTCCCGTACTGCCAGGCTACGTCCAAGGCGGCTGGTTAGGCCAATCCCATAACAAATACTTAATATAAATTGTTTTCAACTAACATGGTAAGTTTTGTGTCGGCATGGGCGGCCATCCGTGTGTGTGCCTTTGGATTGAGTTGAATATGTATGAGTTAAAAGGACACAATGTCGGAGCCTAAGATTTGGCTACAGCGAAGGCGACGTGCTTCGGTACGAGGTGTGGCGTCGAGTGTTAAGTTGTTGGCATAGAGTTGCATGAGTTAGGCTTGAGCTGTCGCGAGTTTAGTCGAGAAGGGCCGTAGGGCTAGTTGTGTGAAGTTACGTTGAGTTATTGGGCACGGCCTCGAAATATGAGGCACGGCCGCGTTGTCACAACACAAGTATAGGCAAGACTAAGCGAGGAGGCGTTGCCTCAGAGTTATCGATGCACGAATCGAGTTCATGGCACGACCGAGTCGTTACGTCCCAGAGTTTGGCACGAAAGATAAGTATAAGTCGGTGCGTCGACAATGCAAGCACGAGAAAGGTCTAGAGGCAAGGAAATGGAGTCCTTCGTGTAGTTGCATCTCTGATTTGGCCGTAAGGCGAACACGACCTGATAGGTTAACGTTGTTGGCACAAGAAGTGGTCTAGAGATAAAGTATGAGTTAACGTTGACATTGCAAGCACGGGATGGTTCTGATACCCAAGATTGCGCTAAGGCGCCGGTCCTAAAACCGATCCTAAGGCAAGACTAGAAAGACAATCAAAGGGTTTAAGCTGCACAAAGTAAAAGAACGTGTAGGTTTTGTATGGGTGGGCGAGGAGCTCACTCCACCAGTACAGTGGTACTGACACCCACACAGTGTTTCATGTGCAGGCACAGGTAGAAGCTCGTGGCGCGGAGCTCGCTTGGATGTGTCGAGGCACGGAGTTCCTTGGCAAGTCGAAGCGTGCGGTCGCGTGATCTGAAGACTTATACAGGACATAATGTATGGACATCGCCTTCCGAAGCTTCCGCTGGATTCAAGTATTGTATTGAGAGATGAGAGAGAGCAGAGTGACTTGTTGAGAGAGAAAAGTGAGCACGAGAGACATTGTAATTTGGCCTTGCGCCCACAAATGTAATCTTGTATTCAATATCAATAAAGAGATTCTTTTGAATGACTTATGTTCATGTGTTCTTCTTTAAATTCCTCTACAATGTATTCAATGTTTCTGCTTTGGACTTCTGAGCGACGACCCCGTCGCCGCCGATGTAATCGGCCGTTATGGAATTGCCTTGCACGAGCGCAAATCTAGGCTCGTGCGGCATTACGCCTTAGCGAGGACGATCGCTCCTACGGGAGCGGGGCGTGACATTGGGTTCCTACAACCTAGAGGGTGCTAAGGGAGGCTAGCAAGCTGGACACAAGGACTTGGACACCAACAAGTGGATAGGGCACACCCCCTCCTTTTGTTGAAAAACTTGAGTTTTCACTCAATAGGTAAATACCCTCATACATAGTTAATATTGTGTTTTTTCTTCATAAATGCATGCATATAGGTCTACCCTAGCTGTGGGACAAGTTTGGTGAAATCTAGGGTTGGTTTGGTATCCGTATCGGACACGTATCCTAGGCTAGGAAACCTTGTTTGATGAAATGCCACAAAGGATTTGTTTTTGTTAAAATGTAAAACAAAATATATTTTTGGGTAGCCTTAGACATGTAGGACACAACCCAAGTTGACTGAGTCGAATTCGGTGCACCCTCGTGTCCAAATTCGGACACGCACGCACGCACGAGGACACCGTGCGGCTGCCCTGCTGCTCGAGTGTCCTAGAGGACACGACACAGCACCTCGACACACGAAAACTTGTGTGTGGGTGCGAACAATGACTGTCATTGAGCACACGAAATTTTAGGCAAAACCATCGAGTGGTTAGGGAGAAATCGGGGCTGCACCGATTCTCAACTGACTGTGCACACACGAAAATCCCCACTGATACGCGCTTCGCGCGTGGACACGCGACCACGTGGACACGATACAGATACGTGTTCACGAACACCTAGACCTACCCTAGCTATGGACACGTGCACGACACTTGTGGATGTGTGTGTCGTGTCCTAGCTCGACTTGCACGCGTGTACGACGCGGTGACATTTCCTGTGTCCTGGGTTTACCCGATTGGGTTTTTCCTAAGTTTGACACTTTGAATCGTGTCGTGGTGTAGTGTCAGGCACTTAGGACACTAGAGGACACCTAGGGCTAGTGTTACCAACCTAGGGTTTTGGACCTTAGGTCGTTTTTGACTCGGGTTTGGGTTTACCCATTGCCCGAGTTCACTGTGCACAGGATACTGTTTTTTGGTATTTTTCCAGTTTTTAAATCCAATTTCAAACTGATTTTTGATGTTATTTATTTATATAGATACATGTGTATATAGGGTATATACATAGTGTATGTATATGTGAGTGTGTATGTGAGATGTGAGGGTATATATATATATATGTATATATGTAGTTATGTGTATATATACATATATGTATATATATATAGGTGTGTGTGTGTGTGTGTGTTATTGTGTGTGTGTGGGTCTGGGTTCCAGTCCAGAAATCTGGAACACCCCCCCCCCCCCCCCACTGTCACACAATGCATTTCCCTCTCTCTCTCACTCTATGTCCCTCTCTCACTTCCCCCTCTATATATGTAATATATATATAAGTTATATATATATATATATATATATATATATATATATATATATATATATATATATATATATATATAACTTACTAGGTATAGGTTTATATAGAAACCTAAGCAATAGCCTATGGCCAAGATACTAGCCTATGGCTTGGGGCTAACTCTAGTGACCTAAAACACTATTAGTTGACCCTTGTTGACTAAGGGTTGACCAAAGTCAACCTTAGGTCAAATTTGACCTAGTTAACCTAGAATTGACTAGGAATGACCTAAAACAACTAGTTTAACTAGTTTAACTAAAACCCTAACTATTTTGACTAGTGTTGACCTAACTTTGACTAGTTTGACTTTAGAGTTGACCAGAGTTGACCAAGAGTTGACTTTTGACCAGATTGACCTAGAATCATGTAGTATGCATAGTAGACTTCATTTTTACTATTTAGAACACATTGTGACTTGTTTTGCTCTGATCAGGAGCCAAACACCTCTCCTCCGACATCATATTCTCTACAGACATTCATACAGTAGGCGAGTACATTCTCTGATCTTTTCATACTTGTTAGGATTTATATTCTTGCTCTAGAATACCTTACATGATGCTGTCACGTCATTATCACGGATTGGTACTATATGGATCTTGTCATGCGATGTTATCTTCCCCGGGGTGCATCAGATACAGTTGTCATGTGCTTTTCACGAACATCTTGTATTTCATGTACACCGCTTTCATGTATACTCTTGTGCAATCTTGTACTCTCATAATCACGTGAGCAAACATGATAAAAACCTCTTGTATAAGGTAACGTAACTTGACTGGATCCTTGTGTATTGATTGGGGAGGGTGAGTAGAAAATGGTTATGTGATCAAATCCCATCTTGTACAAATTCTTGTGAAATCTTGTATATGTCCTAAACCCGTTTATATAACCATCTCATGCTCTAAATCACAAGTTACCTACAGTTCTTCTTATCGTATATATATAGATATTTCCAGTTATCAAATCTCTCTCGTTTTTATATATATTTCTTTACAGTCCATGTATCTTACTCTATGCATGCTTTACATTTTCCAACATGATATGAACTGCGTGAGATGTATTGTGCTCGTTCCTGTCCTGACTGGACCTGTTGAAAATATTACAGATGATGATGGTGACTGTCCTACCTTCTATGGGACACATGAGGGTGACCTTCAGGAGCCTGAGGAGCATCTAGCTCAGTAGAGGGTGCCTAGTCTAGTCTAGTGTTTATAGTTTTCATTTTGTATCGGATTGTTCCGATTGTTAGTTGTGACTTAGTTATATTTCAGGTCTTGTACTTATTTGTGTTGGACATCTACTTGTGTGGTGTGATAACTCTATTATATTTCAGTTTCTTTTTTTCGTCTGATTCCATATCATGTTCTATCTTTATCTTTCCTAGACTTGTGTTTGAGATATAGAGTTGAGATGTTATGTTATACCTCCGTGCGGAGATGACAGGTTTATATGTCTTATTGTTAGATGTTAGTTGTTATAGATGACCTATACAGTGTTCTACCGCCGATACTGCGGCGTAGGCTGGACGTACCCACGTTCTCGTGCCCCTAATCAGGGTGCGGGTCGTGACAGGAGGAGTCTGCAGACCAGCTTGGGCACTCAGCTCAAGTTTAGTACTGCATACCACCCCCAGACGGACGGACAGTCAGAGCGGACTATTCAGACCCTTGAGGATATGCTGCGGACGTGCGTCCTAGACTTTGGAGGTTCCTGGGAGGATTATCTTTATTTGGTGGAGTTTGCTTACAACAACAGTTTCCAGGCCAGCATTGAGATGTCACCTTTCGAGGCTCTGTACGGGCGTAGGTGTCGTACACCCTTATCCTGGGATGATGTTGGTGAGCGAGCTTTACTGGAGCCAGAGATGGTTGTTGATGCAGCCGAGAAGGTGAAGCTCATCAGGGACAGACTTCGCATGGCACAGGACAGACATCGGCACTGGGCCGATAGCCACCGGAGGCCCTTGGAGTTTGAGGTACAGATTAGAGTAGGATTAGTTTAGGTTTGATTGTTGTATTTTAATAATCATGTTTGTTTATTATAATTAATTGAGACCTTGCTTGTGATTAGGTCGGAGACCAGGTTTTCTTGAGGATATCTCCGACTCGTGGTACGATACGTTTTGGTGGAGGCGGGAAGCTTAGCCCGCGCTTCATCGGTCCTTTCGTTATCAGCGGGAGAGTCGGTGACGTTGCATACAGGCTAGACTTGCCGCCTGCACTTGTGGGGGTCCACAACGTATTCCATGTATCGCAGTTGAGACGGTACGTGGCTGACCCTAGCCATGTGCTCGATCATTCAGAGATTGAGGTTGGGCCTTCTCTCAGTTATCCAGAGCAGCCAGTGGAGATTCTGGATCGACGGAAGAAGGTTCTGAGGAACCAGGTGATACCCTTGGTACGCGTCGTATGGAGGCATCATTCTCCAGGAGAGTCTACCTGGGAGCGGGAGGATGAGATGCGCGAGCGCTACCCTTATCTTTTTAGACCGTGAGGTATACTTCCTATCCTTCTCATCAGTTGTATTTTGCCTTTCAATTTCGAGGACGAAATTCTTTTAAGGAGGGTAGATTTGTCACTACCACATTTCTAGTTTGAGGGTATTTTTGACATTTTTGGGGTAATTTAAATTTATTAGAGTTTATTTGAATTTATGGAAATTTTTAGAAATTATTTTGGAATTGTTTGAGTGATGGTTGACTAGGTTGACTTTGACTAGCAATGACCATGGTAGACTAACCTAGGAGCTAACCCTAGTTGAGTTTGGTCTTGATTAGGTCATGCCACCCTAGTTAGACTAGAGTTGACTAATAGTATGGTTATTTGACTTAAGTAGAGTTTTAAGTCATAAGCCATGACTTGTGATTAACCAATAAATCAATAGTTAGCCAAATAAGCCCAAAGCCCATTAGTCAAGTGCCCAAACCCTAACCCTAACATTTTGTCCAGCCAACCTAGGGATTCCCCCACTATTTAATCTCTCCTAAAATCTAGGGCTAGCCTCTTCCGTAGGAATTTATTACAAGAGAAGAAAGAGGTGAGTCCCCATGTTCAAAAATTCCTAGAAAATCCATTTTTCCACCTTTTTAATCCAAACAAGTTGCAATAGGTTCTAATTATTGTTTTCTTGCTGTTGGAATTGGTTGTTCTCAATTTTTTATCAATTTGGAGGAGTTTCACCATCAAGGAGAACATCACTCGTTAGAGCTTTTTGAGAGTTTTGATACATTGAGGTAACTCTCTATCCACACCATAGAATCCTGAGATTTTTTGCATCAATAGGGAGCCCTAGACCTAACCTAATAGTAGGAATAGGAAACCCTAAGTTTTCGTGTCGTTTCGTGTCCAATCTGGACACATATCAGTGTCCTGTGCATGGTGTTTGTGGAAATGCCACAGTAAAACTTTTTGTGTTATTTTTTATTTGTGTTTGAATGAAAAATCATGTTTTGGTGTTGCTTATCCATTTCTGTAGCTCTGAGTTGATTTCGTGCTTGTGTCGTGTCGTTTAGACACTCGTGCACGCGCACCCGGACATGCGCGCGCGCGGCTACAGTGCTCCCCTGCCTATCGGGCTCTCTTCTGGACACGACACGAACTTGTTGGACACGAGTTTTTGTGGACACTTAGGGGCACCTACTGTCATCACACTCCCCAAGTTTCACGAGATTTCGTGGTCTGGATTGGAAGAAATCGGCCACGCACGGGTAATGCACTGCACTGTGTGCAGGCTGATTTTAGCCACTGATACGGCTCTGGTTCACGGACACGGCGACACGAAGACATGATGCAGGCACTTAGGCTTGAGCACCTAGACCTATACTAGGTGGGGACACGAGCACGAGGCCCGAAGTGCTCTGTGTCGGATGCACGACACGCGTACACCTGTGCACGACGCAGTGTTAACTGTTATGTCTGTGAACACTGATTTCATGTTTTAACCCTTTGGACACGTTGTGTCCTCTTGCAGGGACACAAACACTTCAGGGGACACGTGTACATGTTGTGTGTACCTTACCAACCAATAAATTGGTATTTTAGTTTGTAATTGTTGATTAATTTGCATTTCCCAAATGTATCCGAATGCCCATTATCAGCTTTATTAACTGTTCTAAATCCCAGTTTTAATCTCGATGTTTGGTCATCAATTTTAACCAGGGTATGCTGTTAATTAGTGTAGTTTAAAATCCTAATAGGTACACCTATATGATATCTAATGGTATGAGGAAACTTGGTTAGTTTTGATGTAGATTTGATTCAAAATCTGGTTTTGTGATGGAGGGGCTGTCCTAAATAGTTTTGTGTTGTCGTGGATTTTTGAACTGATATTTAACCTGGAACCTGAGTTTAACATGATCTGAGACCTACCTGGGTTTTTAAATGACTGTTGTAAATCTGATTTGGTTTTGTATTGGGTTGTATTAAGGTTTGATGTGTGGGACTGTTCTGGACAGTAACAGTAGGTTGGTTACTGAGTTTGGTTTTCCTTTAATTCATTTTCTGAACTGGTTTTTGGTGGGTAGGAACTGATAGCAGTAGGTATATTGATTGACCATGTTTTACTGTCACACACACAAGTTTCAGTCTACAACCTAACACTGTCACTTTGTAACAGTCCACACACACACATGTTCTCTTCCTCACTGTTTTGCCTCACTCCACTGTCACACACCCACACAAGTCACTCACACACACATGTTGCACACACATGCTCTCACATACATCCTCACTTAGCACACACTCTTACACACACACATACACATGAGCACATGAGTGCCCCCCTCTCTATGCTTTGTATATACTCTTATGTTTGACATATAGGGTAGTATAGTATACACATAAAGCCTATAGGTTTAAATGTTACGGTTATATCATATAACTTGCATGGTGTATATATATATATATATATATATATATATATTGTCCTAGTATGTATGTACCTAGTAGATGATTATGAGCCTATATATATATATATATTAAGTACCCTATATTAACTTGTATGGTATGTTTACATATGTGTTGTTTAGATATAGAACTGATATGGTTTTGCCTATTGGCCCATGGCCTAGTCTATTAGCCTATGGCCTATGGTTGAGTTTGCTTAGCTAGTAAGTCTAGATTAGGCTTGTGTAGATTAGTTTGACCTAGTATGGACTTGTTTGACCTAGTTTGACCATAGTTGACCTAGTATGACTTCTAGGGTTGACCAGAGTTGACCAAGAGTTAACTTTGGCCTAGATTGACCTAGATTCATGTAGAATGCATACTAGTGCTTCATTTTACCATTCTGGACTTGTTGTGACTTGTGCTGTTCTGAATAGGAGCCAGACACCACTCCTCGGACAGTACTTTTCAGTTGGACACTCAGATACCAGGCGAGTACATTCTCTGATCATTTCATATCCTGTTAGAATTATTTTCCTGCTTTAGATTACTTTACTTGATACTGTCACGTCGGTAACACGGATTAGTACTATATGGATCCATTCTTGAGATGTTATCCCCTCAGGGAGCATCGTATACTACATGTTATGTGCGTTTCACTTACATGGTGTATCACTATGCTTCACGATTCTTCGATCACTTGTGACATGTACTCTCATGATCACAGAGTCTTCCCAGAATCACCCATTTATGGGCATTCCCAGAATCACTCCATTGTGGGCATTCCCAGAATCATCCATTTATGGGCTATCCATGTATCACCCCTTGTGGGCCTTCACATGGAATCATAACATAACCTGGCTGGATCCTTGTGTATTGATTGGGGGTACGGGGGAGTAGAAGTAAACATGTGAATAATATCCAAGTAGTGTAGTTCCCAGAATCACTCCATAGTATAGTTCCCAGAATCTCCTATGTCATTCACATGTTTATATTGTACCCTGACTCACTAGCCACAGTTAGCTCTCTATTTACAGTATATATATTTCCATTACAGTTTCCTCTGTTTACATTCCATGCTTCTTTCAGTTTCCTGTATCTTACTCTACTGCATGTCTATATTTTCTAACCTGCTATGATTTGTTGAGATGTATTGTGCTCGCTCCTGTCCTGACTAGACCTGTTGAAAATATTACAGAGGACGAGGAGGAGGCTGGTGTGGATACCTATTACGGTGCTACCTTAGATGAGATGTTGGACCTGGACCATCAGCAGGCCCTACTAGTTGTGGATGACACACCCTTAGACTAGGATGCTTTCATTTCAGTATTTCATGGATGATTGTACTTATTGATACTTGGGATCTGGGATTTGTATTATCTTAGACACTTAGACTTTCTGATGTACTTGGGATTTCCTTTCATTTCAGCAGTTTCATTTATCTATCTATCAGCTATGTTATCACCTGTTTTTCTTTGTGTTTTATATCATATCGTGCTTCTTCTTCCTTAGTTGTGATTGAGTCTACTTTTATCATGTCACCCCCATTCGGGGAGTATAAACTGTTTAAGCTTTATATTGCTAGATGTTGTGACCTAGGACAGCGTTCTACCGCCGACACTGCGGCGTAGGCTGGACGTACTCACGTCTCGTGCCCTAACTATAGGGTGCGGGTCGTGATAGATTTCATCCATTATGCTAATTCAGTGGCGTGCACCTTGAATTATGGTAAAAATAAGTAGAAGACAACTCAAAATTTCTTAAAAATTATTAAGGGGTAACACATTTGACAGTTTTGTGTATATTCTCGGGATGGTTAATTTTTTGGGATTTTTTTACTCTCGTCCCACTTATTAATTATACAGAAAATATTTGTTTTGTCACAAAAAATATTTTGCGTGACAAAAAAGTCTAATGTAAGTCTAATAAACAAAAAAAAAATGAGATGTAAGTACAAATTTATATTAATAAGTAGGATGAAATTCAAAAAATTTCTATTTTTTTTTTACAGTCCTTACTATTTTAAACTAATCTTCCATATATTTTCGGTTTATTAAACATACATCCTTATTTTGAAAATAATTACACGGACCTCTCCTCCCCCCTTCATGTTGTAAGGTAGTTAGTGTAATAACTCTTAGGTAGAACATAAAATATATGGAAGGTCCATTTAATAAACATGAAATATAGGGAAGATTGGTATAAATGTTTTCAAAATAAAGGAAATTCGTATAAAAAAACCGAAAATATAGGGACGGTTAGTGTAAATAACCCTTGTCAAAACTGTATTTGTCTAGTAATTATCGTAGTATTTTTCAGAAGTTTTATAAAGGCACTAAAAGAACCTACTCAGGACTGTCCAATAACAAGGCTAGTCCAGTTTTGAGGAACATCTACTCAGGGCTGTCACAAAATTACTAGGGGCTGTCTACCCCACCAACAAACCCAAACATTGTGACTTTTACTCTCTCTCTCTCTCTCTCTCTCTCTCCTCAAAATATTTTTCCTCTTTCTTTCACTTCAAACCCCTAAACTTTTTTCCTTCGTCATCTCTTGCAATTCCAATAATCAATCAACCCTAAATTTCATATTGTAGTGACTCAAATTTGGTTTGGGATAATTTGGGACGGATTTCTGAAGTTTTGAGCCCATTTTAGGATTTGAATTTCGAAAATCCATCGACAATAGCGACCAAGACGAAACTGGAATGTAGAAATCTTTGACAATCTTGTATATAGTTAGTACTGTCAAGTTTTTTTTGACAGTCATGTATATCTTACACACGTTACTCTAAAAAAATCAGACTAGGAATGTCAAAAATCTATACACAAGACTCTAAAAATTTCTGACAATTCTATGAAACAACAAGTTTTGAATAATGGACTGTCAGATTTTTTGACAGTCATAACTGTTGTCATGACTGTCAATTTTTCTTATAATCTTTTGTTTTTATTTGGTATAGATTACAAAAAGGACAATAAACAATTTGACAGTCCGGACAACAATTATGATTGTCGAAAAAATTTCAAAGTTCTGACTTTTGCCTCTGTTGTGACTGTGGACAAAATTTCAAAGTTCGAAATATTAAAATGGATTCGAACTTCGAAAATCCGTTCAAAATGAATCATAAATCAAAATTTAGTTATTAGAAGAAGAAATTCATGAACAATGAGAGCAATATTTAAATTTTGGAAGAGGAAAGGAGAAAAGGATGAAAAAGAAAAAAAAAAAAATTGCCTTTTATACTATGGAATGGATAGTCCTTAACAATTTTTTAGTGACAAACTTGTTTATAAAAAAAACACAACTTCGAATAACTTTTTGTAGTGCCTCTATAACAAAAGTATTTTTAATTAACTTGGATCAGAACCATGGAATAAGGATCCCATACTAGGGGTGCAACTCAGGCGGGATGGATCAAACTTGAGGTCAACCCAATAAATCATAAGCCTAGTCCGAACCCGAGCCCAACCCGATCTCGGGTTCAACATATGAAACCCAAGACCAAGCCCGGAGGATCGGGTTGGACTCAGGTTGGGTCGGATTCATCTGGTTTATCGGGCTATAATATAATATTTGCAACAATTTTAAACTAAAGTAATATTATACATATAATCAAATAGCAATAAAGTCTTGATCATTACAAAATACAAACGGAAATAAGATTTAGGATTGGAGTTGAAGAGTTTGGGTGAAGAAATTTATGATTTAAACTTTTTATTTAAGAAATATGAAACAATATAAATTATATATAAGTCGTATTTCGGATTATTCGGGTAACCTGACACATGAATTCGAGCCCAACCCGATTTTTGATCGGGTCCAAATATTTTAATCCAAAGTATCTTCAACCATAACCCAACCCATTAACGGATTTACCTAATCGGGCTCAGATTTAGCCCATGTAACATCCAGTTTTCCAGATGAGGGTATTTTTTTGAAATTTTGTAATTATAATTATTATTTATTGATATTTATTTCACATGGTGATTTTTGGTGATTTTCAATTATTTTTAAACTATTTAAAAACTGGTTTAAGTCATGACCTGTGATTTTGATGTGCTGCTAGTGAAACCTGAGAGACTGCATGACCTAGAGCCTAACCACGTCATTAGGACGATTTAATTGTTATTTTTAGCCTAGGGGTATTTTGGTCATTTTGACTTATTTGATTTATTTGGTGATTTGTTGATTTGGTGAGTTCTAGGTTGACTTGACTTGTTGAGACCTAGTGAGCTAGCCTAGAAGCTAACCCTAGCCATGGTGACCCTAGTCTAACTTAGGTTAACCTACATTTAGTTATTAGAAACTAATTTTAGAATGAGGGGACTTGGTTTAGTGGATTTAAGTCATGGTTCATAGTTTCATGAAATGACTTATGGCTAAATGATTATTTTGATCATGACTTGGCCCATGGCCCATAACTAGAAGCCCTAACCCTAACCAAACCCTAAATGACCAGCCATAGGGATCTCCACCCTATATAAACACTTATTCTCTAGGGCTTGCCTCCTTCTTTCATTCATTTCAACATTGGAGAAGGAAAGGTATTGTCCCTCTTGCAAAAATCCCCATAAATCCATTTTGATTCCTTTTTGATCCTAGTTTCTTGCATTAGAACCTAACACTCTCCTATTTTCTGATTTCTGAGTTTTATCCCAGCTTTGGGACAATTTGGGGCACTTGGCACCAAGAGGAAGAATCCCCCATTTGGAGCTTTTTCATGCTTTTGCACCTATAGGTAAAACTCTCCAAATTGATTCAAACTTCAGTTTTCTTTGCATATAGGGCTAGATCTAGGAGTCCCCTAGGTGTCCCTGAAATTTGGGTGATTTTCGTGTCCGTTTGGTGTCCGTATCGGACACGTGTCGTAGTGTTGTGTAGGTGTTCGATAGAATGCCTCAATGGATTGAATGTTATTGTTTTTCAAAACAAATTATATATTTGAATAGCTCTTGATATGTAGATCATGTTTGTACTTGTCTGAACACGATTTGAGTTGGTTTTCGTGTCCAAAACTGGACACGAACGTGTGCACGAGGACACCGTGCAGTGCCCTGCTGCTCGGGTGCCACTGTGGACACGACACGGCGACTCAGGCCATGAAATTTTGTGGACACATTCCCCTAGTGACTGACACAGTGCACATAAAATTTCAGGACATTTTATCGAGCGGATTGGGAGAAATCCCATCCGCATCGATTTGGCACTGCACGACACGCGGGTTAAAACGCGTGCTGATACGCACTGTTTTATTGGACACGACACAGTGTGAATTAGTTGCAGGCTGTGGGACACGTTCCCCTATGTTGGGCGAACCCGTAGGCAGGAGCACGAGGCTCGGGGGTGGGCACACGAGTCATTAGGTCGTGTTGCACCTCTGCACGAGGCCTACTGACACTGCTATTTCTCTGATATTGGTTTTCAGCATTGGGACACGTCGTGTCGATTTCTGTGGACACGAAATAGCCTGTATGACACCATAGCATGTTCACACACATTTATCAATCATTAATTTGAAGTTTTATTGTATTCGAATGTGAAATTGGGTTTCTTTTGAATAAGTTCTGAATTTGGTACAGTCCAGTGCAATTCTCAGAGTTTTGGTGAATTCAATTAAATATTAATTGTGATAATTTAATGTCTACATTGTATGTACATATGTGAGAATTAAGTCTACATCTCTGAATTCATAAGAGATGCATTGGGTTCAATTTTGGATTCGATTTTTAGTTCAATGTACACTGAAACAGGAAAAACTGAGAATTTGCATTTGAAATGCCCTTTTCACTAAGCCACACATTCATGCCTATATCACTCTATGTTTCACTCACTGCCACCTTAAACATCCACACAGTGCACATTGCCATGTTATTCCTGTAAACACACATTGCCACCACACACACATCACTGTCAATATACACACACCCTCTACCTAGCACACACACACTTGCATTTTATTGCACTTTGTTTTGATTCCTAAAACTGAACTGTTTTGATCTGAAACTGATTTAGGATTTGTTGTATCTTGATATGAGATATCTGAGATATGGTTTACAAGCTGAGTTTTAGGATTCATGATTGGTTTTTGGTTTTCCCTAAATGTTTTGGTACAACAAACTGATTTCTTTCTTTCCTAACTGTCTTTTACACACAACTTGTTTTCTTGCCATTTTCTGATTCACTGTTTCACTCTTTTGATCATTGTCTCAGGTTCCTGAGAACCTGAATTTGTGTATAAACTGATTGTGTATTGATTTGGGTTTGGGTTTTATGATTCCTGAGATAACTCAGGTAATGGATTCACTGTTAGATTCCTGAAAAATGTTTTCCTTAAATGATTTTGTGTATTGATTGGTTTTGTGTGAGGGTCATCTCCGTTCTGAGGTGATTTATTGAGTTGGGTAGGTCTTGGTTGGTCTTGGCTGTTGATATTACATAATATGTGTATTGGTGTGTGCTAGGGGGGGAAATTTGTGGAAGCATTAGCAGTAGGAGCTTGCATTTGGCAGCAGCAAGCAGTAGCAGGGACTTGGCTCCCTTGCTGGATTTCCTTGGCCAAGCTTACAGCAGTAGCAGCATTCCAATGCAGCAGCAGTGCTTGGCTATGCTGCATTAGCAGTAGGGGGATTTCCCCTGGCCTTGTAATGGGAGTTGTGTATCATAGGATAATAGGTCAGTTTGACAGGTTAGTTTGACAGTAGGATATGGGTATGTACATGTGTTTTAAGGTTAGATAACCTGTGTGAGGGTTAGCCATCATGTGTTAGGCTGACTTGTTAGTTTCAAATGCATTGAAGTAATGCAAGAGCTTAGGTTGAGTGTTTTGAGAGTAAGGGAAGTAGGGGTATAGGAATTTATATCATGTAGGTTTGAGTGTGTGGTGTTTGATTGGGTGTTAGGCTATATGATTTTGGTTATTAAATATAGGTAGACTTTTGTAATCCTAAGATTAGTTTAGTTAGTAGATGTTAGTTCGATTGTTAGTTAGTAGCCTAGAGTAGTTTAGGCTAGTACCTATTTAGTATATGGTTACCTAGAATATTTAGTCATGTGTTTAACCCTACTAGCTAGGAAATATAGGTTAGTAAAGGGTTATCTAGATAGACTACGAAAGAGGATATGGTGGGTAGTAGATGATGAGTTATCTAGCCTAGGGTAATTGATGACCTAGATTGGGCATATCCTATATATATATATATGTATATATGTACTTGTATAGGGTAAGGTTGGCTAAGGCTATCTAAGTCAGGATATTTCAGGCAAGTATGACTTGATATAGGATGAATGACCATTTTTGACTTGTTGACTTAGTTAGCTAGGAAGTTGACCAATGTAACCCTAGAATTGACCAAGCTTGACTTGGACCTAGTTGACCTAGATAGTTGACCAGGGTTGACTTAGAGTTGACTTTGACCTAGATTGGCCTAGAAATCATGTAGTTTGCATTGTAGCTTTCAATTCTCTTATATTTTACATATCATGACCCATATTACTCTGTTTAGGACATTGTGACTCTGGTGCAGGCATCTGACATTATACTACTCTTTTCAGAGTATCAGGCGAGTACATTCTCTGATAGTTCTCTCATTTATTTGTCAATTACTGTATTTCAGTTCTAGTTAGCTGTATGTGATTCTCTGTTACAAACACGTACTGTTATTTCTGGATTCATGTATACGACACACATTTAGTTTCTGGCCTCTATTACTGGTATCATCATTTCCGGCTTCATTTACTGGAATCATTTACTGGAATCACCCCGGAATCATTTACTGGTATCATTGTACTTGGCTGGACTCATCTTGAATCATTGTGTCGGAATTCTGGATTCACTTGCTGGGAGGGGAAATACTAGAGTAAGACATGTAGACATACCCCATTACTGGAATCACCCCTACTAGAATCTACTGGAATGATAGCCATCTCACACCCGGCCAGGTGTGTGATGTGCCGGATTACCCATAGCCGTTTACATGTCGATCTCGGTATTTTAAAACACACTGCTAGAGTATAAGCTGGACTCACCCTGGAATCATTGATCACTATGACTGGAATCGTCCCTTGCTGGATTCATCTTGTATGAGATTCATCCTGTACTGGACTTACATTGGAGTTACACTGGTCTACATTATCGCCTGGACTTTATATCATATTACCCTGGTTCAGCTAGTTCTATTTTTACAGTCTTCATTGCTATGATTCTTCTCTTGTTTAGTATTTACTTTCCTTGCACTTTATCTGTCTTCTTACCATCACCTGAATATAAACTGCCATTTTCATCAATACAACTGTCTATAACTGCTCTATAGTTCTCTGTCATTTACTTGGGTTTTCTAGATGAGATGTGCTCGTTCCTGTCCTGACTGGACCTGTTAAAAATTTTACAGATGATTGTCCTGAGGATACATGCCCTACATTTTACTGAGGAGATGGCTTAGCTACCAATGGCCCCGACACTCAGGAGTGATCGGGATTTAGTCTAGTAGACTTGCATTTATTTTTCATTTAGGGCTTGTTGTATAGAGTTGAGACTTGAGATGTGTTTGAGATTATTCAGATGTTATTATTTCAGTATTTATTTTTGTCTTCAAATTCTTAGTTACAATTCTGTGTTATCTTATCGTGCTTAGACTGTGATTGAGATACACCTTATCTTATACTTGTCCTCCGTTCGGAGTTGATCATGATGAGTACATTATATACTGCATGAGTTGATGGCTAGTTAGAGACTTAGAACAGCGTTCTACCGCCGACACTGCGGCGTAGGCTGGGCGTTGTTACGTACTCGTACCCTCACAGTGGGTGCGGGTCGTGACACGTTTTTAGTGGTGGCCCATGCAGGTCGAGAGTCGCATTAGTACGATATCGTGGTAGTACGGCGACTTAGTTGTACTGCTGCGAGCCTGCGATAGGATTGAGAGATAGGCTTTAACGGAGAGGTACTCAATCACAGTTAGGACTACTTGAGAAGATTCCTGGGATGACCCTTGAGAATCTCATTATGAACTTCGATTTGAAAATCCTTTTCCTCTTATTTTGATTCACCCTCTCTCCTTGATGTTTAAAGAATCTTAGACTATTAACTTTCTTCATCGTTATCCTTACTTATATTTTGTCTATCCTATGTTGCTAATTTAGCACCAGTTTTGCAAGCTTATCTTATTCGAGCTTGATCATGACATATTTTATTGGGGGCTAGCACCCACTAACATATTGTCTAATCAGAACCGGTGCATGATGGTCTGATCAACCTATTGCACTTTGGTTCGCTTTTCATATATTTTTCTACATGGAGGGAGACAGTTAAATTTGCCCTAGAGTCTCATCCACGACAGCTTTGACAATTCTCTTTTGAATTATTTCCATCGCCTATGAACCACGTATTGTACTTAATAACATCGTCCTTGAACTCTTTATTGTTTAGCCTTTCACATATTTCAGAAGAAAAGGCACTGTACTTGATAGATCAACCCAGGTCATGATTAATTCCTTGTTGTCTTACCAAGTTCCATATAGGATGGTAGACTGTTCCTTTGCACCTCCTTTTGAGGGAGCTAGGCCACCTGTAGCTCAGCACCAGAGGGGTGGAGCTTTTGCGATGGCGGTCGAGGAGACCGACGTTGCAGGTGATGAATTAGCAGGTTTGACCTTCTTGTTCTTCCTCCCCACTTCCATGTGTGATTTCCTTTAGTACCTGCCAGGATATTGCTTGCGTTTGCTAGATAGTGTAGCTACCCTGCTCGAGACTGTGGAATCATGACCAGTAGGATTGTATTGCTTCGACTTTGATTGATTGGGGGTTTGACCTAGGAGAGGTGCGATCATCTTAATTTCGAGGACGAAATTTTTATAAGGTGGGTAGGATTGTAACATCCAGTTTTCCAGATGAGGGTATTTTTTTGAAATTTTGTAATTATAATTATTATTTATTGATATTTATTTCACATGGTGATTTTTGGTGATTTTCAATTATTTTTAAACTATTTAAAAACTGGTTTAAGTCATGACCTGTGATTTTGATGTGCTGCTAGTGAAACCTGAGAGACTGCATGACCTAGAGCCTAACCACGTCATTAGGACGATTTAATTGTTATTTTTAGCCTAGGGGTATTTTGGTCATTTTGACTTATTTGATTTATTTGGTGATTTGTTGATTTGGTGAGTTCTAGGTTGACTTGACTTGTTGAGACCTAGTGAGCTAGCCTAGAAGCTAACCCTAGCCATGGTGACCCTAGTCTAACTTAGGTTAACCTACATTTAGTTATTAGAAACTAATTTTAGAATGAGGGGACTTGGTTTAGTGGATTTAAGTCATGGTTCATAGTTTCATGAAATGACTTATGGCTAAATGATTATTTTGATCATGACTTGGCCCATGGCCCATAACTAGAAGCCCTAACCCTAACCAAACCCTAAATGACCAGCCATAGGGATCTCCACCCTATATAAACACTTATTCTCTAGGGCTTGCCTCCTTCTTTCATTCATTTCAACATTGGAGAAGGAAAGGTATTGTCCCTCTTGCAAAAATCCCCATAAATCCATTTTGATTCCTTTTTGATCCTAGTTTCTTGCATTAGAACCTAACACTCTCCTATTTTCTGATTTCTGAGTTTTATCCCAGCTTTGGGACAATTTGGGGCACTTGGCACCAAGAGGAAGAATCCCCCATTTGGAGCTTTTTCATGCTTTTGCACCTATAGGTAAAACTCTCCAAATTGATTCAAACTTCAGTTTTCTTTGCATATAGGGCTAGATCTAGGAGTCCCCTAGGTGTCCCTGAAATTTGGGTGATTTTCGTGTCCGTTTGGTGTCCGTATCGGACACGTGTCGTAGTGTTGTGTAGGTGTTCGATAGAATGCCTCAATGGATTGAATGTTATTGTTTTTCAAAACAAATTATATATTTGAATAGCTCTTGATATGTAGATCATGTTTGTACTTGTCTGAACACGATTTGAGTTGGTTTTCGTGTCCAAAACTGGACACGAACGTGTGCACGAGGACACCGTGCAGTGCCCTGCTGCTCGGGTGCCACTGTGGACACGACACGGCGACTCAGGCCATGAAATTTTGTGGACACATTCCCCTAGTGACTGACACAGTGCACATAAAATTTCAGGACATTTTATCGAGCGGATTGGGAGAAATCCCATCCGCATCGATTTGGCACTGCACGACACGCGGGTTAAAACGCGTGCTGATACGCACTGTTTTATTGGACACGACACAGTGTGAATTAGTTGCAGGCTGTGGGACACGTTCCCCTATGTTGGGCGAACCCGTAGGCAGGAGCACGAGGCTCGGGGGTGGGCACACGAGTCATTAGGTCGTGTTGCACCTCTGCACGAGGCCTACTGACACTGCTATTTCTCTGATATTGGTTTTCAGCATTGGGACACGTCGTGTCGATTTCTGTGGACACGAAATAGCCTGTATGACACCATAGCATGTTCACACACATTTATCAATCATTAATTTGAAGTTTTATTGTATTCGAATGTGAAATTGGGTTTCTTTTGAATAAGTTCTGAATTTGGTACAGTCCAGTGCAATTCTCAGAGTTTTGGTGAATTCAATTAAATATTAATTGTGATAATTTAATGTCTACATTGTATGTACATATGTGAGAATTAAGTCTACATCTCTGAATTCATAAGAGATGCATTGGGTTCAATTTTGGATTCGATTTTTAGTTCAATGTACACTGAAACAGGAAAAACTGAGAATTTGCATTTGAAATGCCCTTTTCACTAAGCCACACATTCATGCCTATATCACTCTATGTTTCACTCACTGCCACCTTAAACATCCACACAGTGCACATTGCCATGTTATTCCTGTAAACACACATTGCCACCACACACACATCACTGTCAATATACACACACCCTCTACCTAGCACACACACACTTGCATTTTATTGCACTTTGTTTTGATTCCTAAAACTGAACTGTTTTGATCTGAAACTGATTTAGGATTTGTTGTATCTTGATATGAGATATCTGAGATATGGTTTACAAGCTGAGTTTTAGGATTCATGATTGGTTTTTGGTTTTCCCTAAATGTTTTGGTACAACAAACTGATTTCTTTCTTTCCTAACTGTCTTTTACACACAACTTGTTTTCTTGCCATTTTCTGATTCACTGTTTCACTCTTTTGATCATTGTCTCAGGTTCCTGAGAACCTGAATTTGTGTATAAACTGATTGTGTATTGATTTGGGTTTGGGTTTTATGATTCCTGAGATAACTCAGGTAATGGATTCACTGTTAGATTCCTGAAAAATGTTTTCCTTAAATGATTTTGTGTATTGATTGGTTTTGTGTGAGGGTCATCTCCGTTCTGAGGTGATTTATTGAGTTGGGTAGGTCTTGGTTGGTCTTGGCTGTTGATATTACATAATATGTGTATTGGTGTGTGCTAGGGGGGGAAATTTGTGGAAGCATTAGCAGTAGGAGCTTGCATTTGGCAGCAGCAAGCAGTAGCAGGGACTTGGCTCCCTTGCTGGATTTCCTTGGCCAAGCTTACAGCAGTAGCAGCATTCCAATGCAGCAGCAGTGCTTGGCTATGCTGCATTAGCAGTAGGGGGATTTCCCCTGGCCTTGTAATGGGAGTTGTGTATCATAGGATAATAGGTCAGTTTGACAGGTTAGTTTGACAGTAGGATATGGGTATGTACATGTGTTTTAAGGTTAGATAACCTGTGTGAGGGTTAGCCATCATGTGTTAGGCTGACTTGTTAGTTTCAAATGCATTGAAGTAATGCAAGAGCTTAGGTTGAGTGTTTTGAGAGTAAGGGAAGTAGGGGTATAGGAATTTATATCATGTAGGTTTGAGTGTGTGGTGTTTGATTGGGTGTTAGGCTATATGATTTTGGTTATTAAATATAGGTAGACTTTTGTAATCCTAAGATTAGTTTAGTTAGTAGATGTTAGTTCGATTGTTAGTTAGTAGCCTAGAGTAGTTTAGGCTAGTACCTATTTAGTATATGGTTACCTAGAATATTTAGTCATGTGTTTAACCCTACTAGCTAGGAAATATAGGTTAGTAAAGGGTTATCTAGATAGACTACGAAAGAGGATATGGTGGGTAGTAGATGATGAGTTATCTAGCCTAGGGTAATTGATGACCTAGATTGGGCATATCCTATATATATATATATGTATATATGTACTTGTATAGGGTAAGGTTGGCTAAGGCTATCTAAGTCAGGATATTTCAGGCAAGTATGACTTGATATAGGATGAATGACCATTTTTGACTTGTTGACTTAGTTAGCTAGGAAGTTGACCAATGTAACCCTAGAATTGACCAAGCTTGACTTGGACCTAGTTGACCTAGATAGTTGACCAGGGTTGACTTAGAGTTGACTTTGACCTAGATTGGCCTAGAAATCATGTAGTTTGCATTGTAGCTTTCAATTCTCTTATATTTTACATATCATGACCCATATTACTCTGTTTAGGACATTGTGACTCTGGTGCAGGCATCTGACATTATACTACTCTTTTCAGAGTATCAGGCGAGTACATTCTCTGATAGTTCTCTCATTTATTTGTCAATTACTGTATTTCAGTTCTAGTTAGCTGTATGTGATTCTCTGTTACAAACACGTACTGTTATTTCTGGATTCATGTATACGACACACATTTAGTTTCTGGCCTCTATTACTGGTATCATCATTTCCGGCTTCATTTACTGGAATCATTTACTGGAATCACCCCGGAATCATTTACTGGTATCATTGTACTTGGCTGGACTCATCTTGAATCATTGTGTCGGAATTCTGGATTCACTTGCTGGGAGGGGAAATACTAGAGTAAGACATGTAGACATACCCCATTACTGGAATCACCCCTACTAGAATCTACTGGAATGATAGCCATCTCACACCCGGCCAGGTGTGTGATGTGCCGGATTACCCATAGCCGTTTACATGTCGATCTCGGTATTTTAAAACACACTGCTAGAGTATAAGCTGGACTCACCCTGGAATCATTGATCACTATGACTGGAATCGTCCCTTGCTGGATTCATCTTGTATGAGATTCATCCTGTACTGGACTTACATTGGAGTTACACTGGTCTACATTATCGCCTGGACTTTATATCATATTACCCTGGTTCAGCTAGTTCTATTTTTACAGTCTTCATTGCTATGATTCTTCTCTTGTTTAGTATTTACTTTCCTTGCACTTTATCTGTCTTCTTACCATCACCTGAATATAAACTGCCATTTTCATCAATACAACTGTCTATAACTGCTCTATAGTTCTCTGTCATTTACTTGGGTTTTCTAGATGAGATGTGCTCGTTCCTGTCCTGACTGGACCTGTTAAAAATTTTACAGATGATTGTCCTGAGGATACATGCCCTACATTTTACTGAGGAGATGGCTTAGCTACCAATGGCCCCGACACTCAGGAGTGATCGGGATTTAGTCTAGTAGACTTGCATTTATTTTTCATTTAGGGCTTGTTGTATAGAGTTGAGACTTGAGATGTGTTTGAGATTATTCAGATGTTATTATTTCAGTATTTATTTTTGTCTTCAAATTCTTAGTTACAATTCTGTGTTATCTTATCGTGCTTAGACTGTGATTGAGATACACCTTATCTTATACTTGTCCTCCGTTCGGAGTTGATCATGATGAGTACATTATATACTGCATGAGTTGATGGCTAGTTAGAGACTTAGAACAGCGTTCTACCGCCGACACTGCGGCGTAGGCTGGGCGTTGTTACGTACTCGTACCCTCACAGTGGGTGCGGGTCGTGACAGCCCACCTGAGTTGCACCCCTATCCCATACGTAGGAACGAGCATTCGGTTTATTTGGTTTAAATCGAACCGAAATAGTCAAAACAAAATAAATCGAAATTCTAAAAATATAAAATCGAACCAAAATTAGCCAAAATCAAAATCGAACCAAACATTCGATTTAGTTTATTCGGTTCGTTCGATTTGACTATTGCTTATGTTTGATGTGTCTGGTCTAAAGTTAGGAAGGTGGTTAAATAAGGCAATTGATAAGGGCACTGCAACTTTTGATCAGGGCTAGCCCTGATCAAAAAGTGAAGTGTCTTTTATAATAAGGACTGCCCAAATTCTTGGCAGTCCTACATACAGTAAGGACTGCCAAAAAAATGGACAGTCCTTTTGTTTCACATGCTGAGACTTAGGACTGCCAAGTTTTCTGGCAGTCCATTCAGTTTGCAGGACTGCCCGAAAATTGGGCAGTCCTTGTTATAAAAAAAGTGAAGTTTTTGATCAGGGGCTAGCCCTAATGGGCTAGCCCTGATCAAAAAGTGCAGTGCCTTTATGAATTGCCTTAAATAATACTAAAAATTATAATCTTTTATGCATATTTGTTATATTTTAAATGGGAGGATTTATGAAATGCCCAAAAACTAAAAAAGTTTTATGTAAAACCCACCGCTAAAAAAACTTTCATCGCGTGCCCAGAATTAGAGAAACTTATCCAAAGCGGGTTCCAAATGACCATTTTGCCCTTCCTTTTAATTTATTGAAAACACCCACGAAACTGCTCTTAAAAAAATGTTTCGATACTTCATCTTCTTCCATATGCTGCTCACTTTCAAATCTAGGTTTTCTCCTCAAAAATCTTCAAAAACTCGTCGAAAAATTTCGGAAAGACCGAGACAAACGGCAAAAGTGCTAAAACGGAGGTCCAAACATCATTTTTTTGCGATTCTAAAATTTCGGAAGGCCGTCTAACGATGAAACTGTTACTTTCAGTCTCCTCGACGATACGCTCATTTTGCGACAAACGGGACCTCGTTTCGACCTCCCAGTCAAAAGTTATGGCTCTCCAAAGTTTCAGCTGACCATAAAATGCAGGAGAATGGTCATTCTCCGTGTTAGAACACGAAAAATGTTAATTTCGCATGAGGGTGGTCATTCTCCGTGTTAGTAACACGGAGAATGTCATTCTCCGTCTTAATTTACACGGAGAATGACATTCTCCGTGTTACTAATACGGAGAATGGCATTCTCCGTCTTAATTTACACGGAGAATGACCATTCTCCGTGCTAAATTACACGGAGAATGACTATTCTCCGTCTTAATTTACACGGAGAATGCCATTCTCCGTGTAGTTTATCACGGAGAATGGTCATTCCAGTGTTAAAACACAGGAGAATGACCATTCTCCGTGTTAAATAAAACGGAGAATGTTATTCTTCGTGTTAAATAAAACGGAGAATAGCATTCTCCGTGTAATTTAGCACGGAGAATGGTTATTTCAGTGTTAAAACGCAGGAGAATGGCATTCTCCGTTTTAAATAAAACGGAGAATGACGTTCTCCGTGTTAAATAAAACGGAGAATGGTCATTCTCCGTGTAATTTAGCACGGAGAATGGTCATTTCAGTGTTAAAACGCAGGAGAATGGCCATTCTCCGTGTTAGAAACACGGAGAATGTCATTCTCCGTTTTAAATAAAACGGAGAATGGCATTCTCCGTGTTAATTTACACGGAGAATGGTCATTCTCCGTGTTAAATAAAACGGAGAATGGTCATTCTCCGTGTAATTTAGCACGGAGAATGGTCATTTCAGTATTAAAACGTAGGAGAATGGCCATTCTCCGTGTTAGAAACACGGAGAATGTCATTCTCTGTTTTAAATAAAACGGAGAATGGCATTCTCCGTGTTAATTTACACGGAGAATGCTCATTTCCAGTGTTAAAACGTAGGAGAATGGCCATTCTCCGTGTAATTTAGTTTTTTCAGGAATAAAGAGTTTCGTTCTTCTTTCAAAGCGATGATAATTCTTATGGAAAAGAAGAAGAAAGATCTTCTCTCCACAATTGACGTCGATGAAGATGATGATGATGGTGATGATGATGACGAGCGATGATCTGAGTTCGACCGAAGAAAAGCACACCGAACTACGAACGATCTTTGCGATCTCTGCTGAAGATGAGAGCAATGGAATTCAGATTTTCCGTGAAGAAGAAGAAGACGAAAATCGCAATCCAGATCTGAGTTTTTTGAATTCAAATACATATAGATGACCAATTCGCGCGGAGGGGTAGTTTCGGTATTATAAAAATAGCAGTTTCCAGCGGGTGGCATCTAAAAGGGAATCTTGGAATATTTAACGTGAAAATACTTAATTCTGGGCATTTCATAAAACTCATCCAGCGGGTGGGCATTTCATAAAAGTCCATCCCGAAATTGGGTTTCTCAGCAATTTCCAGATTTTAAAATTATGTTAAGTTGGACTAGTTATTAAATAATTAAAATTAGACTTCAAAATTCATATATAAAATTATTGTTTTCGAAATATAAATTTTTTAATCATAAAATATGCATCAAATGATTATTAATTTTTTATATATAGAATACTTTTATTTGTTTTCGATTTTAGAGCGAGAAATCCAAAATCGAAGCGAACCTAATTTTTTTTTTAAAACTGACCGAATCTCTGAATCTGCTCGGTTTTAGGTCCATAACCGAATAATGCTCCCTCCTCATACGAAGTATTCCCGTTCCCAATTTCCAATTGAATACACTTTCTTCTTCCTAGCCCTCCTCCCTCGCGTTTATCCCCCAATCTATCCCTCATCGTCCCCATTGCAACTCCTCACCGCACCAAAACCCTAAACTATCGCCGGCGACCAAAACGATGTATCGCCAGGCCGCCGGCATCCTCAACCGCGCCCACGCCGCCGGATCCTCCGTCCGCGGCCGCGCCCGGCCGTTCTCCACCGAGGTCGCGCCGGCGCCGGCGGCTGAAGACTCGGCGTTCGTAGAGGCGTGGAAGAAGATCTCTCCCAACGTGGATCCGCCGAAGACCCCGCTCTCCTTCATGAAGCCGAGGCCGCCGACTCCGTCCACGATCCCGTCGAAGCTCACCGTCAACTTCGTCCTCCCCTACCAATCCGAGATCTCCTCCAAAGAGGTTCGCTTCTCCCCCCCCCCCCCCCCCCCCCCCCCCCTCTTCGCTCACTCATTTTTTTTGATCTCTGAAAATTTTTAGGGTTGTCCGGTTTGTGTCCATCTATCGTTGCTGCATCTGATGCTTTATTGACTGTTCTTCTCTGTCGAATCAGTTCAGGTTTTGGTCGTCAATCGGCTAAACCCTACGAAGAAACGACCGGGCGGCATCGGCGTCGGGCATTATGTTGGACACGTATTAGTCACAACGCCACGCAGAAATTTTGGAGCGGACAAGAACGCACCGAAATTGGTGACGTGTCCGTGTCAGTGTCGTATTCCTGTCTGGCACAACATAGCTCAGAACTGGCTGTGGTTTTTTTGCATTGAAAAGTTTACACGCTACTTATCGATTACATAGTGTTGACTTGCTTGCACTTTGTTAGAAATTTGATGTTGTTGTTTTTACTATTCAGTGAGAAAGACCTATATAGCCTACAACAACGACAAAGCCCTTATTTCCAATTTTTGGGGTCGGCTGCTTGAATCATTTTTTTTCCATTCAGCTCTATTAAGGGACATGTCAGCTTTAACTAATAACTCTCCGGTCCTCCTTACCGGACCATCTATTGGTATGGGTTGCACATGTCCAAATCACCTCTAAGTTCCCATATTTTGATGTGTTCATCTTAGCATTCTCATTTCGGCGACACCGATTGTTTGGACATCATGTTTCCTAATTACCCAGCTCTCTCATCCATGAAGCGTGGCTCTTCTTGTAGCAGTCGTATAGAAATTTTTCTTCAACTTCAAAAGTATTTTGCAATCACAAAGTACTCTAGAAATACTCCTCGGTTTCAACCATCTTGTTTTGATTATATGCATGACATCATTCTCAATCTCTCCATCATATATAGCCTATTATCGGAATCTCTCCTTCATATATAGTTTTATTGTCAGAAATGTGATAGAGTGGGTGGTGGAACACGTTTTTTTATGGAGTTTGATTTAACTGTAAATGGAGCACTAAAATCACACTAGTTGAAGTGCAAGGAATGTGAACTATAGAGTAATATAAGTAACTGCAAAAAGAGGTTTCGAGGAAAGTTAGATACCTTGGAGAGGTAATTACTAAGTTATGATGTTGTAGAAACTTTTGTTGTATTTGGAGAGGGTCCTCTTCTTAGCTGGCTTTGTCACTCCGTATAGTTCTTGTTAGTTGTTGTCAGGTGTAGTTTGTTATGGTAGTTTTGTGTTTTCAGTGATAAGCACTAATCTTGAAGCGTGATCATTTTTGAACTTGTTTGGATTGCCCCTATCTTAATAGTTGTTGAAACAGTGTGCCGTAGCGAGGAGTTGATGCATTATACCATATTAGGCATGACTAAATTGACTTAAAAGAGAACTGCTTTATTATGTCCTTCGCCAATACTCTATATCTATTCAAGGTTTGCAATATCGGTATCGGACCATCCTATGAGTATCAGGATCGGCGGTTTTGGATTGGAGTATCGGATTTTTTGGTATCGGAAAGCAAATAATTATTAATAAATTATGAACATTTTAGAAAATATATTTTATACATTTAGGCATAATTTTAAGTATTTCCAGTGTATAAGTTTTCCTCTTTTGCATGCATTTACAATCCTACTATGCTTTTACACCCTTGCTGATTGGGTTTTTTCGTTCAATTTTATTTGCCGAATTGACCTAAAAAGAGACCAAAATGTTGGTATTGGTTAGTATCGGCTAGAGGTCAGTATTGGATCGGGACATGTCAAATTGTATCGGTATCGGTATCGGCCATATCGGATCTGTATCGGCCGATACTGCAAACTATGATCTAATTATCTAACGTGTGACTAAATTCTTATCTATCTCCTTTTTACCAACACGGACCTGGGCGAACCTGGGGGCTTTGAAAGTTGCAAGGCAGAAATCCTACATTTTCACCCTGGTTTTTATTTGATGAGCCCAAACAACCTGGATATTTGACTATTGAGACTTAACTGCTATGCAATATGCTCCACCTTAGGCCTGAATCCTGGAGACAACTGTATACTCATAATTGACTTCAGCCCCAACCCCAAAGCCACCCTTTGGAGACTGAACCATTACGACCTGTCTTGAAGCAACAGGCAGTCAGAGACTCAGACACCCAGTTAAGCCATAAGTTGTTAATCCTATATAAACTGCAGCACCAGATTGCTATTCCATAGAATTTGACTTAGTTTTGACTGTGTGCTTTGATATTAACACGGCGTAACTATTAGAGGAGTTGATCCATGAGACATAACGATGGACTTGGCCCAACTAACTTATAAGAAACCCTCTTGTTAACACGTGGACCAATTTTCTATATCAATGTCTCGTTCTTCCACTAATTATCTTATGTTATACACTTATTTTCTGCCACCATGCTTGCTTGGGCACTCGATCAAATATGAGGCACTAACCCAACAAATATTTTGCTCCCTCCTTTGAAGGTTGAGTGCCTTGCTTGTTTCATCCTAATTCATCCATCCCACTTTCCTTGGTCTACTCGGCTTTCAGATCTATATACCCAATTACCAGGCAGATTGGTTGATTTGTCTGATCTATTTGAATTTAGTTCCGCAAGTAATTTGGTCTTTTGGTACATTGTACTTAAAATATTGTCACGCCCCAGAACCAGAATACTGGAGAGCGGGGGAATGACTCAGCCAGCTACGTATTACGGGTAGATGAATACCGTATAATACGATCAATGCTGTCTAACCAGACGAGGGGGTGCATACTACATGAAAGTCTTACTATGGTCACTTCACATCTATTGTCTCAATCATTCAAACAAGAAGCAAAAATAGAGAACATGTAAGATAAAGCAGTAAGGCGTCCCAAACGCTCAGTCAAAATGTTCTTGATATCTGGCTTTACAAAACATAGCCAGATGATGTAGCAAAGTGTACACAATTGTTATCAGCTGCAGTCTGACTTAATTACAATTATGTAAGAGTAAGTACAAGACAATCCGACTAACATGTCGGTGCCAAACGGCTAAGTATAAAGTAAATAACAAAACGAGCGGTGAAGTAAGGAACCCACTCGAGTCCTCCTGCGATCATTCCCCTAGTATTGACCATCTTGGAGGTAGAAGTAAGCTGGATCCTCGGAGACCGGCTCTAAATCTGGCCATGCAAAACCAGAGAGGTTAGACCTCTAATAGCAAGTACCACAAGGGAGCACGATATGAAGGATTAGACCAGTAAGTAAAAAAGTATAATAATAGATCTCTGCTTTCCACTAGGATTCACATAACATCACGACACTTCGAACCAACCTCCCAACCAAACAAGGACAGAAGTTGGCCCGTCATGTCCTGACATTCTGATCATCTCAGTTAGGCAACAGAGTAGGTACAGTACACAAACAAATCATCTTGAACGGCCAATCAACTCCTACGGCTTGCTATTGTGAGTCCCAAGTTATCCTGGAATTATGCAATAAAGATTCCTCAGTTCTTACTATGTGCGAGCAAGGCTAGTCTATCCAGTCAATCAATTGCGCCAATCATGAATTAGACGAGTCCCAGCGGGACGCCGTCATCAATATACAATATACAATAATAATATAAGCAGATACCGCTCCCTGCCCGTGTGGCAGGTTTACAGTATCTGTGGGAACCAGCCGGCCTGTCGGGCACTAATAGTACCGAAGAGGGCTGCCATGTAAGAACTCGGGAATCCATTCTCTCCATGCAATCATTATTTTATTTAACTTAATAGTCTCTACGTTGAGTGAAATTCTATGCCGTGGATCATGGTCATTCAAATTAGTACTTCCGTACAAAGTATGATATGTCCGACTCTACAACGATACCCGTGCGGTTAGGTTGTCGGTCTTACATAGCGTAATGCAACAATAAAAACTAACTACGACATAATCATGCCTTGACCATAAAGTACACATGCTGTTTTTGTAAAATAAATAAATAAATAAATAAATAAATAAATTGAAGCCTGCATGTGCCTATATGTCAATATTCGGGATCAGCCAGTCGATTACAATAGTTCATAACATGAACGTGTCTCATTCATTCAATTTAATAAGACGACTAGCCAGTCTCTTAGTTCCAACTAGGAACGCATGATCAATTTAGTCAAGATAACCATCGTCATCAATGGTGACAAGGCATGAAAGTCAATTAGCATTAAATGGGGTCGAGTCTATAACTCTCAGGGTTAAGTTCCAGTCTTACTGGGTATCCATAAACCAGTCAAGACACAAGACACGTTCTACACAACCATATGTATCAAAAATATTAACATGCTAAGATTATCGAGTTCATAAAAAAAGGCGTAAGGATATAATAGATGAATTATCATGCCACCATTAAATGAACAAATAGAAACACCCAGGTCAGGAAGTCACGCCAACAAGTCTATGCTAAGGCCAACAAGTCACGCCAACAAGTCTAGTAGGAGTGAGCGTGAAAAGTGGTTCACGTTGGCACGCACAGCGTGAGCGTGAAAAGTAATTCACGCACGCACAGCGTGAGCGTGAAAAAGTAATTCACGCACGCACAGCGTGAGCGTGAAAAGTGATAAGAAATTCACGCACGCATGCAAAGACGTGTGCGTAACTAAAAATTCACGCTGACACGTAAAGACGTGAGCGTGACTCAAAATTCACGCAGACACGTAAAGACGTGTGCGTGACTGAAAATTCACGCACGCACGTAAGAACGTGTGCGTGACTAAAAATTCACGCTGGCACGTAAGAACGTGTGCGTGACCAAAAATTCACGCTAACATGTAAAGACGTGTGCGTGACTAAAAATTTACGCTGGCACGTAAGAACGTGTGCGTGGCTAAAAATTCACGCTAACACGTAACGACGTGTGCGTGACTAAAAATTCACGCTGGCACGTAAGAACGTGTGCGTGACTAAAAATTCACGTTGGCACGTAAGAACGTGTGCGTGACTGAACCTTCGTTCCAAGCCAGAAATGAAGTTCCCATGGTTCAGAACCCATGGACAACCGAGAATACACGCCAGGTTGGGAGATCAAAACCCATGGTCAACCGAAAACACAAAAACTTAGATCTGGAAGAAACGAGCCAAAGAAATCAAAAATGCTAAGGACTAAACTCTCTTAGAATCACAAGGGGAAGACAAATGAACCATAAAAATGGTTTTCAAGTGGAAGCAAGAAGCAAGATGTATTTGCCTGTTGTTGGTTGGTGGAAGAGAGTGGTGAGGAAGAAGAAGAAGAAGTAATGGTGAAGGAGAGTTATGAGGAGAGAGAAGGGGATGGGGGCTTAAATAGAAAGGGTGGTGGTAGGTGGGGGTTTGGTCCATGTTGAACCACCATGAACCCAAAAATAACCCATCAAGGCCGTACCCAAAATAAGACTAAAGCAGAGAAGTTAAAAGTAGAAAGAAAAATGCAGAAATGAAATTGCAGGAAATAAAATTGCAGGAAATAAAATTGCAGATAATTAATTGACATGAAATTAAAGGAATTTAAATACAGGATAATACTTGATAAATACTAAATAAATATATATGAGTTGTACATGTATAAAATACGCATTCTGGGAACGGGGAGTGACAAATATTTCGGTCACTTACTTTACAGATTGATTTGGCTTCTCACAGAATAAGCTGTTTCATGCAAATGGATGCCTTCATACTATGTTGTTAGCTATGTCAGATTTAGCTTAGTCGCATGTTTGATCTCTTTGTATCACTTTGATGTTGCTTGTAGCATACAAATATTTCAAAGATTCAATGTGAACATATTCTGTACTCAAAATCATTTTCCTCCTTTCCTCTCTTCTCTATTGGAATGAGATAATACCGTACCCAGGTTAACAAAGGGGAAGCTTGTATTCATGCATGATTCGAGCTCTGGGTGGTCAACACTACTTATCACTGCATGCGCTACAAGATCCCTGTGTGAAAATATTTATGACCCCGTGAATTGGAAAGCATTTTCGTTTAGAGACCACTTGATTCTTGAATTAGAGGTCACAAGTAATATGCTTTTCATTGACAGATGAATTTGGCATGATTATTACAACGAAAAATGTGGATCATCCATGGATGTCTGACCTAAGCGACTATAAGCCACCTCCTTACGAAAATTCCATAAGGTAAAGATTTCTCTAAGATAAAATGGAATCATCTTTTTTCTGTTTAATCACTATTATAGAAAAGAAAATGTCTGGAACAAATTGAAATGGTTACCCAACTGCTTTCCTTCTCTTTGTAGGAAACTAGTTGATCATATTCTTAGACCCAAATATCACTGTCCATGCAACAGTGGTTTATATGGTTACCTAGCATACTCTTGACCATTTCTTAGCATCTATGTTACCTAGCATCGTCTTGACATGAGTTTTTTGCAATATTTGTGGTTAAACTTTGCCATGGTATTTAGCATAATAGTCCTTGTAATATATAAATATATTTTCTGGAAAAACTAAAATCATCCCCTACATTGACAATCACAAAAATGCAGCTGCCACCACCCTCTTCTTCTCCCTCCCTCATTCCTCCACTATCAACCACTCTTCTTCTTTTACTCTCATCGCCTTCATCTCTACCGACACACTATTTACCTCTGTCTCAACTGCCACGACCTCTTGTCCACTCCTCCCCTGTCTCTACAAACACTAACACAAGCACCAGGCTTTGCTATTTTTGCTACTGCAACTGCGTCTATCTGGAGGGTTTGTTGCTAGAGGAGCTGGGTACAGGAGTGGGGGTGGCAGGGGAGGGGAGCAGGAAAGGTGAGAGTGGGTGGTTGTGGGTAGGGGAGGTTGTGTGCAATATACTTTCGCTATTTAAGTGGTAAAATAATTCGCCCAAGAAATTGGGTGCTGGAGTCCTAATCTTTTCTTTATATAATCAGTTGTTTTTGCTTGCTTGATTTGCAGTCTTGCACTGCAAAAAGTATGTTCGCTTATACTTAATGTTGGCGATTCACAAGGAAACTTTGGGAAGGGGTGTAGTAATCCTATCTTTTGTGTACTGATTTCTGTATTCTTGGATGAGCGTCCCTTATCTTTCTCCAGAAAAAGATGCAACTGTGTGTATGTGTGTGTATAGCTATTGACGGTTTTGTTATAGTTCACGTACTATTTTAAGCTCGCATTTATGGCCTTGTAATTTATATTCTTTTTACCTTTGCAATTATGTTAATTTGTTCTCGTGCCAGGTTGATATGGTTATTGTTCCTGCAACATCTGGGCAAATGGGCGTGCTGCCAGGACACGTTTCCACCATCGCGGAGCTCAAGCCAGGGCTTCTTTCTGTGCATGAAGGGTCAGATGTGACCAAGTACTTTGTCAGCAGTGGGTTTGCTTTCATCCATGCAAACTCTTACGCTGATATAGTGGCCGTGGAGGCTGTTCCTGTTGACCAAATCGATCCAAGCCTGGTCCAAAAGGGACTTGCTGACTTCACCCAGAAGCTTAGCTCTGCCTCGACCGACTTGGAGAAGGCCGAAGCTCAAATTGGGGTGGATGTCCACAGTGCACTTAATGCCGCATTGACAGGCTAAGACTTGAGTGCACAACTCAATCTTAATAGAAGAAAATGAGCAGCTTTAATGCTGCTTGGGACAACTCGAAGAGAAATAATAAAGTTGGTGTATGTTTTGGTTAAAGCAGCACCTTCATTGTTGGCACATATACCTTGTTGATTCATGTTTCTGTTTTGTAGGCAATATATAGGCCTGGTAGATTTTTCTGATGGGTCTTAAAAACAGCTGAAGCAGAAGTAAGGTCTTCCTTGTTTTTTTTTACAGTAGCATTTTGCGCTTTTGAATCTGCAGTCATGTAATGTTTCATGTAGCTGGTGTTGTGACCTGTGAGTGTTCTTTTGAGTTCTGTGTTTTTTTGTTTTTTTTTTTTTTCCTTTTTTTCCATCTTGTGGAATTAGGGTCTAATTTGTGAGAAATGCCATTTTTGCGCATTAGGATTCCTAAATTCTAGAGAAATCTCCTTTTAATTCTGTCTTTCATGCTTCAGTCAATTCCTATATTTTGGCTGGTTAACTGCCAATGACTACCCAAAAGTTATTATATTCCTTGATTCCTGAAATATACTTTATGGTCATGGCTATAGTTATGGATCAAATTCATCCATAACATACCCCATATGACTCTATAAAATGGAGCCTTAGGTGATCCTAAAAATGAGGGCTCCTGTATAAATTTAGGCCTCGTTTGGTTACCGGAATTTGAGCTTGGAAAAGGAAAGTGATTCCTTTCCTATGTTTGGGAGCCAAAGGAAAGTTGTTGGAAAGAAAAAATGATTCCCAAAAGGTAGGAAAATAGGGGAAAAAATTGGATCCTCCCATTTATCTAAGGAATCACTTTTCCTCCAACTTTTCTGCATTTATTACAAAAAGTTTTGACCAAAATATCCATGTTCATAATATTATTTACCATTTTTATCCATAATATCTTTTACACAAAATATTTCTAAGTAATAATTAATTTTATTAGCACGAGGGTATTTTTGAAAAATTGACTTGATTTTATTTCCTTTCCTTACAAACACCAAACACTATAATGGAAATTAAAGATATATTCCGGTTATAATCCCGATCTTTCCAAACACCGGAAAGGAAAGTTTATAAGAATTATAATTTTCTAAAGGAAAGGAAATATCAAGGAATCAGTTTCCTTTCCTTTCCATTCCGCGAACCAAACGAGGCCTTTATTTTCGACCCTAGCCCCCTGCCATATCTTCTAAGTTTGGAGTCGGCTCTTGAAGTGTAGCAGGATGCCATTTTAGGGTTTGTCTATGGAACCTCCTTCACAAGTAATTTGTTTTCCTCGTCTTGAAGGCGAAGGTGGTCTCCGTCCGCCTTATGTCAGGACCTACAGCCAATGGACAGTCTCAGGTAGACACTTTCTATGGGGCTAGGTCTCCCAAAATGTAACAGAAGCGTGCAAAGTTTTCCTCGGACATTTTGGAATAATAGCTAGAATTCTAACCTTTTGTCAGGACCTATAGCCAATGGACAGTCTCAGGTAGACACTTTCTATGGAGACTAGGCCTCCCAAAATGTTACGGAATCGTGCAAAGTTTTCTTCGGACATTTTGGAATAGCTAGAATTCTAACCTTGTGTCAGAACCTATAGCCAATGGACAGTTTCAAGTAGACACTTTCTATGGGGCTAGGTCACCCAGAATGTAACGGAAGTGTGCAAAGTTTTCCTCGGGCATTTTGGAATAATAACACGAATTCTAACATTTTGTCAGAACCTATAGCCAATGGACAGTCTCAGGTAGACACTTTCTATGGGCCTAGGCCTCCCAAAATGTAACAGAATAATGCAAAGTTTACCTCGGACATTTTGGGACAGCTAGAATTCTAACCTTGTGTCAGGACCTATAGCCAATACACAGTCTCATGTAGACACTTTCTATGGGGCTAGGCCTTCCAAAATGTAACGGAAGCGTGCAAAGTTTTCTTCGGTCCCGAGGAAGGTTGACCCTTATTTTACGATAACCAGTCGGAAGGGATTGGGGTTTCAACTGTTTTAAGTGTGGAGATTCTGCAGAAGCACACATCAGAGGTTTTATACGATATCTTGTAGACACTTACCAACTGGATCTGTGGCGCAATGGTAGCGCGTCTGACTCCAGATCAGAAGGTTGCGTGTTCGATTCACGTCAGGTTCATCATAGCTTTTTTTTTTTAAGGTTTTAACCAGTTTTTAATTAGTTCATGCATATAATTTTTTTTTATGTGGTATTTCACATAGAATTAGGAAGTAAAATTCAAGTCTCAGCTTTCATACAGTATCTTCAGCTGAAACCATTCTGGTACTGAAAGTTTTCTACTTTGTCCCTATCACCAATCAATGTTGATTTTATGTCGAATTCACATAAAATTGTGAACCAAAACTAAAAGTCTCTATCATGAAATATCCAGACATTCCTTCTTTGTTACTCCTTTTTTTATTATCAAAAAGATAAAAATAGTATTGGGCCTTGCAGTTAAATGTATAGCTTTACCAAAATAAATATGTTCTTGAATTCTATCATAACAATAACAACTTTTGGTCTTTTGTCTATTGTTCACTTTCTATGTATGATGTTAATAGTTTGATTCCTGTAATAATAAAAAACTTGTGGAAAATGAATTAATTCCATAGAATTATTTTACTAGTAAAAAAAAAATTCATGGAATTAATTTTTTATTATAGAATATTTAATTTGGATGTTTGATTGTCATTATTTTTCATGAAAAATAGTTATTTTTATATGAAAATAATTTTTTTATGGGTTGGACTAGTTTTATTTTCCACGATTTTAGAAGAAAATATGAAAAATGATATTTTTTGGAAAATAATTCCACGGAAAATATAAGCTATCAAACACTACAACTAGTGAAAAATTTGTGATGAAAATATTTTATATGTAAAAAAAAGGCCCAATCAAACACAGCCTATGTAAACCTATCTTGTTGAACTAGAAGTTAAACATTTGATTTCAGCCCTGAAGGCCCTGTCGAAGTGGTGATGGACTTTATATATAACTAGTAGTATATATGCACGTGTGTTGCACTTATTTTATACTGCTTGGATGGACAGGAGGTTCTTAGCAATGGATTTCAGATCCTCGAAGCAGATGGTGCAGATTGGCTTCTAACTGCCATCGTCGGTGGACATTCTTGTTCTCTCTCTCTCTCTCTCTTTCTTTCTTTTGTCTGTTGTGCACATGCGTCTTTGCGAAATTTGGGGATTTAATAGGAGGAGCTTGAAAGTTGGAAAAAATTAAGTAACATGAATAGGAAAGGTTGGCTACCTACTTTATCTCGTCTATTGGATTCTTGTGCCTACTTTGCATGCATGCTTTATTAACTTTTATTCTCCAAGTTGCCTACTTTGCATTCATGCATATATACATGCATACCTTTATACATATTTAATTATTTTTTTAATTACTCATTTATCCTTATTAACTTTAATACATATTAAAAAAAATAAAATTATTTACTGTGAAGTCCAATTTTTCTATTATATAGTAGAATAGATTAGCCCTAAGGCTGGTTCGATGTATTCTTTTGAAAAGCAGCAGTAATCCTTGGTTGGCATCAGCAGCTTTTGCTTATTTAATAAACTAGTTCATTTGTGGACAATTTTTGAAATAATATTTTTGCATCACCAACAAACCTAGCCAACTTTCTGCAGCAAATCTATAGCCAAACATTTCGTGTTCGATGCTGCACCTGTGAATGGAATTAATCTCGTCTTTAGTGGATATATATATATATATATATATATATATATATATATATATATATATATATATATATATATATAAAGGATGCCAAAAATTCATTCCGGCTTTCCTAAACTAAAAGGAGATCTTTGTCGATGCTCGTAGCGAGGGGACGGACAATTCAACAAAGCATGACATGCTCTGATCCATTGAGGATTGATTGTTTTTCAGTTATTCCGTCTTTTTTGTGCGATAGACAGAATATATATATATATATATATATATATATATATATATATATATATATATATATATATATATGCCACCACGCAGATGACCTCTAGCCTAGTGGTTAAGACAGATGCATGTGGCCCGAGTGGTCAGGAGTTCGAATCCCAGTGGGAACGATTCCAGAAATAATTTATCTGCTTCCAAAAAAAAATATATATGCCACCACAAGGAAGATCATCTCCATCCAAACGAAATATAGTTTTCGGCAAAATGCCGACACGAAGGACGAACGTCTCATTTCAAACTGGAATCAAACTAGCCGTAAACTTAGTACGGATATCTCAACAACATGGCTAAATGAGTAACTTGAGGATTGCCTCCTCTAAATCTAATGAAATATAGCTAGAGCTAGCTATCAATAATTAGTGGAAGGGAGGATCAAAGTCTTAAAGTTCGTACTGGTCAAGTAAAGGGAAGCATGCTATGACCTTCCATGTTTGAATTAAGAGGGAGGCCACTCGAGGTGGATTTGAACTTTGAAGTCAAGGACACTAAAATAATTGCCATCAAATCCCAATTCCATGCATGCCCATCTATTGATGGTTCTCATAGATGCCCTCCATTTCTTCTCCTCCTCTTCCTTTTTTTTCTTTGTTCATGACTTGCTACCCATGCAATATTAAGAGGTTTGGTGGTGCACTCAACAAGTATGATCATGTGGAAAGAGTGTATGAAATCTACTTTCTCGACCACTCTTTCAAAGTGATTTGGAACTATTTGGAATGTGACTGATAGGCTTCTTCAATGTGCCTTCAATTATAGAGAACATAAAGAGTGCTTTCCTCACAATTCATACCAAAACCTCGAAAGGGTTTGTATGATAATTGGCTTAGCATTTATGCAACTTTATTCAACTTGTGCTTCTTCATCCTGTAAACACTGTAAATTGTTTCATCTGGTACCTATATTTGTCTAGCTAAAACTTTAATTTCAATAAGTTTGTAGGATAATACTAAGGCCTCGTTTGGTTCACGAAAATAAAAGAAAAGTAAATAAAATTAATTTTGTAAATATTGAATCCTACGACCGGGCGGGGGAACATTTCTCTTCCTATTTTTCTTTTATTTGGAAATTATTTTTCTTTTCTACTTATTTGCATTGGCATCCAAACACATGAAAAATGACTTTCTTTTCTCAAGTTCCTCGTTCCGCGATCCAAACTTGACCTATATATATGCTTGAGATTTTCTTAAGGATTTAGTTTGCATTAAATAAGAGTTCTTGATGTAGGGTTCATTTTCAAGTTTGCAACTCCACTGCCATCTAGGGTGTTTAAACCTATCAAAAACTCCAAGCTCTTCTAATTTTAGTCCTACGTGGACCTATAGCGATGGACTTGCAAACTTGTGATACACGGAATCATTTCTCAGCCATGAATAGGATTTTGGTAAGTCGATTTTTATTGCTTTTTAGATTCGTACTTACTATAACTTATATAAACCGTTCTAAATTTATCATATGAAGGTCACTTGGACACGATAGTGCAAAGATTGAGTTGATTTTTATGAATTTTGACCCCGTTGGCTATGTTAAGAGACTCTCACAGTTCTCTCCTATCAAAAATATTGATGAGTGGTTTTGACTCCTCTTATTTTTCTAGCGTTAACTCTTGTTGTTCAGCAAAATCTCAGAATTATTGAACATCATAAATTGTGCACAAGGAGGAATTTTCTTCCAAACGGTCAATTACGGGTACGACTTTAACATTAGAAAAATGCTAAGTTTACTATCAAATATTTACAATTTTCTTACAACCCATACCCGTCCCCTGCTAACATGGTTCCACTCGGTCCCCCCTCTCCCCCAATCAATGGATGCCACGTAAGCGGTTATAAAGCTTACAACCAAAATTGGTTGTAAGCATAGCATTTCCCTTAACATTAAAGTCAACTTTAGGATGATTATGAGTCTATTTTTGTTCATCCACCAAAACTAGGATGAATGCTCACCCTTTCACTCAAAACAACACATGTGTCATTTTCACCCAACCTAAAATCATTTTGGGAGGAGAGCATATTTGTTGCCCCCAAATTTCTCATCTCCTATAAAAATATGGGTCCCACCAATTTTGGGTGTTATTTATTTTTATAGAAGAGCGGACATGTTTGAGACATGGAATTTTGGGACAGCAGATTTGCTCTGCTTTCGGAGTGGTTTGGTGAACATTCACACTAATTTTAACCACTAATTTGACACGTGACAACCTTTGAGTGGAAAAGTAAAAATACATCCTAGTTTAGGCGAACAAAATGGACTCATACTTGACAACATTTGAAGATGGGAACACCAAAATCTCACCATATTTATTGACCACGTGATGTTGATAACATTAATGTGATAGTCCCATAGATGATCAACACATAGACTGTCATATCATGTAATTAGTAAAATATGGTCAAATTTTGGTATCTCTGACATTACCTTTTGAAGATAGATTGTAAAAATATGATTTGTTTGCTATAGGTACCTTGTATTTCATGGTCCAAAGGTGAATCAAAAAAAAGAAAAAGAAAAAGAAAAACTATCTAGTTAGGTGCTAATGTCATTATTAATCCATAGATATAAGTAAATAAACTCTATCTTAACCTCAGCAAGTAGCTGAACAATTTAAGGTTTGGTTCATTCATTATGTTGCTGGTCTACTCTGATCACATTAGTTCTTCATAAAAATAATAATAACTCGTAAGCATTGAAGATCATGAATCATAATCTATAAGTAGGAAGTTAAAAGTGAAAAAATAAAAGTCAGGACGAGAGACTGAAACAATAATAGTATAACGACATTTCAAGCGATACACCTCTCCTAATATGTGTTACATCCTCCTCCTCTTCTTGTAAGAAAGGTGTATCATTTGGCATGTGCATATTAACTAAACCCATGTTTTCCAAGAGTAATTTTTTTTTTTTTTTAAGATATCCGGCGATACTTATGGGATTTTGTGCAAGCTGCATTGTATATATACCGTTTGGGTCCACTGTCCCAACTCCCACCATTATTAAATGGAAGGAATAAGACGCCCCCGTAGTTCGATCCACTCATCTTCCGTCATCCAGTCAGGGTCTTATACCTCTCCTCGGTAACCACAACCATTGAAGTTCGGTTCCGAGAGTAATTATTTTGAAACCAACATTTTTTCTTCTTCCTGTACACTGCCCTGCAACAACAATAGGAGTATACAATAGTATGTTAAAATTACTCTTCTTCCAAACCTTTAATAACTAACAATTTAAATTTTCGTTGTAACATATCCTCCCTTTAATTATTTATTTGTGCCCGTGGGAATGGGGTTAGGAAGAAGGGGCTCTAGAATGCCGACATGATCTTTTTTTTATTAGGTTGAATAATAATGAGAATGACTTTGTATTCTCACAAGTTCAAGTTCAACTACATAGGAACTCAAAATAGGAACTTGTCGTATGGTAATGACACGTAGACGCATTTTTTATATCCAACGGTTTGTAATTGATGAATTTGAGGAAATAGAAACTCATGATGACTTCCTCTAGGATTCTTGAATCGAAACCGACACGAGAAGGGTTCATGAGCTAATCTAGATGGAGGTCTCAAATTCTGAGTAATTAAATTCCAACGAGAGGATGTGGAAGGATTTGGCTAGACTCCACTTCACCATCCTAATTTGAACACATATATTGCTTGCTGACACGACTAATCTATCTACTACTTTGATAATCAATATTGCCGACTAGCTGGCGCGTGCGATCGATCGATCGAGTGTACTAACTACTAACAACCTTCTTTATCAGCTCTTGCATGCGACCGAGGATGCATGCACGGAAGTTAGATTGTCCTATCCGGAACTAATTTTGATTGCTCCTTAATCTTTATTGTAGGTCGGTCCTAGGGTCACCCACCATCCTGATCTCTTGTGATGTCACGCTGACGGGAAAGAAAGAAATTGTCCAAGTCAGAAGTCATCGGACTTACCTCTCCTGCATGTATGCATGATGTTTGATTTTCTTGACAATAGTGAGGAGATCAAAAATGTTGACAATTGCAAGATCGAAAAGTCCTTTTCTTGTTAGTATGCTGTTGTTTTTTATTATGAAATTCTTGTTTCGGTTTTGTCGTTTTTTTTATGGTTACTTTTTTTGGTAGTATACAAGGGCGGAGCCAGGATTTTAGTTTACCCCGGACTGAACTTAAAACGTCCAAAAAAAATTAACACAGTCAAAAGATGATAATTCAGGTAGTGGGACAGGCAGGAAAAGCATTATAAATGCAAATAAAATGAAGAGCAATTAACCTCTGGTCAGGAAATCATGTCTCCAAACAAAAGAGAATATTAAGTGTCAATTTTACTAAGATAATGTATCAAAGCATGTAAACATAGCGTTATGGGCCTGAAGAATTGCCTTCTAGATATCAAACATGTAAAGTTGCATTGGTGTATCAAAGCTTACAATAATGTATCAGTCTGTTATATTGCTTTGCATTTAAAATTTTCTGCGAATTCTCACCCCTAACGGGCACCCTCATTTTGCCGAACATAATAAAGATGTCTAAAATACACTAAAACGTTCAAAAATCAATAACATGTCTGTGTCGTGGTGCCCACATCATGTTGTACTCATATACATGTAGCATAAGTTATAGCTTTATAATTCTAAGTAAAAGTCACATAAGAGTATGCATTAAGGAGTAACCAACTGGGGTGGGCTGGAGCTTTATATACATGTAGCTAACAAACTATTAAAAAAACTAGGGTGGACTGGAGCCCACTTGAGCCAACTAATGGCTCCGCCACTGGCAGTATATGAGGATGTCCAAACTGTGTGATCGCATCGGAAGGTTTCAAAACTTTTAACCTCGATATATATTAGTAATGTGAAATTTTTATTTTTAGATTTATGTCTGCTTATTTTTAGAAAATGCAGGTCCTTAGAATGTCAGTAAAAGTATTTTTTTTAGAGTGGTTAAAAAAAATACTGTATTTGTAGAAGATCCTTAGAATGTCAGAAACGGCCATACGGTCTTATGGGATCCAATTTTCGCTATTGACTTGGTACTCCAACATTGCATTTATGAAGATTAAGCAAATTTTAGAGGAGGAGAGGACAATATTGCTTTTACTGAGAAGAAAAATTGGAAGAATTCAAAGTTCTTTCTCCATTTTCCACTGCCGAGGAAAGGGAAAGGTTACATACATGCATGCATTAGGACTTGCTTGGCACCTCTGGGCCAACTTCAGAACATGCCTGGGCATTATTGCAAGACATGGAATTGATGCATCAACAGTCATACATAAACAGGCAAAATTATTTAATTCTGCTGCTGTTCCCAAGGTCTATTAAATTTGGACACTATTGTTTCTTTACATTATGTAATAATTTTAGCACGATTTTTAGATACCAACTAGTAAATTTTATACTACATCATATAATTTATTTGCTGCAAGTGATATGGAACTTTAGTTTCTTCTCTAGATTAAAAGTATTACTAAAGGAAATAAAATTGTGGAGACTATATATATATATATATATATATATATATATATATATATATATATATATATATCTTCATCTTGTCTTATTTTCTATATTTGTTATTTTTTTTTTTGTTATATATATATATATATATATATATATATATATATATATATATATAGAAGATATATATATATATATATATATATATATATATATATATATATATATATATATATATATATATATATATATATATAGCAAATGACCCAAAAAAATATATATATAGCAAATGACCTCTAGCCTAGTGGTTAAGAGAGATGCATGCGACCCAAGTGGTCGGGAGTTCGAGTCCCGGTGGAGGCGAGTTCACCACAAGTACCCATTGCTTCAAAAAATATATATATATATTTTTGGAACCAGGTAAATTATTACTGGAATCGCTCCCACTAGGATTCGAACTCCTGACCACTCGGACTGCATGCATCTCTCTTAACCACTAGGCTAGAGGTCATCTGAGCTCACTAGGCTAGAGGTCATCTGCTAATGGACACTATATATATATATATATATATATATATATATATATATATATATATATATATATATAGTGTCCATTTCTTGTGGGCTCCAGCTCACTAGGCTAGAGGTCATCTGCTATATATATATATATATATATATATATATATATATATATATATATATATATATATATATATATATATATATATAGTGTCCATTTCTTGTGGGCTCCAGCTCGGGACCGTGACCGCTCTGCGGCCACCCAGCCATTCCGTGCCGTGCCCAGGGGAGGGCTCGAACTTGAGACCTCCCCCAAGTGATCCCCCCTCCCTAACCGCTTGTGTTATATATATATATATATATATATATATATATATATATATATATATATATATATATATATATATGGGTCTTCTACAATACAAAATGTCATTTTATTGTATTGATGCATGACAAATATGGACCATTCATTTTTTATCCAATGGTTCTTATTAAAAGGACTTTCTTGTAATATGATTAGAGTTGGCAAGTGTTGGTGTTTTTTGCCTTTGGACTAGAAAAGATAGTCCCACATCGGCTACACCAAATTGTGAGTATCTCAATATAATGCATTGCTTGTGTTGAGGTGTGCACATGAGGTGTAGTGGGGCACAAGTTTGTGCCATGTGGGAGTATTTTCCTAGAAGGAAAAAGGATTAAATCCAACAAGGATGCAAGTTGATTTTTGTTGTGCGGGCTCGGACTCGGACACGGACTCCAGGATGTCTCGTGCATGCACGGAAGTGTTCGGGGGGTAGGCGTGGACTGGCACACTTCTATGCTGATTGTGGGATGATCTAAAATATCAAACTCTATTTTTGAGTATTGGTATTTTAGTCCCACATCGGATAGGAGAAGAGGTGAAGTCTCAACTCCACTCTATAAATAGAGCCCCTTGGCCTCCTTTGAAAGATGCACCAAGAAGAGAATTAAGAGAGTCTGTAAAGTCCAGGAAGCCCGTTCAAGTCTCAAATATTGACTTACGAGCGTTCCAGAAGTTCTTCGTGAACTTGCTGGTTCCTGGAAGCAGATCGTGTTGGGGCGAATCTTGCTTTGAGCAACGGTGATCTTAATCACCCCAGCAAGAACCTTTCCTCTTCTTCTTTCTTCTTTCTTCTCCTTCATCTAAGTTGTAACTCAGTTCTGTCCATCTGCAACTGCGATTGCAAGGAAGAATGTGAGATTTATTTTCTGAACTCAGTTCTGTCCGTCAGCAACTGCGATTGCGAGGAAGAACGTGAGATTTACTTTCTGATTATTGTTGCTTTTGTAATCAGATTTATATTATAGTGTTCCTCTTGGATCTCGAGAATAATCAGAAGGTGAACGTTTGTTGAACCTCTGATCTCGACATCGAGTCTACCATCTTTGATCAAGCCCCGGGACTAACAATCTCAAAGCAAGATCCTTGTAGATGGAGAACTCTCGTGCTTCTCTCATCGATACCAGCTTTAACGAGTTGGAGAAATTCGACGGAGAACATTTTTAAATCTGGAAGAGGAAGGTCACCCTTAATCTTCAACTCATGGACGTAGACCATGTGTTGATTGAGGATGAACCGACAATTCCAGAAGGAGGAACTGTCGATGCTATTGCTGCTGCACTCGTCAAGCAGAGCAAATGGAAGAGAAAAAAAACAGCATATGTAAACTGCTGATTCTCAATTCTATGGAAGACTCTCTGGCAGAGTCATATTCCAAGAAGGAGAATGCCAAAGAGATCTGGGATTCTTTGGGTAAGCTATATGAAGATGATGAGAACAGGTCCAAAATCTTCATCGTCGAGAAGTACCACAAGTGGCTCTTCGAAGACGAAATGGCGATGCTACCTCAAGTAAAGGAATTCCTGAAGTTGTGCCAGAAGTTAGATGACGAGAAGATGTCCCTCGTCGACAAGTTTGTCGTTGGAGGGATAGTCTCGAAACTTCCTGCTGGTTGGAGCAACTTCTATGCTAGAATGCATCGAAAGAAGCTGGGCATTAGCTTGGAAGATCTTCTACAAGAGATCCACGTTGAGGACGAAATTCGATCTCAACAGAAGATGGACTCTCTGTCCAAACAACTGGCTAAGGCCAACTTGGTACAGACAAGAGAGTTCAAGGGGAAGCAGGTGGCTTCTCATCACAAGAAGAAGGACTCCACTAATCTAAACGGTCCTTCGTTCAAGCAACAGAAGTCCAAGTCCCACGTGACTTGCTTCAACTGTGACAAGAATGGCCACTACATGAGTGAATGCCAATCCAAGCCCAAACCAAAATAGCAGGTATAGCTAAACTTGGTTATTTTGATTACTTAACTTGGTTGCTATTGTTGCACAGGTTGAGTTATCTAGCGTGCTAGCTAACTAGTGGTCTGACACTAGTGCATCTGACCACGTGTGCTCTCAAATGAGCTAGCTGTTCACCAAGGACGTGTCATGTTATGACGAAGGTCTCGATGGCGAACATATATCTAGCAGAAGTTCTGAAGATCGAGACAGTGATTATTAACCACCGACAAGGACACTGGAATGCGTGTTGCACGTACCAGAGATTTTTCGGCGATCTGATCTCAGAAAGTCTGTTATCTGATACAGACTTGAAATATGGACATTCGTACTAGCCAGATGTAATTTTTTGGCGAGGAACATGCTTCGAAAAGATGTTCGGTGCTGAAGGAATGTTCGAACTTCTGCTGATGGCGATGAAGTTACTTCATTGAGTAGACTGAGAGTTGTTCTATGACAGAAGCAGACTCAAGCTGTCCTACCGGGACCTTATCTTCGGAATGTGGGGGTAAGGAGGTGGAGGAGTTTAAGGTCTGTGCAGATACAAGACTGTTGGGAAGCTGCTCAGACGATTGAACTAAAGTACTGATCATCTGGAGTTAGTACACTCAGATATCTGTGACTTTTATCAATTCTCCACAGAGGCCGGTTCGAAGTGTTCAGGGCTGAAGCTGAACGTTAAACCGATCTACAACTACTCAGAAGTGATCGAGATGTAGAGTAGAGGTTTCATGAATTTGCATCGTTCTGCAAAGAACATGGAATCATCAATGAGACTACTGCTCCATATTCTCCTCAATCTAACGGGATAGCGGAGAGGAAGAACAGAACGTTGACAGAAATGATGAACTCAATACTGTTAACTATGGGTCTTCCTAAATGCTAATGGGGAGAAGCTGCATGGACGACCACTTTTATTCTAAATAGAGTGCCGTATGCAACTTCGGACGTAACTCCTCATGAACACTGGTTCAAAGTCAGACCTAACTTGAATGTCACTCGAGTGTGGGGGTCTCTGGCTTATGTGAAGCTCCCAGATCTGAAGATTCAGAAGCTGGGGACTTGGACTACGAAGATAATCTTTTTGGGGTATGCCGAGAAGAGTGATGCTCGGAGATTTTTTGATATTGAGTCTAATCATATCATCGAATCTCGTGATGACAAAAACATTGTTCTTTCGGACATTCTGAAAAATGATGTAGGTGCAAATGAGACTGAAATCTCATATGGGCCAGTAGTCCAAGAAAAAGCTGTTGTTGAAGAAACAACTCTTGTACCAGAACTCGCAGAGCCGTCAGCTAAGCGAGCGAGGAGACCGAAAGATTTCGGAGATGACTTTGTCACCTATCATGTGGAAGCAGATCCGCTTACCTATGATGAGACGATGAAGACCAGAGATGCTATCTTCTGGAAGGAGGTAGTGAATGACGAGTTTGACTCTATCACCTCCAATAACACATGGGTGTTGGTAGATCTACCTGAAGGAGAAAAGCCCATCGGATGTAAATGGATCTTCAAGAAGAAGATGAAGGCAGATGGAACTATTGACAAGTTCAAGGCCAGGCTGGTAGCCAAGGGATTTTCTCAGAAACAGGGGATAGACTACTTTGACACGTACGCTCCAGTAGCTCGGATGACCACCATCAGGATGTTGATAGCTCTAGCAGCTATACATAAGTTGGTGATACATCAGATGGATGTAAAGACCGCATTCCTGAATGGAGAGCTGATCGAAGAGATTTACATGCAACAGCCAGATGGATTTGTCGTCAAAGGTCTTGAAGACAAAGTCTGCAAGTTGGTAAAATCATTGTATGGTTTGAAGCAAGCTCCCAAGATGTTGCATGAGAAGTTTGACAAAGTTATTAGGTCAAACAGCTACAGAATCAGCGAGACGGACAAATGTGTTTATACAAAGTTCGCTGATGGAAGAGGAGTCATCGTTTGTCTGTACGTGGACGATATGCTAATCCTAGGTACGGATATAGGCTGTGTCACAGAGACAAAGAAGTTTCTCTCAACCAAGTTCAGTATGAAGGACTTGGGGGATGCAGATGTCATCTTGGGACTCAAGATCATCCGGACAGACACTGGACTAGCGCTGTCACAGTCTCATTATGTTGAGAAGATGATCACTCGTTACGGGTATCAGGATCTTCCAGGGATCGATATGCCGTACAAGTGTGATCTGAAACTGAAGCCTAATTCAAGGGAAAGCGTCAGACAGCTGGAGTATGCAAGCGTAATTGGAAGTTTGATGTATGCTACTACTGCCACAAGGCCTGACATAGCTTTCGCTGTGAGAATGCTGAGTCGTTTCACGAGAAACCCAGGCATTGAGCACTGGAAAGCTGTGAAACGGGTTATGAGAGATCTCAAGAAGACTCAGACATATGCACTGCACTACAACGGGTATCCGACAGTAGTGGAAGGCTTCAGTGATGCTAGCTGGTGTTCAGATGTGGAAAGCGAGAGATCCACAGGTGGATATGTCTTTTCCTTGGGTGGAGCTGCTATATCGTGGAAGTCGAAGAAGCAGACTATACTCACTCGTTCCTCCATGGAATCTGAATTCTATGCACTTGAAGCTGCAGCAGATAAAGCAGAATGGCTTCGGGAGCTCATGTATGATCTTCCAGTGGTTGGGGCTCAGATACCGGCAATACCGATATACTGTGACAACCAGGCGACTGCGGCGGTGGCATCAAATGACCTCTTCAACGGGAAGAAGAGGACTGTGCGGTTGAAGCACAGGGCAGTACACGATCTTATCAAAAGAGGTGTAATTGCAGTGATTGATGTTCGGAGTCAGGAGAACCTGGCAGATCCGTTCACAAAGGGCCTCAAGCGCCAGTTGGTCGATGACACAGCTTGTAAAATGGGCTTGAAGGCATTCTGATAGTGTGTCTTTGTAATCCTACCATAAAGTTTTATGCTATTAGTTCAAAGAGAAATCTACTAGGCATCTAACTTTTGGTTCAAAGGAGGATCACTGACTGGAAAACTATCAGGTAACAGTGGGTACTTGTTCTCTGAAACATGGAAGGGATACGGACCCATAACTACTGTTGTCTACTATGTATTTTTCTGCGGAAAAAACAAATCCTGTGGAAGGTTGGCTTAAACGCCTTAACGAGTTCTCAGGCAGAGTGAATGCCTGGTGTGCTTTACAGGAAGCACGGTAGAGCAGCACTACAAGGAGTGAAACTCCATGCTACAGTGGGATGACTCCACCATGAGGTTCCCAGGTAGGGGTAATGCCTCGGCTTTGCAAGCCAAGTCATAGCGGCGTAGCACCGCAAATAGGCAGGTAGCCTAATGCTGTATGACGTAATTAAAGAGTTGTAGACAGCACTACAAAGGGGAGGATGGCCCCATGTTACAGTGGCACGACACCACGATGAGGTACCCAGGTAGGGGTAAAGCCTCGGCATTGCAAGCCATGTCGTTGCGGCGTAACACCGCAAGGAAGCCTTAGGCTTCATGCTGCGTAGTTTGGCACTACAAAGAGGCTTGTGACCTCATGCTATAGTAGTATGACACTACGATGAGGTTCCCAGGTAGGGGTAATGCCTCGGCTTCAGGCCATGTCATAGCGGCGTAGCACCGCAAGGAAGCGCAAGGCTTCATGCCATATCTCTTTAATAAAGAACTCACCTATAGTGTATGGAAAGAGATATCAGGCCGTCTCTTGAGGGTAAACTTGTAGATGCCCAAAATTATACACTGAAACCAGGCTGGCACAAGGCCTTCAATGTGCAGCCAGAAGCACAGTTGATGTCATTATGTGAGTAGGAAGAATTACAGTTATGATGCAGAATTCAAGGCTTAGTCCATTCTTGTATCAATCTGTTATTTAACCTATGCGGGAAGATTCAAGTCGTAGCGACATCTCTCCTAATGCATGATGGGCAATCACTGTGGGGAACGCTCAACCCATATATTGAGATATGTGGGGGATTGTTGGTGTTTTTTGCCTTTGGACTAGAAAAGATAGTCCCACATCGGCTACACCAAATTGTGAGTATCTCAATATAATGCATTGCTTGTGTTGAGGTGTGCACATGAGGTGTAGTGGGGCACAAGTTTGTGCCATGTGGGAGTATTTTCCTAGAAGGAAAAAGGATTAAATCCAACAAGGATGCAAGTTGATTTTTGTTGTGCGGGCTCGGACTCGGACACGGACTCCAGGATGTCTCGTGCATGCACGGAAGTGTTCGGGGGGTAGGCGTGGACTGGCACACTTCTATGCTGATTGTGGGATGATCTAAAATATCAAACTCTATTTTTGAGTATTGGTATTTTAGTCCCACATCGGATAGGAGAAGAGGTGAAGTCTCAACTCCACTCTATAAATAGAGCCCCTTGGCCTCCTTTGAAAGATGCACCAAGAAGAGAATTAAGAGAGTCTGTAAAGTCCAGGAAGCCCGTTCAAGTCTCAAATATTGACTTACGAGCGTTCCAGAAGTTCTTCGTGAACTTGCTGGTTCCTGGAAGCAGATCGTGTTGGGGCGAATCTTGCTTTGAGCAACGGTGATCTTAATCACCCCAGCAAGAACCTTTCCTCTTCTTCTTTCTTCTTTCTTCTCCTTCATCTAAGTTGTAACTCAGTTCTGTCCATCTGCAACTGCGATTGCAAGGAAGAATGTGAGATTTATTTTCTGAACTCAGTTCTGTCCGTCAGCAACTGCGATTGCGAGGAAGAACGTGAGATTTACTTTCTGATTATTGTTGCTTTTGTAATCAGATTTATATTATAGTGTTCCTCTTGGATCTCGAGAATAATCAGAAGGTGAACGTTTGTTGAACCTCTGATCTCGACATCGAGTCTACCATCTTTGATCAAGCCCCGGGACTAACAGCAAGTTCCCCTTTTGACCGGTTGATAAACTTGCTATTGTAGGTCACTGTGTATTTTAATGCAATGTTTTCCTTTTTTAAATAAGTCACCAGGTTAATATGACATGCTATATCAAGTTAACTTCCAAGTCAATGAGACAACTTTCACACTTTTCAATGCATTTTTTTTGTCATGTATCGATACATTCATCTATTGAAGAATTTCACATATATATATATATATATATATATATATATATATATATATATATAATTGTTGCGAACTCGTCTCCACTTGGGACTCGAACTTCGACCACTTGGGTTGCATGCATCTCTCTTAACCACTAGGCTAGATGTCATTTGATATATATATATATATATATATATATATATATATATATATATATATATAGAGAGAGAGAGAGAGAGAGAGAGAGAGTCCTACAGTGATGCTAATTTTCGACATAAAAAGACATAAAGCAAAATACTCCTTGATTATTTTCTTTTTCCTAAGAATTATAGACCCCTTAGAGAAATAATAAGATTAAAAAGCCGTGACCAATAACCCATTTGGTGCATAGACAAGGGACCATTGTCCTCAACTTTGCCCTTCTCTCATACTAATGCTGGTTCTTTTGAGGGCAAAACTTCTTTCATGTTTGAAAAAATAAAAAAAGGGAACTCAAATATCCAGCAATTATAATAATCATCATATTTGAATAGAGAACTGATGAATTATTAGGGATAATTCTGCATACATTTTGGACCTCTAAGCTTAGGAAAGTACTCTTAAGTAATGTTGCAACCATTAATTGTTCTCTTGAAAGTTTACTTGCGCTTATCATGGAGCTATAGAAGCCTATCATCTATATATCTCTGAAGTCATACTCACAGTTCTCAGAATTTCTTGAAAGTTATTCATGTACTTTTCCATATGTATTGTAATTTGGCATTGTAGTATATTTTGTGGAGCTTAACTTGTAATATATGTTATTTGTATCCCATGTTTTTGTATCTTTCCATATCAGTACACTCACTTACTACAGTAAGAAAACCTGCAGAAAGTAATATCTAATGTAACTGAGCTTGAACATTGCTCTGTTCTCCAAACTTTTGGTTGGTAACTTACCTATAAGTAATTGACTATCATTGATGGTAAGTAGTTAGATGTTGGATGTGCATGTGATGAAAGCTCCTTTCGTCCAAACGCTATAGTTGGAATACCGCTAGGATATATAATTTAACCTTTTTTTATATAAGTAAAGAGCAGAGCATAAGACCGAGTAAGCAATTGTAATCAAAGAGTTATAACTTCGGTCAATTTCAAGACCCAAATCCTAATATCCATGCATATGTGAGATCCTGAAACTAAATCTCTCTTGTTTTTATATAATTTGCATTTTATGTAGGAAGAGAATAATATCCCTTGTATCATCTTTTTTGATCTTCGTAGTTTCGACTAATTCGTTACTCGATCCTAGTTTGATTGATCAAGAGATATTTAGTTTTAGGGTCTCACATATACATGAATATTAGGATTTGAGTCTCGAAATTGACAGATGTCAGAGTTTAGGTCTCGAAATTACTATTCACGTAGGCTAACAGTAATTTCGAGACACCAAATCCTAACATTGGTCAAATTGGTACATTGTGAGACCCTAAAAACTAAATAACCCTAAAAACAACAGTGGCCGAATTGGTTCATTGTTCCTGGTTGACCTGAGGTCCTTCTTTGGAAGGTAATGTGGAATTGCAGCTATCGGAACTTAAGGCGTGGAAATGTCCATTATTGTATCTAAAGTGTGCTATAGGTATAGGTAGCTCAAAGTGACAACCATATGTGCACATTTCATTATGAAACACGAGACAAATTTTATACTGCCATTACCATCCTACAATTCCGGACCTAACTATGAAAAGGAAAAAAACCTAGCTTGGAAAGACTCGGACTAGTTACAAAACTCTACCTAGCTAGCTTCAAGTGATCATGTATCTAGCGTAACAAGAACTAGCATACCAACAAAACAGTACAAAGAAGAAGAAGAAAAACACACAACAAAAACAATCGAACGGGCAAATTGTGTTAACTACCTCTATGTTATACACTTATTACAGAAATCACTCGTACTTTGAAGCTAATTAGACGAACCACTCCTATAAGTTTATATTTTCCATAAAAACTTATAACACTGACAACCTGTGTGTTTTGTAAAGTGTAATTATTTTTGGAATATGGACATTTCCTTTTATACTCATAAAATATAGGAGGGTAATTGTATTTATTTCAAATGGGCACGGAATGCTATAAGTCACAACTTGACATAGTTAGAATCCATCATTTCCGTCTGTCTTGTCGGTATTCTAACTTGACGTAGTTAGAATACCGACAGGAAAGTACGTCTTGACCTTCCTCTTGCCTTTGTTGGCGACGTTTATCAACGCTATAGAAAAGCGTCACCAGTCTAGAAAGAGTTTAAATCATAGCGATCGATCATACATGTGAAAGGGAAGAATAGTATCTTATTTTTCTTCTTCCCATTGCTCCAATTGTTGGTTGGATGTGCTTTTAAGTCACACGGGAAGCTTGCTGACAACCAATACTAGTGGGAAGGACTGTGGTAACGCACAAGGAAACAAAGGAAAGAATAATGGGGGGCCATGAGAGAGAGAGAGAGAGAGAGAGAGAGGTCAAGGACTTGTGAGGGAGAAATGTTTGAAGAATTAATGGTTGAGAGAAGTGTAAGTTGTAGAGAAGAAACAGAGGCATTTGTGCCTTACTTTACTACATGTACCATTGGAAATTCATGATATGTGTGTTCACTTTGTAGGAATTTCTGAGCAGCAATTGATAGCACCACAATTGACATTTTCTCTCGAGTGCCACCCTTTCAAAAAAGAAAGCAAACTTGTGTTTCATACGGAATCATAGCATACCTATAGATTGTAAAGACTCTAACTCAAGTGGTTTATATTATTTGGAAAGACCAAACAATTGGAAATTCATAGACTTGGCTTGGCTTCTTAAGTGTCTTAGAATCATTTGTGAGGAACTAACTGAAAAGAAAATCAAGAAATTAAGGAAATTAGCTACCTTCTCATTGAAGAAATTATACTTTATTTGTTTTAAGCAGCGGGCTCATCAATCATTCACCTAATTTGGGGGCCAGAAATTAGAAGCTAATTTTCCAATTCCAACTCAAACATGTTCTTAATAAACTGTTCCCATTAGACTGTGAATGTTTCTGGAAAAGAAAATGTTATTTTGTCCGTCCGCAGGAGAGGAGTTGACCGTACTGGTCCGCGTCCGCAGAAAATAGCAGTTCCTTCTAGAAATGCATAGTTTTCCATAGAGCAAATGGACTCATCATCGAAAAAGGACGGATTTTGTAAAACTATTTTAGCAAATAAGAAAAGAAAGAAATTTAGGAATATTTTACCAGATTAAACAATAATAATATAATTTTTTGGGGCGCGTGTGTGTGAAATGGTGTTTGTAAAATGGTGGGAGTTCGCGGACGACGGAACTTTGTAGGAATTTTGACCCACGTCATATATATATATATATATATATACATATATATATATATATATATATATGTGTGGGTTTCACAGCTGTTTAATCTTAAACCATCTAAATCATGTATATTTCATCAACAATTTCATTTTAAAATTTTTAAAAACAAAACAAAGTCCCATAGGTAGTTATTTTCTCATGTAGGTTAAAATAAAATTAAAACCTAAAATCCTCCTACATGAATGTATAAATATTAAAATATTTTAGAATTTAAATTATATTTAAACTAATTAAATGATATTATATAACTAAATACATATCCAAAAGTTTAAAAATATATTTATAATAAACCATAACAAAAATATATACAAATTATATTTAAAATATTCTAACATAATTTAAATTTTAATTTTTTAATAATATTTTAGTTTTTTTTTAACGTGCAAGTAACTAGTATATATAAAGTTGGAAGACGTCTCACGACACAGCAATCAATATAAATTCATAATCTTCAAAAGTTTGAAGGTTGGTTACAATTTGGACAAAAACTTGTAAGTATATACTTAGAAATCGGGGCATACATTCCAGTGAAAGAAAAAAGAGAGAGGATTATGATATTTTTTAATTAGTATAAATGTTTAAATTAGTGGATTTGTAAAGAAAAAATATTCTTATATAATGACATTTTTTAAAAAAATGTTGCATCAAAAATTAGTAATATTTCTGATAGTTAGATTATATATTAATATAGATATATACGAGGGAGAAGAATTGTAACGAGAACATGTTTATATTATGCAGAAATATATGAGAAATTTCGAGTTGCACATATTTTTTAACACAATTCAAGGTACACTCCACCGAATTATCATAATGCACGATATACCCCAATTTTGACAAAAAGCGTCAGTCAATAAGTAATGGTCAACTAAAATTTATGACTAAAATACCCTCATCCTATTCTCTCTCCTTCCTCCCTCTTTCTTCGACGCCAGTAGCCGAAGGGGGGCGCGTAACAGCAGCGGTAGCAACCGCCGGCGGGGAGGAGGCAGTGCGGCTTGACGAAAAAAGTGAAGGGAGGAGAGAGAAGGGGGTGATGATACTTTGGTTATAAATTTTAGTTGACGTCAAAAGTGTTGGATGTCATGTATTATAGTAGTTGGTGGAGTTCACCTTCAATTGTTCTAAAAAAAAAAAAAAAAGTTTATTTAGTAATAGAGTTTCACATATAGTGGATATTGGGGTTTATGTATCGAAATTGTGCAACGTTATAGTTTTGGTTTCGAAAGTATTGTTCACTAACCTAAGTGAACAGTTATTTCAAAATCCAAATTTTAATGTTAGACAATTTCGAAACCCATGTTCTAATATGACAAGTAGATTGAACATAACGATCCGTCATTTCTTAGAAAGAGAGTGAGAGAGTCGTGATGACTCATGAACCACGACTCTTCTCCTTTCTTCGACTCGTACCTATCGCCCCCTAGAGGACTCTTATCCATCGTTTAGTTCTCTAATTGTTCGTACTTTCGTTAGAATTGTTTTGACTTTCCTTGTTATTTCTTGGTTATCATTTAGTTGTTAGTTGGGTGCATGCACTAGGAGAACAAGGCTAAATAGCAATATATATATATATATATATATATATATATATATATATATATATATATATATATATATATATATACTTCCCCAAAAAAAAAAATATATATATATATATATATATATATATGTTTATTCTTCTTTAGTCTTTCCTTCCTTTTTCTTCATGTGGCATTGGATTGATTTGAAATTCTCGCCTAAGAGCATCTCCAACCCTATTGTGAGTTTGAAAAAATGGTTGCCACATAGGATTGACAACCATTTTTTCCAAAAGTACTTCTCCAATGCAAATGTGAAATAAAGTGTGGAGTTGACATGGCAATGACATGGCAAAGACAATGTGAAGTTGGTTGTCTAGATCTAGACAATGCACTTCACAATGTCTTTATGTCCACATCATCATTTGTGAATAAAAATATTTATAAAAAAGTTAAAGAAGTGGAAGAGTTGCCTTGGAAGTTGGAAAAAATACTTTTTATTGTCTTCTCGATACTTTTGCATTGGAGAGAGTTTTTATATCTCATTGTCTTTTGAGATATAATTTTGCCACATAAACAAAACATTGTCTTGTGGCTCATGCCACATAGGAGCCACCTAAGACTCACAACACTTAACAAGACAATAGGGTTGGAGATGCTCTAATAATTGTAGACACTAGTGCATGTCAATGTTACATTCCTATTCTAAACGTGTAAAATTTGTAGACTTCCTATTTGAATGTGATGTATCATTCAGAAATTATTTTTTTGGAATTAAATTTTATTAAAAATTATATTTTCATGTTTCGTGCGTATATAAATATTTCCGAAAAAGAATATTAAACGAACTTAAAATAAAACAAAAAAAATAAAAAATATATGAAAAAGATAAAAAAAAAATGAAAAAAATAAAAAGATTTTCTTAATATAAAAAATATCTTAGACGAACGATAAAATACCACATATTTCTAAGGAATAGGATTTCTATGTCTTATGGACAAATAATTTATTCGAATATTCGTAATTTTTAAAAATAAAATTTTATAACCTAAACTAAATATAAAATAGATTTTTCACCTTAAATTTGCAAAAAAATAATTCCATACTAGACGTCCCTTTAGGTTTCTAGATCAACCATAAAACCATTACAATGGCGGTGCTACCAGAATTATGAAGAAAACAAATTTTCATCAATTTCTTGACAGATTTGTACACTTTTCAGAGATTAATTGATATGATTCATTCTAGAGATAGGTATATGATTTAGCACCCAAATTAATCTTTGAGGACATTTCATTCTTTCCAACAAATAGTTAGAATTGAAAGGTTATTTGCACTCTTGAAAAAAAGAAATCATACCTCTCTGGCACTCCATTGGATAAATATAGAATTTAGGAGTTCGGATCTACTGTCCGAAAAATTCTGTCCACTTTTCTTGTAATTTTTCTACTTTTTTCCATTTTTTTTACTGGTGGGTCCTACGAGATAAATAGCTATAGAGGACAAAACAAAGAGAATTTTTCGGACAGCAGATCGAGACTGAGAATTTAAATACGTAGATCTAAAAGGTAATTAATTAGTGTCACTTTGGTCAAAAATGGACATCCAACAAACCACCAAACACCCACTCGACGAGTGAAAAAGAAATGCAAACCACACAAAAATTATTAGCTGTTGTGAAACCCTTAGATATTCACCATTATGTCATGAGTTACACATGACCCTTGGGATCATGTAACTCATGACCCTTGGGTTATGTAACTCTTGACCCTTGGGTTGCCCCTTATCACTATATATATGGCCCTTGCCATATGATGAAATGAAGAGGAATAAAAATACTATTCTACAAGATCTCGTCTCCCTTCGAACACGTTATCAGCACGAGTAACATACAGATATTCTGCCTCATTTATTTCATTTGTTTCTAAGTGATATCCGTTTAAACGAATGTCCTTGAAACTTATGAGGTTCCTACTTGATTTAGGAGAGAATAGTGCATCTTTTATTACTAGTCTTGTTTTATTTGGGAGCAATATAATTGCTTCACCAGATCCTTCTATTATGTTTGATAGTCCTGATATCGTAATAACGGGACCGTCATAATCATATAAGCTATAAAAATAGCTTTTTTCTCGAAGGATTGTGTGCGTCGAGGCGCTGTCCACAAGGCATTCACACTTCATCTATAGATCTATGAAAAAACAACAACAAACCATCGTAATTAAAACAACGATTTTGAAATACAATTTTTGTTTTAAAAAAAATCTCTTATATCTATCGACGGACCGATATAGAGAGGTCAATAAGTTGCTTGCAAAAATGCATAATTTATAAATACAATTTGAGCAAAAAAATAATAATATTCGGTCATCCCCTTTCGGTAGCTCTACGTGAATATGACCAGGCGGGAAAATGAGGGAGGAGGATCACCACGGGAAAATCAGGAAAAATGTGGTATAACGGACTAAGTGAGTTTCTTGCTACGCAAGGATTTACTAATGATAAAGTCTGCCCATGTATCTTTATAAAAAGATCGGGAACAGGATTTGTTATAGTCGCCGTTTATGTCGACGACTTAAATCTCATTGGATCTCATGCAGCGATCACTGAGATATCTGAAAGCCTTAAGACAACTTTTGAAATGAAAGACCTAGGCAAAACAAAGTATTGTCTTGGCTTACAGATCGAACACCTAAAGGGTGGTATCCTGTTACACCGATCTACATATACACGAAGATTACTTAAACAATTTCACATGGATAAATGTCATCCCCTTAGTACACCAATGGTCGTTCGATCATTGGATGTAAAGAAGGACCCTTTCCGTCCACTGGAAGAGGGGGAGGAATCATTAGGTCCTGAAGTACCTTACCTAAGTGCCATTGGGGCACTACTCTATCTGGCTAACTGTACGCGTCCTGATATAGCGTTTTCAGTTAACTTATTATCCAGATACAGTACAGCGCCCACAAAGCGCCACTGGAATGGAGTGAAGCATCTTCTGCGCTACCTCCAAGGGTCTATAGACCTAGGACTATATTACCCGAATAGTGGGTCTTCCACTTTACTTGGTTATTCAGATGCAGGTTATAGATCAGATCCCCACACAGAGAAATCACAAACTGGATTTGTGTTTACTTTCGGTGGTACGGCTATCTCCTGGAGGTCCGTCAAACAGACCAGTATGGCTATCTCATCCAACCATTCTGAACTCCTGGCAATCCATGAAACAAGCAAGGAGTGTGTTTGGCTTCGCTCTGTCATTCAGCACATTTTGGCATCTACTGGCCTGAAGACTGGTGAACTTGAGCCTACTACCCTTTTTGAAGATAATGCAGCATGCGTAGCTCAACTTCAGAAAGGATACATGAAGAGTGACAAGACGAAGCACATATCCCCCAAATTCTTCTTGACGCACGACCTTCAAGAGAAGGGACAAGTCAAAGTACAACAAATTCAATCTTGTAATAACTTAGCAGATTTGTTTACCAAAACACTGCCACGATGTACTTTTGTAAAGCTTGTAAGAGGAATAGGGATGAGGCAACTAAAAGACCTGCAAGCCTGAAGCTTGTATAGATCAGGGGGAGTAAAACTATAGGATTGTACTCTTTTTCCTTAGGACTGATGGTTTTTCCCACTGGGTTTTCCACAGCCAAGATTTTAATGAGGCAAACCAAGTTTACTCTGGATCCAGCAGTATCCACCCCATTAGCTTATTGAAACCTGAAGTATTTCATAAGTAGATCCAAGAAAATGGATGAATAAGGGGGAGTGTTGTGAAACCCTTAGATATTCACCATTATGTCATGAGTTACACATGACCCTTGGGATCATGTAACTCATGACCCTTGGGTTATGTAACTCTTGACCCTTGGGTTGCCCCTTATCACTATATATATGGCCCTTGCCATATGATGAAATGAAGAGGAATAAAAATACTATTCTACAAGATCTCGTCTCCCTTCGAACATTAGCAAGAAAAAAAAAAAAAACTTAAAAGGCTATTTCTTTTTAGGTGAGAGACTACTTTTATCGTTAGCTACTTTTATTGTTTGTTAAAAGCAACAACAATTCAAATTTGACATAAAAAAAAAGAAGTTTATTTCAACTTTTGGGGTCTGCTTGGTAGTTGTTGATAGTTATAAGCGGTTATGAGACCTCCGATTTTGAATGTGAAAGTTTCTTTAAACCAATCTAATCCATGTCACGAAACTTATTAACGTAAAAGTTTTATTTTTTAAAACAACAAAATTATTTATATGTCCATATAGAAACAAAAATTCTCTTAAATATTATATTATTGTCTCACAAACAATAGCTTATACACTCATATAGTTTGCAAGCATAAAATTGTTTGGCAAGTAGTAAAAATGTTGAGAGAAAAGTGTTCACTACCATAGCAAAATTTTATTACAATAATTCACTGTCACATTAAATTGACTGCAACATTTTAAAAAACTCACATTTTAGAAGAAGTATCCGTCAGCTGGGACGTCATAGGAAACAAAGATGAGAAAGAAAAAAAGTAGGATATTGGTAGTTGTAGTTATATATTTTTTTAATAATGATATAAATGAGAAAAAAATTAGAAACCTTCAAAAACTATGATTTGAGGTGTTTGTAAATACACAAAAATTATATTGCACTGATTTTAGGGGTATTTTTATTGACCAAAATCAGCGACTCAAAAAAATTATCAAACAAGATTTATGTTTAAAACTTCATAAACGACCGACTCAAAAAACTTCCAAAAATGATAAATAAATACCATTGTCAAGCAGACCCTTAGCCTTTATTCTCTCTATTTTATCTAGTATATATTTTTTTCCTCTATCAATTTGGATTACGCTTACATTTCTTTTGAACCTCATTTGAAACCAAGCACATGAAAGTAAACCAAGTACATCAAGTTCTTTCAGAATTCAAATGGTCATATTTTGAAAACACTGGTCTTAGAACATTCTGAAATAAGCGTTTGTTCAAACACAACTGCAATCAAATCTTGATCTTATTCTTATATATTTCACATTGTGATCTAGTTTGGGTTCCTTGTAATCAATTTATAAGTAACTAGTCATGTGCACATGCGTTGCACCTAAAAAATTTATCTAATGTTATTGAAAATAGTTTAAATTAGAATTTCTTAGATATAGTTTGAATATATTTTAATTATGATTTGTTATATATTTATTTATATTATAATTACGATTTGTTATAGATATGTTTATATTCTAATTACAAATTATTATAGATATACGTGTAGATAGTTAGATAATATCATATATTTAAGCTATTAGTTATATTTATTTATTTTCTTAATTTTGTAATTACGTAGGAATATACATACGACTTAGAAGGAGCCTTTTGAAATCGCTTCACAATATTAGAGATTTTTGCTTATTTTCAGAACCAAATTGACTACTACAATGTACCTTATTTTCAAGGGAAAAAAAACCACATACATACCTTAAACAAACAAGCTAATTTAGGTGAAGCATATATTCCCTCCAAATGTTGTTTTTTTTAAACAAATCAAAAGAATATATAAAGCCTAACGGTTGGTTGGCTGGCTGGCTTAAATAGACTGGTTGGTTTCGAATTGTGCGAAGAAATTATGGGATTTAAGCAACGATGCATATTTGCTTACTTGGGTTGGATTCTATAGATTATGGAGGAATTCTCAGTTGTATGGTTATATCAATTAAGAAGATTGTAGATCACATCAAATCATTTTTGGAAGAAAATGTTCTGTACTTGCATAATTGGAACAGAAAAACAATTCGTAAATGGTGAGTGGTGTTGGTTCTTCTTGTCTTTGTCTTCGCGCTTAATAAAAGAATTAACTATTTTTCTTCCTATGTAATGGAATCGATAATGCCTTAATAAAAGATAAAGCAAATTTTTGATAGTTATATATGTTATTGTTTGAAATGTTGGATTTGTAACTATTGTGCACTTATGAAAGAGGATGAGGCACTAGGCCCTCGAACGGATGTTTTCAGTGATGATGTATTATGAACTTTCTCGAGAAAGTGTTATAAAAATAGTTTGGTATCATTGAATTGCGAGTAGTATTTTGGGACGGACGGATTACCAGAAAAGAAAATTGAATTGGAGAGATGAGTATGAGCGATGACTCGAGAAATGTGAAGTACGAACATAAATTTCATTGCATTCATTAAAAATTCTATTACCATATATTATATATTTTATAGCTAGAGCATACGCATTGTACGGTCATTGACAACATGTGCACGCCCGAAGTTTGGTGTTAGTTCCATGTACTGGGTCGGCATCGGGACCGTATTCGACTAGGAGGGACTATTCGAAAGTGCTATCAGACACAAGATATTTCAAGATTGAGGCTAGCTATTTGATCTGAAATGACGCATAGTGATACCATGTAAAAGTCATTCATTTTGTTGAAATAATATCACTAATGACTGTCATATAGTTATGCTGCATAATAATGGAAGCTGCTCTACAAGCCTAATTAATCTGATGCAAGGACCGACTTGTGGTCTCATAATATATTTTCTTATCCTTATTTTGTAGGGATATACAAGTCATTTGTGGGTAAGACATCACTGTATAAGTGATACATTTATTGTCATATTTAATATTTATCATTATGAACGGTTAATACACCCTCACCAGTACATTCTTCAATGTGTCGATGCTCTCCACTGATGCGGGAAATCACTTGGACATTTCTGAGGCACCGCATAAATTGTTTGGAAGAGTTAAATATTTGCTTTTGAAAAATGTTACTTTTTTTGTAAAGAAAAATAAAATAAAATAATGTAAAACTTTTATATCCGTGAGTTGTAAGCCAAATTTGGCATATTGCAGTTATCCATTAGGAGCTTTTGAATTATTCTATAAACTATTAATAAAGAGAATCATTTTTATTATACTTGTTGTTATTCAATTTATTTATTTATTTTTGCTACGATAACCATATGTTGTACAAATATATTTTATACTTGTACGTTATCACACTCAGTGACAACTTTTCGATTCTACGAGATTGAGATGTGACATAATGGTATCGGAGTGTTGTTAATTTTTTTGGACCCTCATTTGATTCTAAACTTAATCGTGGTTCATCGTGCAACTTTCATGTTTCAAAAGTACCATTCTTAGATTAACCTTGTGTTTAATAAAATATGTTTAAATTAACTAAATATAAAATATAAAAACACATTTCTACTAACCTAATTAACCACTATGTTCATTATCTAAAAAAAATACTTCTAAATATTTTATACTATTTCAAATTTTTTTTACCAATACAAGTATACATTTAAAAAAAAAAAATCACAAAAAAACTTGCAAACATACTGTCACGCCCCGCTCCCGCAGGAGCGATCGTCCTCGCTAAGGCGTGATGCCGCACGGGCCTAGGTTGCGCCCGTGCAAGGCTATGTCCAGAAACGGCCGATTTGAGCTAGGCCACAGAGTCGCACAGAGTGTCCCCATTTGCAGCGGAAAGTAAATAAACACAAATTTGAAACGAATTCAATCTCTTTATTGATATTCAAGAAGTTTACAAGCGGCGCTAGGCCGATATTACAAATCGCTCAAGCTCTCTCTCTCTCTCTGAAACATAAAGGCGTGCCAAGTGGCTTACAATATGGAATGATTCATGGCGATGTTCCGATACATTATGTCCTGTATATGGTGCTCCAGCTCCTTGCAACGCTCCAAGGCTCCAGAGATAGCTCCGCGCCTTAGCACGTTCGATGGAAGCTCCACACCCGCCGGCGTCTCCTGCATCCTACAAGCAGACTGTGGGGTTATCAGTACATTGTTATGCACTGGTGGGGAGGCTAGCTCGCCCACAATGCTATCATTACCAAACACGTTCCATTTACTTTTGTGCATCTCTATCATTCATTGTCTTTCTAATCTTGCCTTAGGATCAATTTCATGGCATATGTTATAACCTATCCCGTGTTGCCAAATTCAAGTGTCGCATGGAAATACATGCACGACTTACCCATACTTACCGTCCGGCCTTCCCTGTTCAACGTAAACCAAGTTAGTCAACAATTCATATGAAATAACATAATATGAGACTTGCAAACATTCAAGATCAAGGGCGTGTCCATGCCTCGGATTCTAGCGCGTCGTAGGCGTGTGTTCTTTTAACTTGTTTGCATGAAGTACTCTTTGTCATTTGGTGTAATACATTTCAAACCGTTCAGTAGGCACTTGTTCATTTAACTTAGACTACTTTGATTTCAATACAAGGACTTGCATGTGGATAGCCACCAGCAAAGTCCACTTAATCTATATGCACCGGTCGCTGGCATGACAAGCCATTTTGGACATTTTCCCTTGGTATTTCTCAACTTAGCGTAGGGTGATGGCTGGTACACCCCGTTAAGTCTCTTGAAATACCCCGCACTTACGTCTCCCGGTGCCCAAGCCCGCACCAGGCAGCCCGTAAGCCCCACTTTTTGATTCCGCCTAGGCCGGCCACGGTATACTCCACACAACGCCCGTGCCGCAGAATCCTTCCACTACCACGGCCACGGTATACTCCACACAACGTCCGTGCCGTTAGTCCACGACCATTTCGTATTATCTTGTCTTTTAACTTAACGGCTATCTCCGAGCCATAGGCTAACCCTTAGCCATAATGCGTTATCGACCAGGTTGGCGTCCGTGCAGCGCGGGTAGCGAGCCCCGATGCACGTGCCCATCACACCTGTCGCTAACCATTCTTTCTTTTCTTATCTTTTCTTCATTCTTTCTTTTCTTTCTTTCTTTCACTTGTTCCTTCGTTTATCGATTCATTCACGTATTCATTCATTGATTCGTTGATTTATTCATTCAAGCATTATGCAACTCCTCGTGTGGGAGTCGCCTTGGCGACCCATCGGTCCCATAGCCTTTCAGTGTCACTATACTCTACTCGGAATGACTATATTGATAGCCTTCCCGTTCATTGTTGTAAACCATTCATTGTTTCATTGTTGGACGCATAAGAAGCATAAACGTAGGCTTGTGCCGTAGCACGAGCATGGAGCGCGGGCGAGAGTTCTCGTACTTTTTCATGTTCCTTTCCATATTCTATACAAGCATACAAGTTGGGATTATTCCCTTAGCTAGGTGCGTTGAGTCATTTATTAGCATGCAAGAGGTTATCGCCTAACGATTCTTGTGATAGTGTCCGTATTGTTATGTGTCTAGGCTAAGCACAGACGGGTTCATCGGAGCCACCCACCTTAGCGATGTTCGCATCGGCCGAACGATACTCCGAGCGCGCCTTTGATAGTCTAAGTCTGGATTCATCTTTGACGAGCCATTGTAAGTCTTGCATCGATTCGCATCGATACTTCATCGGGTCGACACAACTCTTCGAGTCAAGGGCTCGTTTAAGTCGTTGAACATGCCGGCCATTACATCATACGCCACTCAAAACAAGTCTCGTCCTCGAGACTTCCTGAGTGCAGGTCATCCTACCATTCCTCAACTCACGTCGTCGTATTTCTTAGGCAATCCCTATCGAACGGCTCTATCGTTCTATGGCGCCGAATTATACTCGATACCTTTCCAAGTTCCGTGTCACATACGTTTGGTCGATTTTATTGAATAACTTTTCATTCATTTTAGAGTTGATGGCACTTATTCAATTCAAGTGTTTCTTTGACTTGGTTGCCATTTCGACGTATCATGGGACTGAAACGGTCGTACGAGGTGCGTTGTAATTCTCAAACACGAGAGTTGTAGGCTGAGGCAAACTCACTCGCTCGTTCATGCGCATCTCAACACCCACTTGCAGCTGCATTCGAGTTCATCACATCGCTGAGTTTGGATCGTGCACATATTCAAGGCGTCCCCCGAATACGTACATTTCAACCAAGCTTAGCGATTAGCGAAGTCGGACAAGCTACTCGTGATAGTTTCGATTTGCCGATCGTTCGCTAACTTCGATTTGAAACCGAACTCATGTGTATCTCACTATCGTTTATCTCGGTCCTCGAGATGATCCGGTTCGCTTCTCAAGCGTTCTTGTCAACGAAATCAATACGATTTCTTCTTAGCGGAGTCGATCAAGTCTAAGTAATTTCCGTCTGATTCAAGACCAAGTATCGTACCATCATCGAGTATTTCTTTCTATCAACGATTCAATTCGTTATCCCAACTTTACTTGCGCGTCATCCATTCCTATTATTCCCTTCGTTTGGGGCCAATCTCATCGTCGTTCACACACACTCCCTGTTCCCCGTCCTACTCTAAGTCTTGCTGCCACAAGTCTATCGTCCATCCAGACCATACTGTAAATGCCATCGTACAGGTTCAATCACTCGGCATAGGGTCGTCCGCCTATCCGCTAGGTCAGCTCACAAGGTCATAGTTACACGTCAAGTCCGTGGCTTATCGTACAAGGTTGTTGCACGACGCTTGCCCCAAATCCTATGGTTAAACCATTTGTTCGTTTGTACGGGAGTTTCTACCCAAGCTCGCGTCACTCAGATTTCTAAACATCGAGCATGATCACCTAATTCGCATCAAGACTTACGTTGCACATACTCAATTCCGTTCAATCACCAGTTCTAACCAATTCGTGTATTCGATCACAAGGTCATCCAGCTCGACAATACATTGCGCCCCAATCTTACGCGAGTCCGATTATCCACGGCGGTTCATGAATCACCATGCAACGCTCCCGCAGAATAATCATTCTCATCGGGGCGTAACTCTTGTTTGAGTTTTAGACTAACCCATTCTCGATACGCGGATTGGACCTACTCAATCCTCAAGTTCAATTCCAAACACACCACTTCATTTTCGAGTCCACCTTCGCGTCAAACCACAAGTCAAAGCAATCAGATTGTCACGCCATCCAAGTTCAATCACTCCCGCTGTATGAATCACCATATCAGCGCTCACGCGGAGTGATCATCCTAATCCGGCGCGACGCATGTGCGAGGCTGGAGTTGCGCTCGCATAAGACAAGAACGTCAACATTGTGGTTGTCAACGAAGTAAATCCAAGCATTTTATTTTCTATCCAAGCCAAGATCGATAGTCCATTTATATTTCGTTCAACTAGAAAGTCCTCGAGCCAAATCTATCTTTTCCTCGACACATTTTTAACATTTCAAGTATAGCATCCAACGGAACAATGACATTTGCACGACCGTCATTCGCCGAGTCAGAGTGCCCCCGAGTTATCGCATATCGATCTTTGATACGCCTCAATACCATCGACGATATGCGTAACCTGACGATCTTCCTTTGCAACCAATTTTGAGTCGTGCGACTGATGCTATTGTCCGAGTTGGATATTCCAAAGTTTCCTCGATATTCAAGATCAAGTTCGATCGCTATTCCTCAAGCTCATTTCAAGATCGTTGTTCAAAACTCAAGTCACATTTCATTTGAATCAATCCCAAATCGTACGCGCGATCCTCTAAGTCTTTCCTCGATCAAGACCATTCACTTTCATTCATCGTTCCGAATCGTTTTCTAACATGCGTTGCCCACTCACAAGTTGTCCGAACGACATCTCGTTCAGGACATTCGAAGTCACGATCAACTAAGCGTGACGCGTTCTAAGGCTTTGCGCGATCGCATCGCCTCGCCGACATATCCGTTCTATCCGTATATCTTGTAGTCTTGCTCGAACAATTTCTATAACGTCCATACACCACTCAGGGTTCGAGCCACTCGACTAGTCGTCGACACACATTCTTATTCTTCTCCGAACCTATCACATACACCACTCGAATTCAAGCCATACGATCTACTCCTCAATCATGTTTGCGTCAGGCGCTAAGACATCTTTCAGATTCGTTCGACGAATCTCTAGCGTAATCGCTCACGTCGCCTCGACGTACTAAGTCGTTCATACTAATTTTCAAAATCCGAGCCAATTGTTCCGAGTACGCCTAAGCGTTAACTCGATAGCGTTCCTATCGATAGACACTCTAAGTGTATCTCCGTTCCCGACCGAGCGGTACTTGATATCGCTCGCAACTCGATTGTACCAGAAGTCGAGGTGCGCGACACACGACACAACTTAGCCAAAAGGCCGTGTGCACAGCTATCCCGTGCGGACTATATTCGAGTTCGCATGCTCACTTATCCTCGTTCGAGCGATAATCGATCTCACTCGTAACTCGTTTGCACCAGAAGGTCTAGGTGCGCGATACTCTGCACAACTTAGCCAAAAGGCTGCGTGTGTAACCATCCCGTTCGAACTATACTTTGGTCTCGTATACTTGTTTGCTGTCATCGTAAGCTCATTCAAGCATGCACTGTGTTTGCTAACTCTTAGCATCGGTTCCTTCCGACTCAAGTCCGTCGTGGTGGCACAAAGGCCTTTGCCTATCGATCCCGTCCAACCGAGTACTCGTATGAGCTTTTGAAAGTATTAGACTTATTGTATGGAACATCCCAAGGCACAACGAGAGAGAGCGTACACTTCTTTTGTAACCAACCGAGCTTTCAAAACTGAAAAAATCGAATGAAGTCCAAGGACGTAAAGTCGTGCTCTGATACCAATCTGTCACGCCCCGCTCCCGCAGGAGCGATCGTCCTCGCTAAGGCGTGATATCGCACGGGCCTAGGTTGCGCCCGTGCAAGGCTATGTCCAGAAACGACCGATTTGAACTAGGCCACAGAGTCGCACAGAGTGTCCCCATTTGCAGCGGAAAGTAAATAAACACAAATTTGAAACGAATTCAATCTCTTTATTGATATTCAAGAAGTTTACAAGCGGCGTTAGACCGATATTACAAATCGCTCAAGATCTCTCTCTCTGAAACATAAAGGCGTGCCAAGTGGCTTACAACATGGAATGATTTATGGCGATGTTCCGATACATTATGTCCTGTATATGGTGCTCCAGCTCCTTGCAACGCTCCAAGGCTCCAGAGATAGCTCCGTGCCTTAGCACGTTCGATGGAAGCTCCACACCCGCCGGCGTCTCCTGCATCCTGCAAGCAGACTGTGGGGTTATCAGTACATTGTTATGCACTGGTGGGGAGGCTAGCTCGTCCACAATGCTATCATTACCAAACACGTTCCATTTACTTTTGTGCATCTCTATCATTCATTGTCTTTCTAATCTTGCCTTAGGATCAATTTTATGGCATATGTTATAACCTATCCCGTGTTGCCAAATTCAAGTGTCGCATAGAAATACATGCACGACTTACCCATACTTACCGTCCGGCCTTCCCTGTTCAACGTAAACTAAGTTAGTCAACAATTCATATGAAATAACATAATATGAGACTTGCAAACATTTAAGATCAAGGGCGTGTCCATGCCTCGGATTCTAGCGCGTCGTAGGCGTGTGTTCTTTTAACTTGTTTGCATGAAGTACTCTTTGTCATTTGGTGTAATATATTTCAAACCGTTCAGTAGGCACTTGTTCATTTAACTTAGACTACTTTGATTTCAATGCAAGGACTTGCATGTGGATAGCCACTAGCAAAGCCCACTTAATCTATATGCACCGGTCGCTGGCATGACAAGCTATTTTGGATATTTTCCCTTGGTATTTCTCAACTTAGCGTAGGGTGATGGCTGGTACACCCCGTTAAGTCTCTTGAAATTGTCACGCCCCGCTTCCGCAGGAGCGATCGTCCTCGCTAAGGCGTGATGTCGCACGGGCCTAGGTTGCACCCGTACAAGGCTAAGTCCAGAAACGGCCGATTTGAGCTAGGCCACAGAGTCGCACAGAGTGTCCCCATTTGCAGCGGAAAGTAAATGAACACAAGTAGAAGCGAATTCAACTCTTTATTGATATTCATAAAGTTTACAAGCGGCGCTAGGCCGATATTACAAATCGTTCAAGCTCTCTCTCTCTCTGAAACATAAAAGGCGTGCCAAGTGGCTTACAAGATAGAATGATTCATGGCGATGTTCCAATACATTATGTCCAGTATATGGTGCTTCAGCTCCTTGCAACGCTCCAAGGCTCGAGAGATAGCTCCGCGCCTTAGCACGTTCGAGGGAAGCTCCGCACCCGCCGACGATACCTGCAATCCTGCAAGTAGACTGTGGGGTTATCAGTACATTGTTATGCACTGGTGGGGAGGCTAGCTCGCCCACAACGCTATCATTACCAAACACGTTACATTTACTTTTGTGCACCGACTATCATTCATTGTCTTTCTAATCTTGCCTTAGGGTCAGTTCATGGCATATTTCATGACCTATCTCGTGTTGCCGAATTCAAGTGTGTGCATGGAAATGAATGCACGACTTACCCATACTTACCGTCCGGCCTTCCCTGTCCAAAGTAAACCAAGTTAGTCAACAATTCAATATGAACTTTTTGATGTCATGTGCGTGTCCCTGCCTCGGATTCTAGCACGTCGTAGGCACGTTATCTACACTTGTATGAGTTTCTCATTTTCATTTGGTGTGTCACATTTCAAGCATATTCATAAGGCACTTCATTTTGTTAACTTAGACTACTTTGATTTCAATGCAAGGACTTGCACGTGGATCGCCACCAGCAAAGCCCACTAAACTCTATATGCACCGGTCGCTGGCATCACAAGCCATTTTGGACATCCAAGCCATTGTATTTCTTAACTTAGCGTAGGGTGCGGACTGGCACACACCCCGTTAAGTCTTTCTTGAAATACTGCAGCACTTACGTCCCCTGGATGGCCAAGTCCGCACCCAGGCAACCCGTAAGCCTTATTTTGATTTCCGTCCGGACCGGCCACGTCCTCCCTTTGACCGTGCCGCTGGAAATCCCTTATATCTTCCACCTCCCGTATACGAGGGGATTGTCCACGACCATTTCGTATTATTTGTCATTTAACTTAACGGCTGTCTCCGAGCCGTAGGCTAACCCTTAGCCATAATACGTTATCGACCAGGTTGGCGTCCATACAGCGTGGGTAGCGAGCCCCGTTGCACGTGCCCGTCACACATGTCGCTAACCATCCCTTTCCTTCCTTATCTTTCATTCATTCATTCTTTTCTTTCTTTCACTTGTTCGTTTGTTCATCGATTCATTCACGTATTCATTCTTTTATTCGTTGATTCATTCATTCACTTATTCGTTCATTCATTCATTCATACATTTTTGCAACTCCTCGTACGGGAGTCGCCTTGGCGACCCATCGGTCCCATAGTCTTTCAATGTTGCTAAACTATATCCGGAACGACTATGTCGATAGTCTTCCCGTTTTATTGTTGTAACCCATTCTTTGTTTTATTGTTGAACGCATCAGAGACGTAATCGTAAGCTTGTGCCTTAGCACGAGCGTGGAGCGCGGTGCGAGAGTTCTCACAATTTCCATGTTCTTTTCCGTATTCTATACAAGCATACAAGATGGGATTAATCCCTTAGCTTGGTGCGTTGGGTCATTTATTAACATGCACGGGGTTATCGCCTAGCGATTCTCGTGATAGTGTCCGTATTGTTATGTGTCTAGGCTAAGCAGAGACGGGTTCATCGGAGCCACCCACCTTAGCGATGTTCGCATCGGCCGAGCGATACTCCGAGCGCGTCTTTGAAAGTCTAAGTCTGGATTCATCTTGACGGGCCAATGTAAGCCTTGCATCGATTCTTCATCAGGTCGATGCCAACTCTTCGGGTCGACGGCTCGCTTGAGTCGTTGCACTTGCCGTTTGAATCGGCGTTCCGCTAGGGCGGAGCGGGTCACTACATAATACACCACTCAAAACAAGTCTCGTCCTCGAGACTTCATGAGTGCAGGTCATCCTATCATTCCTTAACTCGTGTCATCGTGTTTCTTAGACAATTCTATCGAACGGCTCTATCCTTTGATGACATCGAACCATGCTCGATACCCTCCAAGTTCCGTGTCGCATACGCTTGGTCGATTTTTATTGAATCACTTTTCATTCATTTTAGATTTGATGGTACTTATTCAATTATCGCATTTCTCTGACTTGGTTGCTATTTCGACGTATCATGGGGCTGAAACGGTCACACGAGGTGCGTTATAATTTATCAAACTCGGGAGTCGCAGGCTGAGGCAAACTCACTCATTCGTTCATACGCATCGAAACACCCACTTGCAGCTGCATTCGAGTTCATCATATCGCTGAGTTTGGATCGTGCACGCATTCAAGACGTCCCCCGAATACGTACATTTCAACCAAGCTTAGCGACTAGCGAAGTCGGACAAGCTACTTATGATAGTTTTGATTTGCCGATCGTTTTGCTGACTTCGATTTAAAACCGAACTCATGTGTGTATCACATATCGTTTATCTCGGTCCTCGAGATGATTCGATTCGCTTCTCAAGCGCTCTTGCCTACGAAATCAATATGATTTCTTCTTAGCGGAGTCGACCAAGTCTAAGTAATTTCCGTCCGATTCGAGACCAAGTATTGTACTATCATCGAGTACGTCTTCCGACCAATGATTCAATTCGTTATCCCAACTTTACTTGCGCATCATCCATCCCTATCATTCCCTTCGCTTGGGGCCAATTTCGTCGTCGTTCACGCACACTCCTAGTTTCTCGTCCTACTCTAAGTCTCGTTTTCCCAAGTCTATCGTCCGTCCAGACGATACTGTAAATGCCATCGCACAGGTTCAATCACTCGGCATAGGGTCGTTCGCCTATCCGCTAGGTCAGCTCACCAGGTCATAGTTATACGTCAAGTCCGTGGCTCATCGTGCAAGGTCGTTGCACGACGCTCGCCCCAAATCCTATGGTCAAACCATTTGTTCGTTTGTACGGAAGTTTCTACCCAAGCTCGCGTCACTCAGATTTCTAAACATCGAGCATGATCATCTAATTCGTATCAAGACTTACGTTGCACATATTCAATTCCGTTCAATCACCAGTTCTAACCAATTCATGTATTCGATCACGAGGTCATCCAGCTCGACAATACATTGTGCCCCAATCTCACGCGAGTCCGATTATCCACGGTGGTTCATGAATCACCATGCAACGCTCCCGCGGAATAATCATTCTCATCGGGGCGTAACTCTTGTTTGAGTTTTAGACTAACCCATTCTCGATACGCGGATTGGACCTACACAATCCTCAATTTCAATCGTCAAGCACACAAATTCATTCCCGAGTCCACCTTCGCGTCAAACCACAAGTCGAAGCAATCAAATTGCCATGCCAACCAAGTTCAATCACTCCCGCCGTATGAATCACCATATCGGCGCTCACGCGGAGTGATCGTCCTAATCCGGCGCGACGCATGTGCGAGGCTGGAGTTGCGCTCGTATAAGACAAGAACGTCAACGTTGTGGTTGTCAACGAAGCAAATCCAAGCATTTTATTTTCTATCCAAGCCAAGATCGATAGTCCATTTATATTTCGTTCAACTAGAAAATCCTCGAGCCAAATCTATCTTTTCCTCGACACATTTTTAACATTTCAAGTATAGCATCCAACGGAACAATGACATTTGTACGACCGTCATTCGCCGGGTCAGAGTGCCCCCGAGTTATCGCATATCGATCTTTAATACACCTCAATACCATCGACGATATGCGTAACCTGACGATCTTCCTTTGCAACCAATTTCGAGTCGTGCGACTGATGCTATTGTCCGAGTTGGATATTCCACAATTTCCTCGGTATTCAAGATCAAGTTCGATCGCTATTCCTCAAGCTCGTTTCAAGATCGTTGTTCAAAACTCAAGTCACATTTTATTTGAATCAATCCAAAATCGTACGCGCGATTCTCTAAGTTTCCTCGATCAAGACCATTCATTTTCATTCATCGTTCCGAATCATTTCTAACATGCGTTGCCCATTCACAAGTTGTCCAGCGACATCTCGTTCGGGACTTTTGAAGTCACGCCCAACTAAGCGTGACGCGTTCTAAGGCTTTGCGCGATCGCATCGCCTCGCCGACGTACTCGTACAATCCGTAAATCCTTTAGTCTCGCTCGAACAATTTCTATGTCGTCCATACACCACTCAGGGTTCGAGCCACTCGACTAGTCGTCGACACTCACTCTTATCCTTCTTTGAAGCTATCACATACACCACTCGGGTTCAAGCCATTCTATAAATTCTCAATCACATTTGCATCATTTGCTAAGACATCCTTCAGATTCATTTGACGAATCTCTAGCGTAATCGCTCACGTTGCCTCGACGTACTAAGTCGTTCACACTAATCCTCAAAATCCAAGCCAATCTTTTGGGTACACCTAAGCGTCAACTCGATAGCTTTCCTATCGATAGACACTCAAAGTGTACCTCCGTTCTCGACCGAACGGTACTTGATATCGCTCGTAACGTGATTGCACCAGAAGTCGAGGTACGCGACATTGCGGACTAAGTTCTGCCGCATAACCATCTTGTGCGAACTACATTCCGAGTTTGCACGCTCAATTGCTAGGGTCATCGTGGGACTAGTTAGGCATGCACGCGACATGTTAACTTTGCATGTGTTCTCTATCGAGTCAAGTTTAACATCGTTCGGCACAAAGGCCGTCGCCTATCGATCCCGTTCAATCGAGCACTCGTACGAGCTTTTGAAAGTATTAGACTTATTGTATGGAACATTCCAAGGCACAACGAGAGAGAGCGCATACTTCTTTTGTATCCAACGAGCTTTCAAAACTGAGAAAATCGAAATGAAGTCCAAGGACGTGAAGCCGTGCTCTGATACCAAATCTGTCACGCCTCGCTCCCGCAGGAGCGATCGTCCTCGCTAAGGCGTGATGCCGCACGGGCCTAGGTTGCGCCCGTGCAAGGCTAAGTCCAGAAACGGCCGATTTGAGCTAGGCCACAGAGTCGCACAGAGTGTCCCCATTTGCAGCGGAAAGTAAATGAACACAAGTAGAAGCGAATTCAACTCTTTATTGATATTCATGAAGTTTACAAGCGGCGCTAGGCCGATATTACAAATCGTTCAAGCTCTCTCTCTCTCTGAAACATAAAAGGCGTGCCAAGTGGCTTACAAGATGGAATGATTCATGGCGATGTTCCAATACATTATGTCCAGTATATGGTGCTTCAGCTCCTTGCAATGCTCCAAGGCTCGAGAGATAGCTCCGCGCCTTAGCACGTTCGAGGGAAGCTCCGCACCCGTCGACGATACCTGCAATCCTGCAAGTAGACTGTGGGGTTATCAGTACATTGTTATGCACTGGTGGAGAGGCTAGCTCGCCCACAACGCTATCATTACCAAACACGTTACATTTACTTTTGTGCACCGACTATCATTCATTGTCTTTCTAATCTTGCCTTAGGGTCAGTTCATGGCATATTTCATGACCTATCTCGTGTTGCCGAATTCAAGTGTGTGCATGGAAATGAATGCACGACTTACCCATACTTACCGTCCGGCCTTCCCTGTCCAAAGTAAACCAAGTTAGTCAACAATTCAATATGAACTTTTTGATGTCATGTGCGTGTCCCTGCCTCGGATTCTAGCACGTCGTAGGCACGTTATCTACACTTGTATGAGTTTCTCATTTTCATTTGGTGTGTCACATTTCAAGCATATTCATAAGGCACTTCATTTTGTTAACTTAGACTACTTTGATTTCAATACAAGGACTTGCACGTGGATCGCCACCAGCAAAGCCCACTAAACTCTATATGCACCGGTCGCTGGCATCACAAGCCATTTTGGACATCCAAGCCATTGTATTTCTCAACTTAGCGTAGGGTGCGGACTGGCACACACCCCGTTAAGTCTTTCTTGAAATACTGCAGCACTTACGTCCCCTGGATGGCCAAGTCCGCACCCAGGCAACCCGTAAGCCTTATTTTGATTTCCGTCCGGACCGGCCACGTCCTCCCTTTGACCGTGCCGCTGGAAATCCCTTATATCTCCCACCTCCCGTATACGAGGGGATTGTCCACGACCATTTCGTATTATTTGTCATTTAACTTAACGGCTGTCTCCGAGCCGTAGGCTAACCCTTAGCCATAATACGTTATCGACCAGGTTGGCGTCCATACAGCGTGGGTAGTGAGCCCCGTTGCACGTGCCCGTCACACCTGTCGCTAACCATCCCTTTCCTTCCTTATCTTTCATTCATTCATTCTTTTCTTTCTTTCACTTGTTCGTTTGTTCATCGATTCATTCACGTATTCATTCTTTTATTCGTTGATTCATTCATTCACTTATTCGTTCATTCATTCATTCATACATTTTTGCAACTTCCCGTACGGGAGTCGCCTTGGCGACCCATCGGTCCCATAGTCTTTCAATGTTGCTAAACTCTATTCGGAACGACTATGTCGATAGTCTTTCCGTTTTATTGTTGTAACCCATTCTTTGTTTTATTGTTGAACGCATCAGAGACGTAATCGTAAGCTTGTGCCTTAGCACGAGCGTGGAGCGCGGTGCGAGAGTTCTCACAATTTCCATGTTCTTTTCCATATTCTATACAAGCATACAAGATGGGATTAATCCCTTAGCTAGGTGCGTTGGGTCATTTATTAACATGCACGGGGTTATCGCCTAACGATTCTCGTGATAGTGTCCGTATTGTTATGTGTCTAGGCTAAGCAGAGACGGGTTCATCGGAGCCACCCACCTTAGCGATGTTCGCATCGGCCGAGCGATACTCCGAGCGCGTCTTTGAAAGTCTAAGTCTGGATTCATCTTGACGGGCCAATGTAAGCCTTGCATCGATTCTTCATCAGGTCGATGCCAACTCTTCGGGTCGACGGCTCGTTTGAGTCGTTGCACTTGCCGTTTGAATCGGCGTTCCGCTAAGGCGGAGCGGGTCACTACAGAAATACCCCGCACTTACGTCTCCCGGTGCCCAAGCCCGCACCAGGCAGCCCGTAAGCCCCGCTTTTTGATTCCGCCTAGGCCGGCCACGGTATACTCCACACAACGCCCGTGCCGCAGAATCCTTCCACTACCACGGCCATGGTATACTCCACACAACGCCCGTGCCGTTTGTCCACGACCATTTCGTATTATCTTGTCTTTTAACTTAACGGCTATCTCCGAGCCGTAGGCTAACCCTTAGCCATAATCCGTTATCGACCAGGTTGGCGTCCGTGCAGCGCGGGTAGCGAGCCCCGATGCACGTGCCCGTCACACCTGTCGCTAACCATTCTTTCTTTTCTTATCTTTTCTTCATTCTTTCTTTTCTTTCTTTCTTTCACTTGTTCCTTCGTTTATCGATTCATTCATGTATTCATTCATTCATTCATTGATTCGTTGATTTATTCATTCAAGCATTACGCAACTCCTCGTGCGGGAGTTGCCTTGGCGACCCATCGGTCCCATAGCCTTTCAGTGTCACTATACTCTACTCGGAATGACTATATTGATAGCCTTCCCGTTCATTGTTGTAAACCATTCATTGTTTCATTGTTGGACGCATAAGGAGCATAAACGTAGGCTTGTGCCGTAGCACGAGCATGGAGCGCGGGCGAGAGTTCTCGTACTTTTCCATGTTCCTTTCCATATTCTATACAAGCATACAAGTTGAGATTATTCCCTTAGCTAGGTGCGTTGAGTCATTTATTAGCATGCAAGAGGTTATCGCCTAACGATTCTTGTGATAGTGTCCGTATTGTTATGTGTCTAGGCTAAGCACAGACGGGTTCATCGGAGCCACCCACCTTAGCGATGTTCGCATCGGCCGAGCGATACTCCGAGCGCGCCTTTGATAGTCTAAGTCTGGATTCATCTTTGACGAGCCATTGTAAGTCTTGCATCGATTCGCATCGATACTTCATCGGGTCGACACAACTCTTCGAGTCGAGGGCTCGTTTAAGTCGTTGAACATGCCGTTTGAATCGGCGTTCCGCTAGGACGGAGCGGGCCATTACACATACATACACTACTACTAGGCAAAACTTTAGAATTAATCTTCAAGTGCACGGAAGCAATAAATAAAAAAGAGGAGAGGTGGATTAAAAGATGAAAAAGAAAAGGGATATTTAATTTTAGATCTCATATACACGTGAATATTAGGATTTTGATCGATATTAGAACTTAGATCTCGAAATCAAATAGACTAATGAACAGTAATTTTGAGATACATATTATAACATCGACCAATTTCAAAATCCAAATCTTTATATATATATAGAGAGAGAGAGGAATGATAGAGATCCCCACACTTTTTGCATCCCCATGCATCCCCCCTACTTACACCGTTGGATGGTGCTTTAAGTCATTTAATCTTAACCGTTGATTAACCAATGGTTAAGATTATATGACTTAAAGCACATCCAACGGATGTGAACATGGAAATGCATGGGGATGCAAAAAGTGAGAGAATGCCTATCCTTCCTCATATATATATATATATATATATATATATATATATATATATATATATAACCCAAAAGAAAAAGAAGAGAAAAATAGAGGATATGTTTCTCCTATTTCTCCCACATACCCACATGTCCCCTTAAATTCCAAGCACCTCCTTCTTCCCCTCCTATTCTTAAATCTCTCTCAATTAAAGTATAGGTTTGATTCCTCCTCCTCCTCTTCATATAATGCTTGCCAGCCTCTCTTCCTTTACTTCATTCCTTATACGAAATGGCAGTTGAAGCGCAGTACCCATCCAACCTCGTCTTCCTCAACAGAACCAGCAGCGAAAAGGAGAACAAGAGGAAGAAGGAAGAAGAAGTACTAGTAGTAGTAGACTACTACAACCATCAGCAGCACCAACCTCCTCTCTTCTTCTCTACCAATGGAGAACCGAGCCATGGCGGCCGCGATGACAACAACCCGAGAGCGAGAGGGAGAGACTCCCGCACCCACCTCCGGCCTCCTCCCTCGGTCTCCACCGGCCTCCGCTTGTCCTCCCGCGACCTCTCCGCGCATACTCACCAAGAACTCGACCACTTCCTCCTCGCCCAGGTACGGACACCGACACCGACACTGCCGCTACGTACAACACAGTGAATTCGTTTTGATCTTTTCTTATATTTTTTCAGGGGGAGCAGCTCCGGCGCACGTTAGCGGAGAAGAGGCAGCAGCACTACCGTGCGCTCCTGGCGGCGGCCGAGGAGTCGGCCGCGAGGAGGATGAGAGAGAAGCAAGCCGAACTGGACCGGGCGGCCCAAGGGACCGCCGAGCTGGAGGCCCGGCTCGCCCGGATCCGGACCGAGTCGACGGCGTGGCAGGCCAAGGCTGTAGCCGACCAGGCCGCCGCCGCCTCCCTCCACGCCCGGCTCCAGCGAGCCTCATCCGCCCCCGTCCGGACCGTCGGACCTAAGCCGGACGAGCGCGGCGAATCGCCCGCGGCCGAGGACGCCGAGTCGGCCTGCGCGGAGCCGTTCCGGTCGGGTTTCTGCCGGTCGTGTCGCGTCTCGCCCGTGTCGGTTGTTCTGCTCCCGTGCCGGCACCTGTGCCTCTGCGCCGGGTGCGATGCGGTCACCGCCGGTGAGTGCTGCCCAGTCTGTGGCTCCGCCAGGACCGGGAGCGTGCCGGTCTTCTTGTGATGCCGAGCCGGATATGGTCACCGCTTCAGATTTTAAAGTAAATAAAATCTCAAATACAAAAAAAAAAAAAAAAAAAAAAAACCCAGAAAAACTCATTTTGTATATTTGTTTTTACTTCTGAGTTACTATTTTTGGTAAAAAGAGAGAGTTCAATTTTACATCAATTTTTTTATTTCTTTTTGAGTTGGCTGATGAAGAGGAGATGGTGCTGACGTAAGTTTGTAGCCGTACACATGTCTACGATGTACTGAAAGGCTGGGGGGATACGCCGTAACGTGAGCGTACGTATGGGTACAGTGGCGAAGAAAGGCGCCTTCTATCGCGGTGGAACATGGACCGTCGGATCGGGATGAGGGTTACACGTGGCTTATGATGGAGGTGGTGTAGTGATATGGGACAAAAATGTGTTTTTGTAAATTTGGAGTTGAGCGAGGAAGAAATCAAGATTTGATTATTAGTTGGATGCAATATGTTTTGGATTAAATTTGGTATATTGGAGGATTTTGGACACTAGTCTATTGAGTTTATTTTTATTCACCCACTAAAACTAAATTTGATGCTCACCTTCCAATAAAATTATGACACATGGTATGGGTGAACAAAAAACAGTGAGAAATAAAGATACCATGTCACATGTGTCATATTTTTATTGGAATGTGAACAACAAACCTAGTTTTGGTGGGTGAACAAAAATGGACTCCTAGTCTATTAGCTAGATAAAATTTTTTCAGTACTTTGTTGAGGATGCATAATTGTTTACTTTGGCTTAGTTGTAAAATACTCTCTAGTATTTTAGTTTTACAATTTGGTATATTAAAATTTTATATTATATCAGTTAAGTTTTTAAACTATTAGTAGTTAAATTGATACTTTGATGTAATTAACATACAAAATATTCAAGATATCATTTCAGTCTTGTTTCATGTTCTTTCCATCCTCCTTCTCCACAAAGCAGTAAAAAATTCTAAACCATAATTCATTTTCCCCACTCTTGAGCTCAGCTCCTCCAAATTTTTTTCCTCTCCACTTGGTTGGCTAACATCCATAACCATTTATCATGGTCATTTTCTTTTTTAACAAAAAAGATGAATTAAAAAAAAGCCTATTCTCTCATCCCCATCTCTAGCGAGAGTATATTTATTGTCTTCAAATTTTATAGGCTTAATTATACTTTGCTATCCTCAACTATTCCGCTTTTTCAACTTGATATTCTAAATTTTTTTTTGTAACAAGTTGATACCTCAACTATTATTTTTTCTCAACTTGATACCTAATTTTTCAAAAAATTCCAAAATGTCCTTGTCCCTTCCCTCTTCCCTTCGCCCCTCCCCCCCCCCTCCTCCCCCACTCCGGCCACCCCACCCTCCCGCTCCGCCTCCCCTCCGGCCACCCCCCTCTCCCACGTCCGGTCAACCCCCCCTCCCGCTTCCGGCGCCACCGCCGCCGCCGCGGCTGCGGCTGCTGCTGTTGCGGCAGTGGCTGCTGCTGCGGCGGCCGACGGCGGTGGGGGTAGGGGGGTTGACCAGACGCGGGAGAGGGGAGGGTGGCCGGAGGGGAGGCGGAGCGGGAGGGAGGGGGTAGCCGGAGTGGGGGAGGGGTGGGGTTGGGGGAGGGGGGAGGGTAATTTTAAGGTTTGAGCAGGGGTATTTTCGTCCCAAATTTTTTTTGGTATCAACTTGTTACAAAAAAAAGTTTAGAATATCAAGTTGAAAAAACGGAATAGTTGAGGGTAGCAAAGTGCAATTAAGCCAATTTTATATCCCAAACATGTTTTGCTTTTTTAAAAACATTGATTCCACCGACTTTGTGTGTTATTTTTTGTAAAATCAATTGGACCATATTTCCATACGTGAGGGGACATCACCTCGAGCTCCCTCGTCCACTCATCTTCTTCTGAACGGAGCATGACCAAGGGATCCTCGCCACTTAATTGCCATATCCTTCCATTACCTTCTCCGGCAACCACCACCTCGTCGTCGTCAATCATCAACATGCACAACAGAAAAAAAAAAAAAAAAAAAAAATACTTCAATCATTTTAATCTATGTATTATGTATTACTAATATAGTTTTTTTTTAAATACCTTTTTAGAGTGGTTAAAAGAGGATAAAGAAGAAACTTTTTTTAGTATTTACACAACGAGTCCACTTTTTTCACCCACGAATACCACTAGTATTTACATAACCATTTATCTGTAATGCTTGACACCATTGGCAGTGACGGGCTAAATCAACAAAAAATTATCGTATCGGGACTGATTTGTCTTGAAGTATCGGAGAAAATCCAAAATAATTGAAGTGTTTTCTCGTAGAACATAGTAGATATGGTGATCCCAAAATTTCAGTGTTTACTTTTCATTTCTTTCTCTTTGGAACATTTTCGGTTTTGTTTCTTTTGCCATCCAAACATACAAAATAACTTACTTTTATTTTTCAATGTACTGATTCTACAACGACCCTCCTAAAATGGATCATCGTACACTCCTCTTTATTTTTTTAATATTTAAATTATTAAAATTTTAAATCTATTCTACATTAACATTTTTAAAATTATAAATACATTTATTATAATTTATTATAATTTTAATAGTAAACTTCGTGTTTTCTACATGAAAAAATAAGGTTAAACCACTGGTTATGTATTTGTTTTGAATGTACCCCTAGTTTAAATGGTTCAACTAGTAGAACCGAACCACGTATTATAGTAGCAGTTTGTTGTCCAATTGGTCCGATTAGTCATCCAAATCAATTTTTCAGACAAAGTCCGAGACAAAAAGTCATCAAAGGTGCGAATTGACAATGTGGATTTCTCACTTCCGCGTTCCGTTTCGAAAAAAAAATAAAATTCAATTTCCAAACTAAAATTTGTGACCGACAAAATTCACTATTTATATTAAGGGATATCCCTATTATAAACATACAAACTAACTTACCACCACTTATTAGAAAAAAGCTAGCAAATGTCCCATTATGAGTAAATAGTGAAAATATATCTTAAATATTAAAATATTGTATACAAAAGAATAGAAATATTTATTAATTTTTAAATAAGTAATTATATGTATTAATTTTTATATTTATAATAAAAATATTTGTTAAAATATCCCTTATATTAATCTACACAATTTCCAACCCTACATGTAAAGTAAAGTAGTTTCAAATCCAAATTAAGGCCATCTCACCTTTCCAAATTCGCGAACGAAGGACGTGCACCCCTACTTGGTAACTATTAGGGCCTGTTTGGTTCCAGGTAGGTGCCGAAAAGTGAGAAAGTAGCAATTTCCACATGATGGAATCCATGTCACTTACAATGCATACCACCTTCCAAATTGTGTTTGGATACGTAGGATATTGTCCCCTTGCAAGTGACTAGTTGCAATATGGTTTGTTTGGATTGCACTTGAAAGTGTGGGTGGGGACTAAAATGCTGCAGTTTCATTGTTTGGATTATCACTTGCAAGTGATATACTCACCAAAATCAAAAATTGGTATGGTTACCACAAATGAAACATGAACAATGAAATCCAATCCGTATTCAAAACCAGCAAATAAAACACGAAATAATTAACAGAAAATAGCAGCAAGAACATAATCGGGCTCACAATCAAACATAACATAATAGGGCTCAGAATCGAACATGAACATGAACATCTATTCAAAACCCGCCAAATAATGTTCATGTTCCAGAATGTAATCAGGCAATGAAGCAACCATCAGTAATGTTCATGTTCCATAATCCACAGAAGCAACCATCAGGGGCTGTTTGGTTCGGTGGGACTCAGCTGAATAGAATGCTGCACAATAGAACAGAGAGAATCAGACTGTAATCAGGCAATGAAGCAACAATCAGTAATATTCAAAACCCGCCAAATAGAATGCTGCACAATAGAACAGAGAGAATTGAAGTGATATTCGAAAAACTGCACAATAGAATGTTGCACATTCCCACATGATGGAAAATGCAAATTATGATACCCACATTGCAAATTGGCCAAACGAGATACTGAAAATGGTAAATGCATCAAACTGGACATTGTCTTCTCATCATAGCCCATTAAAGATGTAAAAGAAACTGCAAATTAGAAAATTGCAGATATTGACACAAAAAAAACTGCAGGTTGATCCCTATCATGACAGTTATGCCAAACTGCAGATGGCCAAAGTCATTCCCAAGTTATGCAAAACTGCGTATGGCCTGTAACGAAGAAATCACCAAAAAAATTGCATGAAAGTGAATCGAAGCATGCCACATTGAAATAGAGCATCAAAAGTGAATATAAGCCTGCAGGATTCAAGAAGCCTGCAGCCTTCCAATTCCTGGAAGCAAAATGCCCAGAAATGCAGAATTGATTCATTGAAACATTGTCATTTCATGCTGGGACAACATGAGGGGGTCAGAGTTGATCTAAAGCTTAGAAATACAAAGGCTGCTTTCATGATACCAAAGCATAGCCCTCCAAAACTCATGTTCACAAAGCATTGCCTTCCAAAACACAGCCAATTGAAGACTAAATAGTCAGTTCAGCAGTATGGTATCATATTAAAGCATAGCCCTCCAAAAATCCATTCAATACCTAGCCAATTTTGATACCAAAGCATAGCCCTCCAAATATATATGCCAAACTAGGATACCCAATGTAGAAGTTGACAAAAACTGAAACAGAAGAGGTATTGAAAAACTGAAAAACTGAAAAAAGGTATAAATGTCAAACACTTGAAATAACATATTGAAAAACTGAAACAATCCTTCGAAAACCAAAAATGCAAAGGGGGACTCGGCTGAAAGTGGGTTCAAAAGAGGAGTTTTGCTGGAAAGTGCACATTGGAAGCTGGGGTTTTCGTGTTTGGTTGCACACTGCAGTAGGCCAAACAAACTTATCCCACATCAATAAAATGATATTGTAGTAACTGGCTCAAAGGAATCACCATCCCACTCATCATCGCCAATTTAAAAACTTGACTACCGCCTTCCATCACCAAATTGGTGGGGGTGGCCATCAAGTTTGGGTGATCATCATAGGGCACCTTCCTCATTTGTGTTCTCGAGACGGATGTATGTTTTAGACTCAAAGGTTGTCCCCTCCTCATCATTGTCTAAAACTTAGCTAAAACTTGGCTACCTCCATCCATCACCAATTAGGCAGGGGAAGCCGTCAACTTTAGCTTCTAATATCGGTTCCACCTTCATATTTCATTCGAAGACAACCCCTGCAAACAAAGATAACATAAACATTGTCATTACATGCACGAGTAGCTTTATGAGGCAGCAGGTTTGGCCCCAATTACAAAATTTACTTTGTTCTACATAACACACTTGACCTACATAATATAGGTCCAAACCAAAAGTGAAACAAGTAACGTAAGAAAATCCAACATAGCAATAATGGCCGTTCGGTGGCCATTAACTACATCTTCTCCCTTAGGACCAGTTCGTCGATCCCTATCACTTGATTGGAAGTAACCCCTAGCCTCCTCATAATCATGGCACTTGAAATAACAAGCGCCTTTATACCCATTCACTTGCATGTAACATTCAGCCCAAGTTGTCCTCCGTCACTTCCGTCTCACCTAATGACGGTTCATCCACGACTAACTCGTCTTTAGGATCAACTCCAAGTATGTAGTTGTGCAGCACACAACAAGCAAGTACAATATCAACTTGTGTTTCAAAGTCATGAAATTTTTTCTCCCCTAGGATGCAGAATCGGTTCTTCAGGGTGGCAAATGCGCATTCTATTTTGCTACGCAACTTAGAATGCCTATGGTTGAACAGTTCCTTCGCATTGGTGGGGTGACGATCCCTCTTAGGATTGAAGTAGTACCTAACTCCCCGATAAGGGACAATGAAACCCGGCATGGTAGTGTAGCCAGCATCAGCCAAGTAATACTTTCCTATACGTAAATAAGCGTCAGGCATGAAATTGTAAGATTGTCACATTTCGTATATGGTAGTGAATGCTTCAATCTATTTACCTGCAATGACCTTCAGGCCATGTGAAAATGGCCTAGAAAGGGCATCCTTTAAAATTGTCATGTCATTAGCACAACCTTCCCACCCGGCCAAGACATACGTGAACTTCTTGTCGGGAGTACAAGCCGCTAACACGTTTTGTGTTACTTGTTTTCTACCCCTAAACCTCGCCACTATAGAGGCTGGGAGGGTAGTTTGGATGTGGGTGCCATCTATCATCCCTATATAATCCTACATTTCAACGAAATCCATCTTTAACATTTAATATTAGTAGGTTATATAACATAAACTGAATTTTGTAATTAACTTTACCTCAAAATAAGGAAACCATTCTGCTGCATTCCTTATCTCCGTCGGAGTTTCAGACCCAGGTTGCTTCACAAATCGTTCTTGAATAGAACATATTGCACCTAGAACTTTATTAAAATACCTAGAAATTATTTCTCCGGATCGAATGAATTCAATACCGCATACTCTATTTTTTGCCTTATGTCCCAATATGTAAAGAAATATGGCTACTTGTTCTTCCACACAAACATATCGCGTATCATGGAGCGACCCATTGGAACGCAAAATATTTGCGAGACCATAGAAAGCAGCACTGCTCATCCTTAGATAATGAACACAATTATTTGGTCCGGCCGTCAAAATTCGATACATGTGGGCTTGCCTCCACTGTTCTCTGATTAGGGAGGGTTCTTTTGCAATGCCTAGTCGGTCATTGTCCTCGTTCTCAATTAGAGTCAATATTATAGTTATGACAGTAAGTATACTACCGACTGCGGCATTAAGTAACAGATCATTGGGATTCGACAAAGTCATCTACAAAAAACAAAAATAAAGGATCGTAAACGTTACAGCTCCTATATCATGCACTCTTTCAACCATGATCGACTTAAAATTTTCTTTCTAAACATGTAACCCTATCAAAACTAACATCATGTCCAGATGTAAAAAATAATAAAGCATGTCAGTTCATATATCACGCACTGCAAATTTTATTTCTTCCAAACCAAAAGTAAAAGTAATGGAAAATTTCACTGTTCGAACAGAAACTAGTAGATATCTACTTTCTTTCCCGACTTCAAATCAAAATTAGCTCAGATCTACTAAATTTTTTTCGTTTTTCCACCATAAAATTTCTTACATCTTCTAATTTTCACACATTTCCCACATAAAACAACAGAGATCTACTAATTAATCCCATTTTCGAAGGAAATAACATAGATCTACAACTTTTTTTTTTCCTTTTCGAACAAAAAAATAAAATAAAAGAGAACGAGGACAATGAAACAGCATAGATCTACAAATTTTTCCCATTTTCGAAGAAGAAAACACAGATCTACAGCATAAAACAGCATAGATCTACAAATTTTTTCCATTTTCGAAGAAGAAAACTTAGATCTACCACTTTTTTTTTCTTTTTCGAACCCAAAAAAAACCAGATCTACTCATTTTTACCAACTGTCGAACAAAAAAAATAGCAGATCTACCAATTTTTTCCACTTTCGAAAACAAATCCAGCAGATCTACCACTTCTTGCCTTTCTCGAACAATTTTTGGCACATATCTACTAATTTCTCTCCTTTTCGAACCAAAAAATACCATCAACAGGGTCAGGAGAAGAGAAGAAGAAGGTCTCACCTTGTTGGCGGGAGAGAAAGAAGGTGACCACAGACGAAGAGAAGGGGAGAGAGAGTTCCAAGCTTGCAACTGCCAGCATAAAGGACCACTTTCGGCAGAGTTACTCCTCTTCGATGGAGAAGGTGAGAAGGAGTAAAGGAAGGGAGACAACCCACTGTTCGAGGAGGGAATGGGACACCTGCACTTGAGTTGCAGTGTGCAACCAAACACGAAAACTCCAGCTTTCAATGTTCACTTTCCAGCAAAAGTCCTCATTTGAACCCACTTTCAGCTGAGTCCCACCGAACCAAACAGCTCCTTAATGTCGTAATCTTTTATAAAAGGCTATTAAAAATTTACCTATACAATTTCGTAATTACCAATCTGCCACGACTGTTTTTTATAGTACAAAATTGACTGACATGACGTGTTGTGAAAGATTGACATAAACAATTTAGGAAATATATTTTCACTGTTCAGACAATCTTTTTATTAAGATATATTTCTGTTTTGGGCCCAAAATTTGTGCTTAGGCCCTCTATAAAAGAAGTCCCACAAACGCAAACGCCCCTTTTATTTCTCTCGCTGTAATAATTCCGATCCACTCTTTGTACTCTCTCTCTCTTCCAATTCGTTCGCTTTTGTTTCTGAGCTCGATTTTTTTTTTTTTTTCCCCTTTCCTCTCATTTTCTTCTCCGGAGCTCGTGGCCGCTTCGATCTCCTCCAAATTTGAAGGTATTATTACTCTTATTTGGTTTAATTTTGATGCTTACTTGACGTGGAATGGAAACCCTAATTTAAATATCAACGGTGTTCCACCGGAAAGAAAATTTAGGTTCTGCAAGATTTTGTGCTGTCATAAATTTGATCACGGTCCAGGAAGCTGTCGTGACCGTGTCGGACACGCATTTGGAAACATGACACGGCCGGAAGAAAGTTGCCGTGTCGTCCTTGTTTGTGTCCGTGCAAACTTAGGTTGCGGTTACTTATATTATTCTCCAAAGTGGGAATGCGGTTATTTATCAAGTACGGGCCGTCGGAGTTGCCACTGCAGCCTCCGGCTAGCCGATATGACACAAAAAGCCCTGGTCGCAATCAAAGAAATTAGGGTCAAAGTTGGGTCTTGGACATGGGAGGAGGATCTAATCACTTAATACTTTTCATTAGTTACAAAACACGAGATGTATTAGTCTCTTGCCACACTCGAATCGTACAAATATTAATTTGTCCGGATTAAGAAAGTTCCGGTTTCCAAATGTTACGAGGATTAAGATGATTCATTATTAACACGAAGAACATTCTATTACTTCCGCCGCAATTTGAGGTCGGTGCAGGTAATCTTCTTCTCGGTGTGGTAAACTCTCATACTAATCACTAAGCGACTTTGACCACGTTCCTGCTGTAAATAAACTACCACCCAAAGGTGAATTTGTCTCCGGCCTCTATATCCATTGTAATTGAACTGAATGATACATACTTCAGTAACAGATGTGTCACCCTACCCAGTCTGCCACCCCTGTCTGCCCTAACAAACGACACAGTTTATAGCTAACCAGCATTAATGCCTCTCTTTCCTAGCAAGTAACAATGTACATGTCAGGAGGCATTCGTGCTGATCTTTTTCTAATAAACTGGTTTAGTATTAACAATTTTGAATTTAAAGCCTAACTGCAGTTGCTGAACACATGAAGATTCAACAACTTTCTTGTCTATTATTGTTGCTACACGACCTGGTTATGTTACCAACTTGTACTTGGGTATTATTTGATTTACTACCACTTGCTTGATGCAATCCAAATATGAGATGTAGGCATCGATTGATGTGGCTTTTTGTTGGTTTTATGTAGAATGCTAAATGGGCTGTTTTCTAGGTGGTGACCGATGCACTTAATCTGTTTATACAAATAGACAAAATTGTAGAAACAAAACCCTCTTCTACTAGGAAGCACAAACACCCAAAAAATGTGACCTTGTCATGTCGGACACATATGAGACACTCCATAGACATGTATCAGACATTCCATGGACACGTATCAGACACTCCATGGACACTCCAAAATATACTAGGATACAACAAAATAGGTGTCGTGGCCTTGTCGTCGTGTCGTTACTGTGTTGTCTCCGTGTCCGTGCAACGTGGCTATCGACAATCTTATTAACCCAAGGAAAGGACTAAAACCTATGTCGCACGGACACGAGTAGGATGTGACACAGCTGAACTTTTTTTGGTGCCCTAGTATATTTTTAGTGATGCCTCCAGTACTTGTTCGACACACGGATACGACATAGCTTTCTGAAGTTTCCTTGTTTCTAGGCTAAAACTCAGCGTCCTGAATCCCAATTGGAATATTAAACATGTCAAAAATTATGTCAAACCAGTAGAACAGATCGCAGAACAAGGAATCACTAAGAATTTGGATGGTGAACAAACACATGCTATTTTTTCAGAATCATGATAGAAGTTCATCAATTTTGGGTCTAATCGAAGGAAAGAGTGGAGGAACCTTGCCAGTTAAGTGATGTAGATATTATTAGTGAATCTTTGTATGTCCATCTCCTAAAAATTCTTGTTGACAAAGAGAAGAATCATTTAAATAAACCTGTCTCACATAACTGGAACTACAGATAAGATAAGAGACTAAAAGAAATTTGGGTATACAATCTATTGGATCAGGATCTTTTTGGAAAATGGTGGAAGGAACTTCTTTCTTTGAGAAACGAGGAAAGATACATGGGTATCCATATTCCATTCTTGAATTGGTCCTTTATTTCAATTTGATAAGGGAGTTTAAAATTTTTAAAGAAGGTTAAATGAAGGATTGTTCTAGTTATTACCCTGTTTTGATCATCTGCATATACCACATATGCACTGAGGCATATCCTTTTTCATGGGCTTATGTTTCTCATATATGCTCGAGAAATGCCAAGTATATGCACATGATTACTTGACTAAGGTTATATTATATCAAATTTTGTTTAGGAATATGAAACATTATACTTAACGCTAATATTTTTATAGCTATTTGACTATTTGTTCTTTCTCATCCATTTGATGACAAAAATGGAAGGAATTTTTAACTGGTTAGAATAATGGATGTTCTTTGAGTTTAGGAGGTTGTATGCATATTGACTAGAAATTAACATATATTATTCGAGTTTATGAGGAATCTTAGGAGGGTAGATAATTTTTTTTAAGATTCAAACTTGTATGTTTCTTTGTGAATGACTACAACAATAACTTGTGGTGAAATTTGTCAGCCACATACATCAATTTACCTTTTCTAATAAATTCTATCCAGAATATCATGCATAATTCAGCCTATCAAAGATGCAAAGATTTGTAGTGAAACTAGCATATATAATAACTACAATAACGGAAAGATTTATCATGAAGATAAATAGATAGTATATGAACTAAAACAACATATTAGTGGTTTGGGAAAATGTATCAAGTATATCATTCATTTATCAGTCACTTGCTAGGAAACAAAGATTTGGCATTTTTAAAGACATAACATATAAAACAATGACAACAATGGTAAACCTTAAGTGAGGGTATTCCATTATTTTTACAAAGATGTACAAACCTGAGAAGGAAATATGACATGCATTATGAACTAAAACAACATATTAGTGGTTTGGGAGAATTAAGTATTCAACTATTCAACATATTCGATATTTCATATTGTTGGCTAAGCTAAGTTCATGGTTTTCAGAGTACTGAAGATGGAAGGACTCAATAGAGGGGGCAGCACTGCTGATGTAGTTTTGCCAAACTATAAGCTAGGAAAAACTCTGGGTATTGGATCGTTCGGGAAGGTAAAGATTGCGGAGCATGCACTAACTGGGCACAAAGTAGCAATCAAGATTCTTAATCGCCGAAAGATAAAAAACATGGAAATGGAAGAAAAAGGTATTCTTCGATCAACTGTTTGTTATCTACAGTTCTTTATTTTTAAATGTAGAAGTGAGATGTTTTCTTTCAAATTCTACATGATTTGGGGTCAAACAGACAAATACTTTTGGCATTGGAGTTTCTTAAAAAAAAAAAGTAGCACACACGTATATTGTTGCATGCTTGTCAATAACCAAGCATTATTGCTGTTTAATCTTGTTAGCTTTTGCAGTGTTGGTTATTCATTTTTGTGGGTGGGGTGGTTGTCTGTGTGTGAGGGGTGGGGGGGGGGGGGGGGGGGGGTAGTGAACTAGAGAAGATCATTATTTTTTAGCATAGTTAAAAAACTTTGGGAGTCACTTGGATTTATAATCCAAGGCAAATTTGTTTTTGAAATTATTATTTGCATTAGTTATCCTAATTCAAGTGCTCTGACTTGGAACACTTGAATATATTATAATGTAATTCAAATAAAATATTTTCTCAATAATAATAACAATAGTTTAATATATAACTACAGTATAGTTTTATTATGTTAACTCGTTGTTGTTTTAACACATAGGGATTATAAAACTACAAATATTGATAATAAAATACCAAGTATGAATGTCTTAGATGATGCTAAAGAAACCAAAGCAATATGAGCATATAGATTAAACTAAAAGAACTAAACTATTTAAAAACCCATATATAGTACAACATTCAAGAACAAGCATTTTTCCATTATCAAGTGTATAACATAACGTGTAAACATCCATAAAATGCATAACCAGGTAGGTGAGGAAATTTAAATGTCTGTTATATCTTCATGAGAAAATTGAGGAGATGTGTTATCCTATGTTATATTAAGCGTGAGGCGAGGCAATATTAAGCGTGAGGCGAAGCAAGACGACGAAGCTGGCGCCTCGCTTAAGCTTAAGCGCGCTTAAGCGGCACTTAGTTAACACTTCACCAAACCTACGAAGGCTTCTACATGTAAAATACTTATACACATAAATTTCAATATTTTTACATTTTTACATATAATTCTACTAGTATATGCATGAATAACAATACCAATTATCAATCAAGCAAAGTAACAATATAAATACTATAATCAAAATGCAACGTGCAAAGTCATTAAATACCATTGTCAAAATAGTCAACAAGCCACACAATGCGTACATACTACATAGTCATCAAAATACCATTAAACAAAAAAAAGCTAAGTCTCCAAAGTTCCTATTTTTTCAGGGTCGATTTTTTTTTTGGTTTGTTTTTTTTAAACCAAGGTGCTTTTTCCAACGCCTAACACTAGGCGAGGCGCTATTAAGCGCCGCCTAAGTGCGCCTAAGAGACGATCGCTTTTCTGGGACGAGATTTCTGCCCAAATTCCAGTATTCTCTTAAGCGAAGCTTTTCACAACATAGGTGTTATCACTGAAAAATTTACTTATATTATAATTTGCAAGTGTGTAACAGAAACAATAATAAAGCCTTTACCTATCACGTGTACACATGGATAGATAAAATAATTCATATCAGTATTATGCATGCAATCTATATAAATTTTGGATTTTTATATCATACACTGCCTGTGGCTGACTGGCTGTTATGGATGGGTGCCATGTATCCGTGACTTGTTGCGATGCATGCGTGGTTGGTTGTACTCGGACACGTGGCAACCATCTGTCCGCAACATCAGTGGATATTTTGGCCTCCATTGGCTGTGTATGAAATATAAATTCTTAAAGTTTTATACTGCCGTAGTCATATATAAGTATGGAATATAAATAGGTGCAACGACAAGAATATGGCCTTTGACCATCGTATGTAAGCGTGGATAAATAAAATAATTTACATCAAAATAGATGCGTACAATCTGTAAGTTTTATACTCTATATCGTACATAAGTACGAAAAAGCATAGGCCGGAGTAAGAACTTGGGTCTAGGACAAAGCAAATTCCTCCTATTCTCCCATCTCATACCAGATTCTTTTTTTCTCTCTAATATTTATAACATGTATGAAGTATGAACTGCTTTTCAGCTGTATGAGCTGTTCATAGTCGACCTAGATAAGGAAAATGCCAGATAAGGTTTTCCCTTATTACTTAAGCATGCTAATGTAGGTATTGGTTATTATGATTCATATAAATCTAGAGAACATTAGGAGTCTGTGTGGAAGTGAAGCTATCATATATGCTGACGGACTGAGAAGCAGATGGGGTCTTGTTGGTATTTGGGAGGAGTAGATGAGGAAGAAGGCCTTGTTTGGAGGAGCAGGCAAGGGAGAGGTCATGAATTGGTGGCACATCGTTCAAGGAGAGGCATGAAGGGAGTGTTTGGTTGTGGCATCCTTTTAAAGACAACTTTGGTTGGGTTTGGGTGTATAAGAATAGCAAAAAGGCTTTTGAACTTTTCTCTTCTCATGGTGAAGAACGGGAGAAGGAAACTACAATCCTTTTTTATAAGGAGAATAAAAGAAGTTTAGCGATGATCTTCCAAGTAATGAAATGAAGGATAGTGACAAACGCAAGATATTATGATGTATGAAAACATAGTTAAAGTATTGAACCAAAGAATATTCAGAAAGGGATAATAAGTCATCCTTATTGTTGTTTGTGTATAACTCTTGTTTACAAAGATGAAATGTAGAAGTAGAATTAATCATTTAATAGGAGAAATAGAGAGGACTGGTTCAAGATGAAAGAAAGGAGAGGTCATGGAGGCAAGCTTATTAAGGGGGTATGGGGCGATGAGGACCCAAAGGCTTAGGTGATGGTCCCAAGGCTGCAAGGCATGGACCTCGAGAGTAAATTAGGTCTATTTAGAAGGTAAGTTGAGATAAGCTTGTGGTTGTGGTCTCCAACTTTGTGTTGTGGTTTTCTCCTAATTGGTATTATGATAAGTGTACAATTCGAAAACTATAAGAATCATATGCAATTCCTTTTGTGCATACTGCATACATGTTTGAGACTTCAACATCAACTGAAGGAAGTGTTCAATCAAGAAACAAGTGCTAAGAGTTTCACCAATAGAGAGGCCAAATACAGAGAGAAAAACAAAGCAAGAGATATATATAGGTATACATATGCTAACACCTAATGTACGTTAGAGATAGAGATGAGGTAAATGAAAGAGAATCATAATATTGTTCCTTTCTTCTTTAATCATCATCATTCGAGCCTTCTCCCACCAGAATAGGGCCGATTATGGAGCATAAGAAATCTCCACAAAAGCATTGACAGTTTTTATGAGTGGTTGTCGACCTGAAGTCCAACCGTGAATTATGGTGCTAGGTTCCTAGCCAAAATAGCTATGGGCATGAGTGGGCCATGCCATAAAACCTAGACGCTCAGTTGGCTGTTAGGTAGACCTACATTTTGGATATGCAGTTTAAGCTTATGCAACCTTGGAACACCGTACAAGTCTCCCTAGACTATAAAGAGTAAAGGTTGACATCCCATAGTATCTCTAACTTATGTTTCTGGGCATGAGATAGGTTCCAAATTCAGAAAAAAATAATGTAACCTAGGTTGGATGACACTAGATCAAGGCACTGCCTAGGGCAGCGAGGCTGCAGAATCTGAAAGACCTGGAAGGAGAGGCAGAATCTAACAAGAGGAAGCAAGAAGACTAGCTGGAAAGATGCTCTCTAGATATTAGAATTATGGGGTGTAGAGAAGGAATTAATGAACCCCTCTTTATGGTTATGGCCAATAGAAGTTAGCGTATTTTTTAATATTGAAATTCTGGTTTTTGGGTTTAGAAAGTAATGGCTAATTTGAATACTAATGCAACAACAAAGCTCTATTCCAAAATTCTGGGTTTGGCTATTTGAATCCTGTTATTCCTTTCCATTCTGTTAAGGACCATTTCCTCTTAACATTAGCAAATACCATATTCTTTTTTATAGCTTCAATCCTAGATCTTTTTGGCCTAGCACTGGTTCTAGCAGCTCCTTTAGTAACTAAGTTCTCACTCCTAGCTGCTGTTGTACTTTTGTCCCAGTTGGAAATTTTGATGTCAATGGGAAATGGTCCGACTTATTAGTGAACAATATTATCACTTCTGTTGTATCTTCCATAAACTTAAAAGTTTCTGCTGCTGACAATGGTATCAGACTTAAAATAACTGTTGGAGATGTTGTATGCATCTGGTTAGACTAGGACTGCCTTATCTATTCTACTATATAATGTCAAAAGTCAGGCTTCGCCGTGAGAATTTTTTATTCCAAAAATACCCTTGCATATCTATTCCAATACAAAAAATAATCTATTCTACTAGGGGTAATTAGGTACTTACAAGATCTGTCTTTTGGTATTCCAATGCATTATTTTATTCTTTGAGTGTCTTTTGATCTTTTTAAGTACATACAAAGTTAATTAAAAGACAACTTTGAACGTATTTTGCTCTTTCCAAGTACATACAAAGTTAATTAGAAGACAATTAAAATACGTGCAACGCACGTGCATATATACTAGTATACTATAATGACTAATCATTAACTTTTTGCAGGATATATTTTACATGTCTAACTCAAGATATGTGCATATTTAGTATCAAGGTAGTCAAAGGTGCAAGGCGTACTCGAGGTGCAAGGGGTCCATATCGTCCGAGGCGCAAGACGCACTTAACGCGCACGTCCGAGTGAAGTGAGGTGCAAAATAAAATAAAAATAAAAATAGACATAAATAAATAATAAATTAGTTACGTAAGAAATAAAACCAAATAACATATTAAAACAAAAAAAACATGTTAACATAACCAAGTGAAGTAACAGAGCAGCAATAGCACTCAACAAAACTAACAAAAATTTGTATTTTTTCTACCACGCTTTTAGTAAATTTTAGTTTTTTAAGTTCAATTGTAGCCAACTTTGGCAATTGTGGAAAGGGCTACCTCCCTCCCACTTCAATGAGGTAAGGGCTATCTCCATGCCTCAATTTTTTTATAAAAAATAAAAAAACACATAAGACCCACCTAGGCGTGCCTTTTCTTTATTGCGCCTTGCTGAAAGGCGCGTCTTGGGTGCGTCCGGAGAAAAGCGCCTCGCCTAGTGAAGTGCGAGGCGCGCCTTTGACTACCATGTTTAGTATAACAATGGTAAATCCTTCAGGAGATGGTTAATAAGAAGCTTTTATCTTTCTATTTCGGCGAACATTTGCTTACTTGGAGGATTAATTGTAAGTTGCACTCTCAAATGAGGTTATTTTGTTGGCTCTTCGTCCTTTATTTCTTGCAATATTTGTCTGTAATTTAAATATGATACGAACGCAACCCTTTTTATCTAAATACATCTCTCATATTCTCTGACATTTCAGCTAGACATACAATATGTTTTTGGCCTAAATGTAATATATTATACGAATACGAGCCTTTTGCTATGCCTACTTAGCCTATTATCCTTCCTTGCTTTCAGATTCTTTTGACACACAATTGTATATAGCTGATATCATGTTGCACTTATCTGGGTTGTTGAATAGATTATTTTAAGATGGCTCTTATGTTGTATGGATTTCTTCTATGTTTTGTGTTTCAGTGAGACGGGAGATCAAAATATTGAGACTATTTATGCATCCACACATCATACGCCTTTATGAAGTCATAGAAACACAGACCGACATCTTCGTTGTCATGGAGTATGTGAAGTCTGGAGAGTTGTTTGACTATATTGTGGAAAAAGGGAGATTACAAGAAGATGAAGCTCGCCGTTTCTTTCAGCAGGTAATAGTATGAATTCTTCTCGTAGCTGTAGAGATTCTCAATTAAGAAAATGAAGCTAGAGCAGTTCGTCGGAACATTGATGGTAGAGAAGGTGGTAGTTTTATGGGAACTTTTCTCATATTTTGCATTTTTATATGCATACTAATATTGTTGTTTTTGAGTTGCTGGCTGAGGCAGTTCTTGGAAAGTTTTACTTGTCCAAAATTGTGAAGGTTTTCCACTTTGTTTTTCTCTCCTTTCTAAATTCTTGAGGCAAATCTTTATACTCTGTTGTATACAGATCATATCTGGTGTTGAATACTGCCACAGAAACATGGTAGTTCATCGTGACTTGAAGCCAGAGAACTTGCTATTGGATTCAAAGTGCAATGTCAAAATTGCAGATTTTGGGTTGAGTAACATCATGCGGGATGGTCACTTTTTGAAGACCAGCTGTGGGAGTCCCAACTATGCTGCTCCTGAGGTATAGAACTTCAAACTTAGTACTACAACTTTAGGAAGCCTTGCATGCAAGTTGTGTTAACTAATACTAGACTCTTGTATTTCTCACCTGTTCCCTGGTAAAACATTGTTTAGGTGATTTCTGGTAAACTATATGCTGGGCCTGAGATTGATGTATGGAGTTGTGGAGTTATCCTTTATGCCCTCCTATGTGGCACTCTTCCCTTTGATGATGAGAACATTCCAAACCTTTTTAAAAAAATTAAGGCAAGATATCATGCTTATGTCCTTCACTACTAGACTCGGCTAGTGTAGTTGAATCTCTGATTTACACTGTTTTGTTTGTTAGGGTGGGATATATACCCTTCCTAGCCACTTGTCTTCCCTAGCAAGGGACTTGATTCCCAGAATGCTTGTTGTGGATCCCATGAAGCGAATGACAATTCGTGAGATTCGTGAACATGCATGGTTTCAAGCTCGTCTTCCACGCTATTTGGCTGTGCCTCCACCAGATACAATGCAGCAGGCTAAAAAGGTATTTCTCTAATTGATTTGTTTTGATATTTCTTCAAAATAAATCCTGATTCTTTTGTTAATTTAATTGTTCTACTTTATATTTAGGGTGCTCTCTTGGTTGTGTCACTGGTCCTTTTTTTTAGATCGACGGCCTATACAAAATTATTAGTAGTTGGCAATAGTTGTTAGTGATACTCATCGATGATATCCATGCAGGTTGTTCTTGGAAGATTGACTATATCTGAAAGTTAATTTGTTCTATGAGTAACATCAACATGGCACATTCTCTCTTTTGTTATGCAACAATACTGCTTTCATTTGTTACTACAAATATCTCTTTGGTCGGTAAGACTTCATGCCATATTTCTCGAAGTCCTTTTGGCTTTATTGTCACTCCTTTTGCTTTGTCATCTAAGTTGGGGATGGAGCATGATTCGAAGTCAAGAAGTTCATCGAAAATATATAACAGAGTGTCATCTTGCTTTCTTCCATGACTGGTGCCAGATTCCTAGCTAAGGCAAATATGAACAAAAGAGCCCTTCCAATTAGAGCTATTATGTTTAAGTTGCCCTTGTGTTTTTTCTTCATTGCATCCATGAAAGTACTGGAAGCCTTTAAGAACTTTGGCCATTACTTTTGCTTTTTAATAAGTCCTGGCCACATTTATATGATTTATATAATCTTGGTGCTTTGTGCTGTTTTAAAACTTTTTTTTGATGCATTTGCCTCTTGTATATGTACAATTCTACTTAGGTTATCACAATTTGATTCACCATTCCCAGTGTTTAGCCTGTATACCAATTATAAGGTTTATTATTTACCTTGAGCTTCTCACAGCAAGCCTTTTTGCTATTTTTGTTGCAGATTGATGAGGAAATTCTTCAGGAGGTTATTAAGATGGGTTTTGAGAAAAACCAGTTGGTTGAATCACTTCATAGCAGAGTACAAAATGAGGTATCTAATGTGAATCGTACTTATTCGATATATTTGATTGCTTGAGGCAGAATGATTTAAGAAGTCTTTTTACAGGGAACTGTTGCATATTATTTGCTGTTGGATAATCGGTTCCGAGCAACTAGTGGTTATCTTGGGGCAGAGTTTCAAGAAACTATGGTCCGTTTTAAAACATTTTGTTGTCTAGCCTCTAGGGCAACTTGGCATTTTTGTTAAAATCTTTGCAATTTTTATTGCGTGATACCTTTACCCCAAAAGAAAATTGATGTTAAATATATTGGTCTTCCATAGGAATCTGGTTTCTCTCGCATGAGTTCTTGCAACAGTCCAACTTCAGCCATTGCACATCGTCTTCCAAATTATACTGATCATCTGGGGATCAGCATGAGGCCACATTTACCTGTTGAAAGAAAATGGGCTCTTGGACTTCAGGTGAGTGAAAAAAATTTATGTATCTCTGTTTTCCATTTTGTATTATCTGAATGTAACTTGCTGTGCTGTGTGGTGGTGGTGGTGGTGTTGTTCTGTAGTCCCGGGCTCATCCTCGTGAAATTATGACGGAGGTCCTTAAAGCTCTTCAAGATTTGAGTGTCTGCTGGAAGAAGATTGGACACTACAACATGAAATGCAGATGGTTTCCTGGTCAGTCCGAGAGTACGCGTAACAGTCCTGTGCGTGCTAATAACTCTGGCAATGAAACCAACATTGTAGAAAGTGATGAAGCTGATGAGAACTCATTCAACGTAGTTAAGTTTGAGATTCAGGTGTGTGTTTCTAGCATTTTATCGTGCATTGTTACTTATAGGAGATTGCTGCAAATTATTCTTTCTTGTTAGTTTTGAGACTGTCCTGATGTTTCCTGATGGCTTTTTATTATTCTTCCTTTGCATTGTAGTTGTACAAGACGAGGGAGGACAAATATCTCCTTGACCTGCAGAGGGTTAGTGGGCCATATCTTCTCTACCTGGACCTCTGTGCTGCCTTCCTCGCGCAGCTTAGAGTGTTGTGAAGAATCATCCTCTCTTTTTTGTTAATTTGCTAGTAGTACTCAAGCCCATAGTTGTTCGGCTGATACTTGTTAATATAGTTTGGATTATTGAAGTAGGCTACTCTGCGTTGTTAATATTGGATTTCCCTTTCAGTGCTGACACAAGTTGTCGTCGTAGAAGGTTATCCAATTTGTGCCACTTTTCAATGTGTTAGGATCAGTGTTTTAAAAATCGGACTGGACTGGACCGGCCGGTGGAACCGGGTTGGCCACTAGCTTTTCTGGTTTGGTTTAATACGAACCTACTGTTTTTTTCCCCCAAAAAATTGATCATAACTTTTGATTTTTGTTTTGGACTTTAAATGCAGTCAAAGTTAATTTGTTTGTTTCAAAAATATGCATTAAGTAGTGTATATTTAGTTGTGTAATATGTATAAGGGTAAATTGCAAAAAACTCCTCGTTAGATTTTCGCTTTTTGCACTAAAAGATCCAATGCTCTTAACAAATCCAAAATTATGAAATATGCTCATTTAGTCCCTTTTTCGTTAACTGGGGTTAAGTGGCCTGTACAATGACCATTTTACCCCTCTATTCTCTCCCCTTCCTCTCTCTCTCTGGTGGTGCGGGGAGGAGGAGGAGGGGGGCGGGGTGGAGGCGGAGGCCGGCGGTGAGGAGGGAGGGGGGAGGAGGAGGCCGGCGGTGAGGAGGGAGGGGGGAGGAGGAGGAGGAGGCCGGCGGTGAGGAGGGAGGGGGGAGGAGGAGGAGGAGGCCGCCGGGGAGGAGGAGGTCGACGGGGAGGATGGGGGTGCGGGGAGGAGGAGGCCGGCGGTGAGGAGGGGAGTGCGGGGAGGAGGAGGGAGGGAGGAGGAGGCCGACTGTGAGGAGGGGGGTGCGGGGAGAAGGAAGCCGGCGGTGAGGAGGGGAGTGCAGGGAGGAGTGAGGGAGGGAGGAGGAGGCCGACGGTGAGGAGGGGGGCGGAGGAGGGAGGGGGCTGTGAGGGGGAGGGGGGGTGCTGGTGGGGAAGAGGGGGGGAGGGGGTGCTGGTGGGAAGGGGGGGTAGTTTAGGTATTTTTTTATTTTTATTTTTTTCTATAAAAAATCACTAACGGTCAACTAACGGTGAAAACTAACGGTAGGGAGCTGACCGAGCAAGTCATAGATTGCGGGGCCTTTATTTGTTAAATATGACTAAAAGGTCTTTCTACGCAAAAGATATACATCTAACGAGAGTTTTTTTGTAATTTACTCTATGTATAATATATTCAATGTAAGATAGTAAAATAATTGGTTCAATACAGATTAATCTATTATTTGGATAAGTTTGGCAGTGTCCTCGTTTTAAAACATCGGTTATGATAACTCTGTCTAATATATATGATAACAGCAGAGTAACTTGGGACACTCGTTACACTTGTCTGATTTATATGATAAAGCTTAGGAAACCCCAAGAATTTTGAAGTGTGTTCCCAACTTGGGACACTTGTTCGTTTTTAGGTACCTTCATTACCTAGTGCATTTTTGTTCATCTACTAAAACTTAGTGGGATTTCACCATTTCCTTCGGAATTGCCACGTGTGATAAAAATTAGTGGAATATTTACCAAATGACTCCCAAAGAGTTTTAGGTGGAAGAAGATATATTCTCAGCATGTGACAACACGTATTATAGGAGCTGGGAATATGTCACGAGCTGAGAAGATGTGATATAATCGATATAGAATAATGGAAATAGCAATATTCGCCCCCGTTTTAGATTGATTGTTTACCAAAACGTGGTATTTTTTTTAGCATAGGGATGAACATTCATATTAATTTTGGTGGGTGAACAAAATTGGACTCCTTCATCACTACCTGTGTATTTGATTGACATGAATTGATTTAGTAAGAGCATCATTAATAGATGAAGCTCAAAAAATACATCTTGAGGTCAAAATTTGTAATTAAAAAATAAATGTAGAATGTGTTAGATTTGTATAAGAATATTAAAAAAAAAAATTCTAAGACCCAAATGAGATGAGTGAATGTAGACTAATGTGTATTTTTCTTTCAGAAATTAATATAAAATCTAGGATTTAGAAATTTAGACTCTAAATTAAGTCTTATTATTATAAAAATAATAATTCATACATTCATGAATGTAGAAATTCTGAAGTCTAGACAATAGTTGTTGTGACAACAGAATGGGACTCCAATTAAACTTTAATGTTCTATAAAACAAACTTTGCCATTCTGAAATATATAATCTATCAAAGAACGAAGGAAGGTCCGCAGCATTCAAACCACGGTCCACATTCCAGAAAGAAAAGCTACGTGTAGCCGTTGACTTCCAGCTCCCCAATTCTATCCAAATCCATTTTTATGCTTACTGTTCTAATCTCGTAATCAACAAAATTAACATTGCCCCACCCAACATAGTTCTTCTCTCAATAAATATATGAATTAAGCACTAAGAGAGATGCATGCGGCCCAAGTGGTAGAGAGTTCGAACTTCAGTGAAGACGAATTCGCCATAATTAACCATTGTTTCAAAAAAATAAAAATAATGCTATTTGTGTGTGTATATATATATATAATGCTATTTGTGTAATCTTTCTTTTAATTTGTTAAGATGGTTAGATCCCATCCCTATCTCATAATAATAATAATAATAATAATAAATCAGTGTTTTTAGCGTGCACGAGACATCTACCAGTTTTTTCTAGATTGGGTGCCTGCTGCCATGCACATGCAGCCATGCTGCATCACTCGCTCACTCAGGCTCTCCTATTAAATAAATAAATAGGAAATAAATTTAAAAACACTGGGAAAAAAAATCCAAAAAAAGAAACAAAGCAAAGTTCTTTATAAGAATGATCCGTAAAACTCTCTCCCAGCCCAGCAGTTTGTTCAGCTATTCATTCTTCCTCCCTCACCCTTCGTTTCTTCTTTCAGCAGCAAAAAAAAGGTCAGTTCCCCCTCCTAATATTCCGCTCATTTTATTTTACAGGGAAAATCCCCCCGTCTTTTTTTTTTCTCATAAAAATTAATTTTCGTATTATTTATTGGAGTTTAGCAATCTTGAACTCCCCTGTATCGATTTTTTTAAAGTAATTTATTACTATGATGATGAAGAAGAAAAGAGAAGATAAATAAGTGAGAGGTCAGAGAATATGATCCTTGTTTTATTTTATTTTATTTTATTTTCCATATTAAAAATCTAAACTTAAGTCTTTTTTTCTTTTTTTTTTGTTCTTGATTTATTAGACGCTTTCTACATTTGCTCTACGTTTGTATTCTTCCGATTATTACCTAGAAAGCACGGATGCTCCAAAAAAATGTGGGCTGTGTCGCGTCGGACACTGCCCGGGGGCACGCCAAAGCACGTGTCGTGTCCGTGTCGCCACGTCCCATACCATCTCCTTGTAACGTAGCTTATTACATGAGACGCAGCTCTCCTGTGCTTGTTTCTCCCATGACTGTTGACATCTAACACACAACACGTTTCGTAAGAAAATCGATGTTGGTTACGTAACACGGATACGGATACAACACAGTAAGGACATGGCGACACGGACGCGATACCTATACTGGTGTGTCCTAGTATATTATGGTTGAATTCAGGGTTGGCACGTGAGGAAACCAGAAAAAAAAGGCACTCCTTTTAGGACTCTTCAATCGGTTACGTCGGATAGAGTCTCCGACACGACACGGCCTATACTTTTGGGGTGTCCGTGCTTACTAGGATCAGGGCCGGCCCGGAGGGTCTGGTTGCCCTATCCTGGAGCTAATTTTGCTTGTCCCTTGACCCTTATTGTCAGCTGGCCCTGGTGGTCATTCGTGATCCTTGCCTTTTGTGGGATCATACTGAGCCTGGAGGTTTGCCCTAGCAAAGGGGGTTGCCCAAGCCCCAAGGCTTGTCCGGCTTAACCCAGGGCCGGCCCTGACTAGGATTTTGGAATTCAAGAAGAAATTGTATTGTGTTCTATATCTAAAGTTCTCATATTAATATCACGCTGGTTGAATGTAATTGGGGATGATTGACAATGGAAGATCGCGGTGCACTTGTTATCATGGCACCTTGTCTTTTAGTTTACAGAGTTTCAGGCTTGATTTTGCTATTTTTGTACATCTTGGAGCAGCATGCTTCGTTCTTTCTGCTTTTGAATGGACTAACAGACACTATTTTCACTAGTTTGAAATCATTCTAGCAGTTATAAATACGTAGTAAAAGAGACGACATATCTCAGATCTTGGCTCAGAATATGATCCCCCAATCCCAATAGATGAAATATCTAAATGATCCGTGCTAAAATTCATTATAAATCTCGATCGGATGGAAGTATATGCATATAGGAACCACCCCCCCCCCCCCCCCCCCCGGTGAGGCTATGTGAGTCTCTTTGTTGGTTAACCTTAGCACTTTTATTTACTTAGTTCTTAATCTGTCTTAATAATTTTATTAAAGTAACTGCATGTACCTGGTGTATTGAAGTGTTGCCTCTCAGGTTGGAGAGGAGAGGGAAAGGGAGGGAGAACAAGAAAAATAGGAAGTTTTTTGATGGCGGCGTCAAAGATGAAAGCTATATGGAACCACCCCGTCGGCCCTAAAACTGGTTCTCTCTCTCACTTTCCTTTGTGTCTCTGTTTGCTCCCCCCCTTTTTTTTCTTTGCGTCTCCCTTCGCAAATAAGAAAACATAAAGATATGGCGGATACCCATTGAAAACCACGTTTTTGACATATAGAATAATGAAATGGAAATGCCTTTATGTAGATGCACAACATTACTGACAGGATCCTATGTTTCATGGTGGTAAGTCTGAATAATCCTAAGTTTACAACCAACCCTTTACAACCTTCTTACAACCCACTCTCCCCCCTGCTAACATGGTCCCACCCGGCCCCACCTCTCCGCTCACTCCTCCAACGGAGGCCGGCCACGTGGCGTTTAGTTGTAAGAGGGTTGTAATCCTAGCATTACCCTGGTAAGTCTAGACTTGAGAGTTGAGAGGCATCACACTTTACTATGTAAGTAAATAATTCTCGTGAGGTTTTATCGTGTAGACATAATTGCTTTTGAGCTACTTTTGCTCAAATGGAACTAATATATTGCTTCAACTTCTTCTATATTTATATTTTCTAGCATCTTGTTGGACCAAAGTCTTCAGCTATAATGGCTTCTTTTTATGCTATATTTGTTCTTAACAATAGATTTTAGGTTTACAGATGATTTGCTTAGTATTTTGCATATTAGTCGGGTGTTTAAAGTCTGAGACATTTTAACCCCCTTTATCGGTTCTGGATAGTTAACAAAGTTGGTTATTTGTATTCATTTATGGTTTTTGGAAGCAAGGTCACTCTGCTTGGTTGTATCGGACACAACACATACACTCCAAAATACACTAGGACACGAAGATAGATGCAGTGTCCATGTTGCCGTGTCCTTGCCGTGTTGTATTCATGACATAGTTCCTACTTTGTAAGTGAGACAGCTTCGAGTTTTCATTTTTGTCGTGTCTATTTATTTTCTCTCCCCATTTTGCTTTTTGTTGTTATCTGGCAGTATGAGCTTACCTTAAGTTCTAGTCTGTGTGCATCTCACTTAACTTGGGTATTATTATATTCCATTTAGACCTCCTTCAAGCCATTTCAACATGGAAAGTACCTCGTACATTTTCCAGACACTGGTGGAAGAGTGGTCTCAAAATCTTTACCATATGAATTTGTTGTATTTTATGACTCATAGGTGGTTGTGCTTCTTGTAGCCCATTTAATTACATGAAATTTTGTTTCATAAATTATCCATATAGATTTTGGAAGTGTCAGTTAGTTAGCGAGTGAAGGGATCATGAGCGCCAAATACCTTATACCGTCCATCACAACTAGTAAGTTGATACATGCTCTGATGTTCCTAAATACAAGAATGCTAGATGTTGCGAACAACATAGCTGTATGGTTGAAGTGATAGGATTGATTATCTATCTAGCGAAGATGGCCTCCAAACAAAACCAATCAGGAGAGAAAATCCTCTTTTTTTTATCATCTGATGGCAAATCACAAATGATTTGTCATGTGTATGGAAATTGCAGTGATTGAAAATTTTATAAGGAAGAGTTTTGGGTCTCCTTTCAACAGGAGCATTTTTATATTCCCATTTTTATGTGAAATCTTTTATGTGGCAGTTTTTTTCTGGGCTCCAACTTTTAAATGGGGTCTCATCGCAGCAAATGCTGCCGACTTTGCCACCCCGCCTGAAAAGGTTTCTTATCCCCAGCAAGTTGGTAAGTAGAATTTTACACCCCAAATATTTCTTCCCCTTCTTAATATTTTTTTCTTTTCATTCTATTCCTCTTCCAAGTCATTTTGAGTCAGAACACTTGTCATTTTTTATGTTATCCAGCTGTTGCTCTCACTGGAGTTATCTGGTCGCGCTATAGCACTCTAATTAAACCGGTAATCCTTCAAGCGAAATCTATCTTTAGATTCTTGTTTTGAACTTGTGATCCTTATAGAGACTGTATGGTAGATTGTTAGATTTATAATGGTTTTATTATTGGTTCTTCGGCTATATGCTATACATTTCTAACTCTTCCATGCTGTGTACTCACTTCACCTTTCAGCACCTCCACCTGAAATTATTGCCACTATGAAGTGATATTTAAATATGTGTTAGACTCTTAAATTTCAAGGTTCAAAGTATTGGTATCGGAAACGGTATCGGACCATTCCTATGAGTATCAGGATTGGTGGTATTGGCAGTATCGAAGGTTTCGGATCGGAGTATCGAATTTTTTGGTATCTGAAAACAAATAATTATTAAATTATTAACATTTTAGAAAATATATTTTATACATATAGGCATAATTTTAATATTTTCAGTGTTGTTTCTTAGTAGTTTTGAAATTGAATGAAATAATAGTCACCCTTACCGACTGATTTACATACAATAGGTAAGTTTTCTTCTTTTACATCTTTTATAACATTTCTATGCTTTTACACCCTTGTTGATTGGTCTTTTTCGTTTAATTTTCTTTGCCGAATTGACCTCCAATGTCGGTATCGGTCCGTATTGGGTATCAGTCGGTATCGGATCGGGACATGCCAAACCAAACCGTATCGGTATCTGCCGTATCGGATCGGTATCGGCCGATACTGCGAACTATGCTCTTAATATGTATAGCTATCTTCCGTAATGGCTAATATGTTTAAAATTACCTCTACTTGGTCGAAGCTCTTTCGAGAAGCCTCTTTATAAGAAGTGTCAGTTGGATGAGTCACGAAAGATTACTGAACCTTTGGATCCCTGTTAACCCATTGTTAGAAGTTATCTATTTGTTATGCCGTAACACACTTCTCTCTGTAAGAGTAGGATCCTACATGCCATTGCTTCTAATTGCTTTCCTAAGCATCAAAACTCATAATACAAGGTTTTGTTTATTAAGGATAAGTATTAGTGTTATAAATGGTGTAACTATCAAAGCTCAGATTTTTCCTGTTTCAACTTCTCTCTTAATCATATAGATAGCTGTCAGGAGGGCATCATTTTTATCATAGTAAAAGGTTATTTGGGTTGGTACTCCTTGTATTACTAGTTAGACTTAATGAAGGGTTAGCTATTTGGAACACAGATATCTAAGCGGACCTGATCAACGAATATTTAGCTCCAAGCCTGATTATGACTACCAAATGGCCTGTGCAACAATTATCTGTAGATCAGCACAGTTGGCCTAAAACTCGTATCAAATTATCATATACAAGGATCTCTTCCCCAAGCCTTCCCCATTCAAAATCCAAACTGAAGAAGAGAAGTCGAGCGCTCCCCACTCTCCTTTGTACCATTATCAACAAGATTTTCTTTTCTATTCAGATAAACTAGACTGAAAAAGAAACGTGCATTAGCAGTATGTGTTTGCTTGTGTTGGTTTTGGGAGGGTGGTGGATTGTAGTTAGTGGTGGTGGTGGTGAGGACGAGTATGTGGGATTGTAAATATGTCAAAGCTCGAGCTTGAGTCTACATCAACCAGACATGTTAAAGCTGAGTTCCCTAACTAATCGAGAAGCCTGAGCTTGGTTTTCTTAAAGCTTGTTTCTATTAAATGACCTTGTTTAACTCCAAATTTAAATCGTTTAGCTTCAAAAAACAAATTGAATAGTTGTGCTCAAGATTGTTTATGCACATCTGCATGAAACTCACTCAGTGAATACTAATATTTACTAGTGAAGCTTGAAAATACTGTTCAGTTGATATTATATATGCTAATTATCAAAATATACTGAACACGTTTTTTTTTTCCACTTAAACTATTTTTTTATCAGATTGACATCCTGACCCTTTCTTTCCCTTCTCTCATTGACTTTCGCTCTTTGTCAAGTTGGTCCTGATAGAAAAATATCAAAGACTAAATTAAATTGCCCTTATTAAAAATTTAAATTTTTTTAAAATAAAAATGAAATTCCTAACACTCCCCCTTTAGAAGAAATACTTATTGTGCTTCGTTGTCGTAGTTTTCCTTGGTCAAAATGTTAAGCTTGATGCAAGTCTTTGGCTTCAAACCTAGGTTCACACTATCGGACCATTCTTATGAGTATCGAATCTGCGGTATCGGCGGTTTCGGATCGGATTATCGGATCTTTGGTTTTTGGAAAACAAATAGTTAATAAATTATTAAGATGTTAGAATTTTTTTTTGTTTATATATCTAGGCATAATTTTAAGTATTTCCTGTTGTTTCTTAGTAATTTTATAATTAAATGAAATAGCAGTCACCCTTGTCTATTGGTTTATCTACGATAAATTTTCTTTTGTTACATGATTTTACAATCTTATTATACCTTTATATCCTTGCTGATTTATCTTTTTCGTTCGATTTTCTTGTGCCGAATTGACTGAAGAAAGAGGCCCCCGAAGTTAGTATCGGATCGGTATCGGCTAACACTGCAAACTATGCTTCAAAATAATGATAGATTGGCTATCTATATTAGGGTTTAGGAACCACGTCAAGTTAAAAGCTGACATTTCACTGTGCTCACTTGAGATTATCCTAATTGACCAATATGATAGATTGAGCGCGTAGTATTTGGGCATGGACATGATTGGATAGGGTACACAGCCACCCTTTAACTTAGAGCATGCTATCTCCTACGAGAGGCACTAACATTTCTATTTTTGGTATATATATATTCCACTATATAATGAGGTTTCAAAACGGCTCAAAAGTGAGCCGTCTAAGCCGTATGTATATCATGGTCCATTTTATTAAAAAAAAAATTAAATTATGTAAAAAAAAAATTCATATATATTCAACATGGGGAATCGAACTCAACCAAATAAGAAGAATACCTCCTTAACCACATGAGTTAAAAGAGATATTTGACTATAATTGGATGATATTTTTATTATACGTTATTATACTACTAGTTTTTATATATGTGTGTGTGTGTGTGTGTGTGTGTGTGTGTGTGTGTGTGTGTGTTTAGTTTTGAGAGAGTTCTTTCTTTTTTGCTCTGAAGAACCATTTTTGCAGCTTATTACTTATAACTTGTGGGTTTTTTTTTTTTTTTTTTTTTCCCTTCAGAGGAACTTGAACCTTCTCTGTGTAAATCTTGCGATGTTCGGGACTGGAATTTATCAACTGTCTCGTAAAATTCGGTAATTTTTGTTTTTGTTTTTGAATTTTGAACTGATTACATGTCTTCATTTGTTAGTTTGAGTATTTCAGTATATCTTAGTTTGCAGCTTATAGGTATTGATTATTTGTTTCAGGTATGATTATTTTTCTGAAGATCTGGTGGAACCTGCCAAGGAGGAGTAGACTTAATACTTTCCTCTGGAGTGCAAACTTCTGTACTATAAATTTAGACAACAAAATGAATGAACCCTGAAGTAAGGATTCTAAAGTCTTGATTGTAGAACTTATGATTACATTAACAAAGGGTAAATTTATGAATTCCGGAAACTTTACTCTTTCTAAGGTTGGGTTTAGTTAGCAAAATCAGGGTCTTGAAAAAAAAAAGCATTCATTATCTGTGTATGGAGGTCAGGAAAGGAGCAAGAAATAAAAATTACTCTTAGGCCACGTTTGGTTCGCTGAATTGGAGCCTTGGGAAAGGAAAGTGATTCATTTCCTTTGTTTGGATGCCAAAGAAAATGAAGAGGAAAGAAAAATGATTCCCAATGGAAGGAAAATTAGGAAAAAAGTGATTACATCTATCCGAGCAATGAATCACTTTCTCACATTGAAGTAATCACTTTCCTTTCCAAATTTCTTGACATTTTCAAATATCGGAAAGGAAAATCAATGGAAAATAAAATTTTCCAAAGGAAAGGAATTGATTTCCTTTCCATTTCGCGAACCAAACGAGGCCTTAGTATTTTCAAAACCGAATCGAATAATCGGTTCGTTTTTCGGTCCGTAACCGAATAATGCTCCCCCTCGTACGAAGTATTCCTGTTCCCAGTTTCCAATTTAAAACTTTCTTCCTAGTCCTCCTCCCTCGCGTTTATCCCTATCCCTCATCGGCCCAATTGCAACTCCTCACCGCACCAAAAGTGAAGTTGGTTGTCTAGATTTAGACAATGACAAAAAAAATGTGAAGTTTGTTGTCTAAATCTAGATAATGCACTTCACAATGACTTTGTCTCCACATCATCAATTATGAATAGAAATATTTATTAAAAATGAAGAAGTGGAGAAGTTGTCTTGGAAGTTGGAAAAAATATTTTTTTTTTTGTCTTCTCAATACTTTTGCATTGGAGAACATTTTTTTTTATCTCATTGTCTTGTGTGAATATCATCTTGCCACATAGGAAAGATATTGTCTTGTGCCTTATGCTACATAGGAATCACAACACAAAACAAGACAATAGTGTTGGAGATGCTTTAAGGGCTCGTTTGGATCAAGTTTTTGTATTCCTAGGAATAGGTTTTCAATTCCTTTCCCATGGGAAAGGAATTCAACATTCTCATACCCATGTTTGGTTATGTTCGGAATAGGTAGTTTAAATTTTTTAAAAATTTTATATCCATATATGGTTGACAAAGGGATAGAAATATTAATTTATTTAGTTTTCCTTTAATACCCTTTCATTAATTTTATGATGATTTACATGTTTGGGATAGAAGTTGAAATTTTGAAGATAAAAAGAGGGTATAACTGTCACGTCCCGACCCCGAATCATCGTCCTCACAGGGGGCGTGATGCCGCACGAGCCTAGAATTGCGCTCGTGCAAGACAAGATGACAAGTTCTCAAATGGTTATCTTTGAGTTTATATTAACAACGAAAGGAAAAAAGAGTATACAAAACAATTTTCTTTATTGATATTCGAACTGAGATTACAAAGACTTTCGATAGCCCAACGATATATGCCAGATTGGCTACAACACTCAGGTTCTCTCTTGCCCACAAAGGATTTCACCGCTCCATATATCATGCCTGCTATATCTCGACCGCATCAATCATGTTGCAAGTCCGAGCGTTAATGCGATCGCACGCTTCAAACGCTACGACATTCCATGCCTCTGCGCGATCAAACGAAGTTTTGATGCGACCAATTCATTCCCTGCACCCTGCATGAAAGCTGGTGGGGGATCAGTACGTTCGTCCTCGTATGTACTGACGAATAGACCTTCATTCTAAACCGACATTTTAGTATTTATGTTCAATTATGCAACTTAGCTTATGATCTTGCTATATTCTCCTTAAGGTCGATTTCATGGCATATTCGAAATCGTAAAGCATGTTATCATGACAAGCATGTTATTCGAATTGAATAGGCAAACAGACAAGCAATCTCGTGTTCGTTTCGTGACACGACTTCTTACCAGCATAGACACACTCGTCCTGGCACCGACGCAAGGTGAATACGCCCCATTCCTTCTGTCACGCCCCGCTCCCGCATGAGCGATCGTCCTCGCTAAGGCGTGATGCCGCACGAGCCTAGGTTGCGCCCGTGCAAGGTCAAGTCCAGAAACGGCCAATTTGAGCTAGGCCATAGAGTCGCACAGAGTGTCTCCATTTGCAGCGGAAAGTAAATGAACACAAGTTGAAGCGAATTCAAACTCTTTTATTGATATTCAAAAGTTTACAAGCGGCGCTAGGCCGAGTATACAAGTCACTCAAGCTCTCTCTCTCTGAAACATAAAAGGCGTGTGTCACGCCCCGCTCACGTAGGAGCGATCGTCCTCGCTAAGGCGTGATGCCGCACGAGCCTAGATTGGGCTCGTGCAAGGCAGTTCCATAACGGCCGATTACATCGGCGGCGACGGGGTCGTCGCACAGAAGTCCCAAGCAGATACATTGAACATTGCAGCAGAATTTAGAACAAGAACACAAGACATTCAAAAGAAGCTCTTTATTGATATTGAATACAAGATTACATTTGTGGGCGCAAGGCCAAATTACAAGTCTCTCGTGCTCACTTTTCTCTCATTTACAAGTCACTCTGCTCTCTCTCATCTCTCGATTACAATGCTTGAGCCAGCGGAAGCTTCGGAAGGCGTCATCCATACATTATGTCCTGTATAAGTCTTCAGATCACGCGGCCGCACGCTTCGACTCGCCAAGGAACTCCGTGCCTCGACGCATCCAAGTGAGCTCCGCGCCACGAGCTTCTACCTGTGCCTGCACATGAACACTGTGTGGGTGTCAGTACCACTGTACTGGTGGAGTGAGCTTCTCGTCCACCCATACATAACCGACACGTTTCATTTACTTTGTGCAGCTTAAACCCTTTCAATTGTCTTTCTATTCTTGCCTTAGGATGCATTTTAAACAAGACGTCTCGGTCTATACTTAGCGATGCAACGACAAGGTCGTGCAACGACAAGGTCGTGCAACGACGGGGTCGTGCTATAATGCCAATGTGTGTTTCGATCGAGGCAGTGCCTCATCGCTTAGGTACTTGACCGAACTACAACTCGGGACGGCAGGGTCGTGCCACATTCTATTGCGACTTAGACATATTCGAGACAATGCTATGCCGAGGAGCAACTTACGCGAACTCGGTCGTGCCAAGACCTTTACTTAAACTTCAGCGCCACTAGACCAATTCTCGTGCCAACGATTCAAGTGCCAAGGACGGCAATGGGACGACTCGTGCAGGCCGTGCCTCTAGACCTTGCTTAGACTTGTCCGTGCTTCCAGATGAGGCCGCGCCTCACAAGTTATCAAGACTTATCATGCTACCGCCTTGCGGCCTTCCTGTTAGACCCATTTGCTAACTTAGACAAGACTTGTGGACCATAGTATCACTTTCATGAACATCTCGACGACATCTATCGTGCCAAGCACGGTGCCTATGCTGCAGCCCAGTCTTAGGCCCAGACCTTGCGTTACCGACTAGACCTGCATTCAAGCACTAGACCCAAATCCAAAGGCATACACGCGGTGTGCCGCTATTGCCGACACATCTACATGAGGGGTCACTAGCAATTTTAAGCTATCTTGGACTGGCTCGTGGGATATCCACCTGTACCAACACGGGTAGCTAGTCCGGTGGGGTGGAACTCTCTCATGCGGTCATCCTGCATCCTACTTTGAGCCACACTCGCTTTCCCCGGGCCGAATGATCCCAGAGCCCCGGTGATCAATCGAGAAGACTGTACCTTGTTGACAAGTTGTCCAATGACCATGCAAGTCTAAACTCGATCTACCAGTCTTTCCTTAACATGAACATGCTTTTCCTTCTTTTTATCAAGACTTAACGAGACTTCCAAGCCGCGGGACCGATCTCGTGTGCGGGTGTCACGACCCGCACCCTAGAGTAAGGGCACGAGAAGTGGGTACGTCCAGCCTACGCCGCAGTGTCGGCGGTAGAACGCTGTCCTAGGTAAATCATCTAACAGTATAAAGGTACCTGTACAGTTCATACTCTCCGAATGGAGGTAACATCACAACATATAGTCTCAATCACATCTAAGGTAGAAGAATGAAGAACAGATAGATAGTAACTCAAGAGAACCATAGCATAGATGAAATAAGACTAAGTGTCTAAGATACATAACATCCAGAATGTCAACTCATAATACAATAAGTCTAAGAGTCTATACATCTCCACATCTCAAAATACAACTCAGAATGTGAGACAAAATGATATAAAAAGACTTTCTAGACTAAACTGGTCTAGACTACTGGAACATCCTCCTCAGCTGCAGGTGGAACCTGCTGAGGGTCCTCGATACAAGTGTCATCTAGTCCTGCTCCGTAATAGGTAGTCACCCATGCCTCGTCCTTATCCTCTGTAATATTTTCAACAGGTCCAATCAGGACAGGAACGAGCACAATACATCTCACACAGTGCATATCAGGTTAGGAAATACGATACAGGCAATAGAGTAAGATACATGAACTGCTGAAAGGAAATATACGCTGTAAAAGAGATAGCTGTAATGAAATATCTACTGTATATAGAGAACTATAAGTGACTAGTGATGTAGAGCACAAGATAGGCATGTGAATGGCTAGAATTTATACATGATTACACTACTGAGTTTGCACATGATTACACTACTTTGGAATTATTCACATGTCCACTTCTACTCCCCCGTTTCCCCAATCAATACACAAGGATCTATACAGGTTACGTTATTTATACATGATATCACATGGGGCCCATGAAAGGGTGCACATGATAGTATACATGAGGGCTCAGTAAACATGAGAGTACATGATCACATGAGTGCACATGAATGATGGAAGCATAGGAGTACATGATGATAGTGAAACACACATAACATGAAGTACCCGATGCTCCCGAGAGGGATAACATCTCATGTAAAGATCCATATAGTACCAATCCGTGTTACAAATGTGACAGCAACAAGTAAAGTAATCTAGAGCGAGAAGTAAAGCCTGAACAAGTATGAAACGGTCAGAGAATGTACTCGCCTGCTGTATGAATGTCTGTAGAGAATATGCAGTCTGAGGAGAGGTGTCTGGCTCCTGATCAGAGCAACACAAGTCACAATGTGTTCTAAATAGTAAAAATGAAGTCTACTATGCAAACTACATGATTCTAGATCAATCTGGTCAAAAGTCAACTCTTGGTCAACTCTAAAGTCAAACTAGTCAAAGTTAGGTCAACACTAGTCAACTAGTTAGGGTTTTAGTCAAACTAGTCAAACTAGTTGTTTTAGGTCATTCCTAGTTAATTCTAGGTGAACTAGGTCATCCTTGACCTAAAGTTGACTTTGGTCAACTTTCAGTCAACAAGGGTCAACAATGGGTTTAGGGTCATTAGGGCTAGCCCTAACCATAGGCCAATAACCCTAGGCCATAGGCTAGTGATGGGTTTTCATATAACCTATAACTAAATAAGTCAAATATATATATATATCTATATATATATAGATACACACTAACCATAAACCCCAAAATGCATAACATATATATATATACAACCACATACATATATATATATATTTTGACCTAAAGTAACCTAATACAATATACATATATCTATATCATATATATATACACATATATATGAACTTATATATATATATATATATACTATATATATATATAGAGAGAAACATAGAGAGAGAGAGAGAGACAGTGAGTATGAGAGAGAGAGACTGAGACAGAGACTGAAACAGGGGGGGGGGGTGTCTTTGTCTTCCTTAATAGCTAAGTCAAGGACTTTTTGGAAAAGGGTTTGATATTTTGCATAATTTGTGCAAAATATCCATAAAGCAAATATCTAGATATTTTAACCCTTTAACCCCATGACCAAATCATCACTCTAATGGTTCTAGGTTAGTGGCTAACTACTAGTTTAGGGTAGGATAGGTTAGGAACTAATCTTGAGACCTACCAAGTATTATATAATATTAAAATCACATAATCACAATTTAAATCTAGAAAATTACCAAAATACCCTTTTGGTCAAAAACCCCAAATTTGATATTCTAAGCCTATGGCTAAGCTATCATGGTCATGGCAACTTCTAGGTTAGAGAAAACTAGAGTTTGCACTAAGTTATACTAACCAAAATCACGAAGTCATAAGTCATGACTTAGCATGACTTAGAAGATGGTTTAATCACTCTAATAAACACTATAAACCAACCCATGCCCTAATCACCATTATTAAATAATAAAAATAATAATTTTTCAATAATCCTTAATTTTAGAAAACAGGGTGTTACAGCGGGACATATCAAGACTTAGCGAGACTCCCAAGCCAGGGGACCGATCTCGTGTGCGGGACATATCAAGACTTAGCGAGACTCCCAGGCCACGGGACCGATCTCGTGTGCGGGACATATCATGACTTAGCGAGACTCCCAAGTAGCGGGACCGGTCTCGGCGACAACCAGTCGCGTGGACTTTCTTTGTTCGTGGCAAGCTTTTCACTAAACCGACCGTAACTCGTGCCTTAGACAGGCTTGGTTCTGTAGGCAACGCTAACGCTCAGGTCATAGACTTATATGACGAGCCTTGTTCTCAAGGGACTACGCGACTTGACAACCGCAGATAGAGCGGAACAGTGCTAGTAATGGCTTCGATAGCCCAACGCAACACTTGTCTAACTTGTTCGGACAACGATTCGACGGGCGAAGACTACGCCGAGCTCCGTGTCGAGGGAAACGTGCTATGCACGGGGTCGACTTGAACAACCAAGTTCGTGCCTAGACTTAAGCCAACGAGCCGTGCAAAACGACTTAACTTGCGGGACGTACGAAGGCTATGCCAAGCCTTGCGGGCAAGACCGTGCATGCTTTATCAAGCATTCAGGCGGGCGACGCCTATGACTTAGGCTAATTTCCAGTGTCGGGACAAAACGACGGGACCGTGCATGCTTTTCAAGCATTCACGCAGGCGACGCCTATTACTTAGGCTATTTCAAGTGTCGGGGCAACTTAACAACTTAAGCCAACGTCCTTCTCCCAAGCCACGGGAACGAAGGATCGTGTGTCATTTGAAAGCACGCTGAGCCGACTTCTATGAAGACGATGTAGCAAAACATAGCTACATCGCCATCACCTGGGTCTCGCGGAACTGAGCAGCCTGGTGGTTCTGGGCCTCCATAAATTGCTGAAACATCGCCATCACCTGGATAACGAAGAGTAGGACCAACCTCGATCTCGGAATGATCAAGTACATGGCTAGGATCTGCCACATACCGTCTCAACTGCGACACGTGAAATACGTTGTGGACTCCAACCAATGCTGGTGGTAAGTCTAGCCTGTAAGACACGTCACCGACTCTCCCGCTGATAACGAAAGGGCCGATGAAACGCGGGCTAAGCTTTCCACCTCCACCAAAACGTATCGTGCCACGTGTCGGAGATATCCTCAGGAATACCTGGTCTCCGACCTAATCACAAACAAGGTCTCAATTTAAATATGATAAACAAACATGATTAACAAAACACAAACAAGACAACCTAATTCTAATCCTATCTCTAAACTGTACCTCAAACTCCAAAGGTCTGCGGTGGCTATCGGCCCAATGCCGATGTCTGTCCTGCGCCACGCGAAGCCGATCTCTGATAAGCTTCACCTTCTCTGCTGCATCTACAACCATCTCAGGCTCCAATAAAACTCGCTCCCCTACATCATCCCAAGACAAGGGTGTACGACATCTACGCCCGTACAGTACCTCGAAAGGGGACATCTCGATGCTGGCCTGAAAGCTGTTGTTATATGCAAACTCTACTAAGTGCAGGTGACTCTCCCAAGATCCTCCAAAGTCCAGGACACAAGTCCGCAACATGTCCTCCAGTGTCTGAATGGTCCGCTCTGACTGTCCGTCTGTCTGCGGGTGGTATGCAGTACTAAACTTGAGCTGAGTGCCCAAGCTAATATGCAAGCTCCTCCAGAAATATGAAGTAAAACGGCTGTCCCGGTCCGATACAATGCTCACTGGAACTCCATGAAGTCTGACTATCTGCCTCATATACATCTCTGATAGCTTCTCGGTAGACAAACCCACTTTGAATGGCAAAAAGTGGGCCGATTTGGTCAACCTGTCGACGATGACCCAAATCGCATCCTTCCCTCCTGGAGTACGCGGCAATCCCGAAACAAAGTCCATCGTGATGTGCTCCCACTTCCACTCCGGAATGGGTAATGGCTGCAACAGTCCTCCTGGCCTCTGCCTCTCTGCCTTGACCTGCTGGCAGATCAAACACCTGGCTACGAAGTGTGCTACCTCGCGCTTCATCCCACTCCACCATACATGCTCTCTCAGATCCCTATACATCTTGTTGGCTCCCGAATGTATCGAGTACTGAGAACGGTGGGCCTCCTGCATAACCTGCTCCCGAAAGTCTCCACGGGGCACACACAGTCTGGAACCGTGCCTCAATGCGCCATCTGCTGCAAGAGTGAACTCATCGTCCGCAAATCCCTGGCTGACCTGCTCCCTGATGCTTCGTAGAGAAACATCATCGAACTGAGCCGACTTGATCCTATCAATCAAGTCCGACTGAATCTGGAGGCCCAACATCTGCATCTGCACTCCCGGCACAATCACCTCGATCCCAAGGCTCTCCAAGTCCGCCAACAAATGACGATCCATCGTCAAGCACATAACTGCCGGATATCTGCTCAAAGCATCGGCCACTACGTTGGCCTTCCCCGGGTGATACTGCAGAAGGATATCAAAGTCCTTCATCAGCTCCAGCCACCTGCGCTGCCTCATGTTCAGCTCCTTCTGCGTAAACACGTACTTCAAGCTCTTGTGGTCTGTAAATATCTCCACGCGCTCTCCGTACAAATAGTGTTTCCACAGCTTCAGAGCAAAGATAACTGCCGCCAACTCTAAATCATGGGTAGGGTAGTTCTTCTCATGGGGCCGTAACTGCCTGGAAGCATAGGCAATCACCTTCCCATGCTGCTGCAAGACACAACCCAAACCCTTCCCCGAGGCGTCACTGTAGATAGTGAACCCGCCTGATCCTGCTGGCAATGTCAGAATCGGAGCTGTCGTCAACCGCTTCTTCAACTCATCGAAAGCGGCCTGACACTCCTCTGACCAGAGAAACTCTGCGTCCTTCCGGGTCAGCCTAGACAACGGCTCTGCAACCCGGGAGAAATCCTGGACGAACCTCCTGTAGTAGCCTGCCAATCCTAGGAAGCTCCTGATCTCTGCCACTGACGTCGGCGCTGCCCAAGCCTCAACTGCTGATATCTTCCTCGGGTCGACTGAGATCCCATCTCCAGTCACTACATGACCCAGGAAGTCAACTCTGTCGAGGAAGAACTCGCACTTCGAGAGCTTGCCGTAAAGCTGCTCCTGTCTGAGAGTCTCCAGGACCACTCTCAAGTGCTCCTCGTGCTCCTCCTCGGTCTTCGAGTACACCAGGATGTTGTCGATGAACACCACCACGAACTTATCTAAGTACTGGTGGAACACCTTGTTCATCAAGTTCATGAACACCGCCGGAGCATTCGTCAACCCAAACGGCATCACCATAAACTCGAACTGGCCGTACCGCGTCCTGAACGCCGTCTTCGGGATGTCCTCCCTCTTCACCTTTACCTGATGGTAGCCTGACCTCAGATCAATCTTCGAGAATACCCGAGCTCCGCTCAACTGATCGAAGAGATCGTCGATCCGCGGCAGTGGATATCTGTTCTTGATCGTCAGACTATTGAGTGCCCTGTAGTCGATACACATATGTACCGACCCATCCTTCTTCGGTACAAAGAGTACCGGTGCACCCCAAGGTGAAGAACTAGAGCGGATGAAGCCTTTGTCCTGCAACTCATCCACCTGCTTCTTCAATTCCACCAGCTCGCTGTTGTTCACCCGATAGACGTGCTGTGAAATGGGTTCCGCACCTGGAACCAAGTCTATCGAGAACTCAACGTCTCTATCTGGTGGAAGCCCAGGCAATTCCTCTGGAAACACGTCCATGAACTCAACAATCAATGGATGTGAAGCTGGCTGCTCCTCAACAGAAGCTCCACAGAAAACTCCGTAAGTCTGCTCTGCCTGCCGTCTGGAATATACAAACTCTGGCTCTCCTGGCACTCTGAACAGAACTCTACCCCCGCGGCAATCTATGCTGGCATGGTGCATGCTCAACCAATCCATACCGAGTACAATATCGTAGTTCGGTAGTGGCATTACGAGCAAACTCACATCCAACTCTCGGCCTCCCATAACTACTCTCCGTCCCTTGCAAATATCACGAACGAGGATAATGCCACCCCCGGTCGTAATCTTGCAAGTCCTAGGCAACGATTCAGATATAACATGATGTCGAATCGCAAAAGATACCGATACAAAGCTATGGGAAGCCCCAGAATCGAACAATGCATAAGCTGGAATAGAATCGAGAAGAATAGAACCTGCTATCAGCTCTCCAGTAACCTCGGCATCCTCTGCTGCCATGGCATAGGCTCGCCCCTGCTGTCCACCCCTGGCCTGATGCTGGGTGAACCTCTGCTGCTGAGTCGGCAAAGGTCCCTTCTGCTGCCCTGCCGGAGCCTTGGCTCCGCCTCCCTGAACTGGTCGTCCCGAAGACATGGGACACTCTCTCAGCTGGTGGTCTCCAGCACCACATAATAGACACCTGCCAAGCCTCTTTCTGCAGTCATTCCATCCATGACCCTGCTTCTTGCAGAAAGTGCAAGTGACGACCTGCTGCCTGGGTGCCTGCTGCTGGTGCCTCGGCTGCTGCACCTGCTGGAACGGCCTCTGCTGCTGGAATGGCCTCTGCTGCTGGTGCTGAAAATGAGGCCTCTTGGCCTGTCCTCCACTGCTGCCAGCTCCCTGGGTGTCGCGGCCCCTCTTGAGCTTCAGCTCAAGATCATCCTCAGCTGCCATCGCTCCTGCTAGAATATCCTCAAAGGTGGCACTCCTCTCACTCTTGGTCAAGGACTTGACTTCCTTGACCAAGCCTTTCCTAAACCTCCTCGCCTTCGCTGACTCGCTAAGGCCCTCCACGAATCTGCTCAACCGGCAAAACTCACCGGCGTACTCCTCTACAGTCTGGTTCCCCTGAACCAGGTTCTCGAACTGCGTCTCCAAGGCGCCGACTGCCTGATCTGGGAAGAACTTCCCCTTGAAGAGCTCCTTGAAAGCTCCCCATAACTGCCCTGGAGTACCTACTCTCGGATCCGTCTGATACCAGGTACGGGCAAGATCCCGCATCTGGCTAGCTGCTGCCTCCACCTGGAGTCCGGCTGGTATCTCCGCCAATCGGAAGATCTCCTCGATGTGCTCTATCCAGTCATCAGCATAAAGAATCCCCTCAGTACCCAAGAAGTCCCTGGGGTTCATCTTCTTGAACTCCTGGATGCCAGGAATCCTCTGCTGTCGCGGCGGTCCTGCTCCTCCCTGCGGCTGGGCTGCCAACCTCTCTATCGTCGCTGTAGCCAGCTGATGGACATCATCAATGCCTCTAGTAAATGCCGTCGTCTGTCGCTGCTGCTGGGTCTGCTGCGACTCTAGAAACTGCTGGAAATATGAAAACATCTGCGCAGCATCCACATATCCAGATGGCATCTGCTGCTGGTACTCCTGCTGGTACTGCTGGTGCTGCTGGTGCTGCTGGTGCTGCTGGAACTGAGGCTGACGAAACTGCGGGGGAGGCATGTCTGGGGTAGCTGGGATGGTCCCCCGAATAAGTAGAGGTGCACCCCCAAACGTGGCAGAAGCTCCCACATGAGCTGGAGTAAGGGGAGCTGCAGTCCCCGGGTCCTGGTGAGCTGGACGAGAGGTGGCAGACCTCTCAGTGGTGTCACCTGGACCGAGACGCTGCGATCGTGTCTCCACCATCCTGAAGACAGATCAACAAGAAAGTCAAAATACGGAGAAGAAACGATATAGTCAAAGGAGACAGTTTATTTCAAAAGAAAGACAATATCAGCAAGAATTTAGATAGCAGGGATTTAGATAAGAGTTTTTCCTAATGTGATTGAGTACCTCAACTACATCCTATTTCCTACTGCAGGCTGTGGCGATACTCTAGTTCGAATACCACCACATAAACTGGACCTGCATGGGCCACCACTAAAAACGTGTCACGACCCGCACCCTAGAGTAAGGGCACGAGAAGTGGGTACGTCCAGCCTACGCCGCAGTGTCGGCGGTAGAACGCTGTCCTAGGTAAATCATCTAACAGTATAAAGGTACCTGTACAGTTCATACTCTCCGAATGGAGGTAACATCACAACATATAGTCTCAATCACATCTAAGGTAGAAGAATGAAGAACAGATAGATAGTAACTCAAGAGAACCATAGCATAGATGAAATAAGACTAAGTGTCTAAGATACATAACATCCAGAATGTCAACTCATAATACAATAAGTCTAAGAGTCTATACATCTCCACATCTCAAAATACAACTCAGAATGTGAGACAAAATGATATAAAAAGACTTTCTAGACTAAACTGGTCTAGACTACTGGAACATCCTCCTCAGCTGCAGGTGGAACCTGCTGAGGGTCCTCGATACAAGTGTCATCTAGTCCTGCTCCGTAATAGGTAGTCACCCATGCCTCGTCCTCATCCTCTGTAATATTTTCAACAGGTCCAATCAGGACAGGAACGAGCACAATACATCTCACACAGTGCATATCAGGTTAGGAAATACGATACAGGCAATAGAGTAAGATACATGAACTGCTGAAAGGAAATATACGCTGTAAAAGAGATAGCTGTAATGAAATATCTACTGTATATAGAGAACTATAAGTGACTAGTGATGTAGAGCACAAGATAGGCATGTGAATGGCTAGAATTTATACATGATTACACTACTGAGTTTGCACATGATTACACTACTTTGGAATTATTCACATGTCCACTTCTACTCCCCCGTTTCCCCAATCAATACACAAGGATCTATACAGGTTATGTTATTTATACATGATATCACATGGGGCCCATGAAAGGGTGCACATGATAGTATACATGAGGGCTCAGTAAACATGAGAGTACATGATCACATGAGTGCACATGAATGATGGAAGCATAGGAGTACATGATGATAGTGAAACACACATAACATGAAGTACCCGATGCTCCCGAGAGGGATAACATCTCATGTAAAGATCCATATAGTACCAATCCGTGTTACAAATGTGACAGCAACAAGTAAAGTAATCTAGAGCGAGAAGTAAAGCCTGAACAAGTATGAAACGGTCAGAGAATGTACTCGCCTGCTGTATGAATGTCTGTAGAGAATATGCAGTCTGAGGAGAGGTGTCTGGCTCCTGATCAGAGCAACACAAGTCACAATGTGTTCTAAATAGTAAAAATGAAGTCTACTATGCAAACTACATGATTCTAGATCAATCTGGTCAAAAGTCAACTCTTGGTCAACTCTAAAGTCAAACTAGTCAAAGTTAGGTCAACACTAGTCAACTAGTTAGGGTTTTAGTCAAACTAGTCAAACTAGTTGTTTTAGGTCATTCCTAGTTAATTCTAGGTGAACTAGGTCATCCTTGACCTAAAGTTGACTTTGGTCAACTTTCAGTCAACAAGGGTCAACAATGGGTTTAGGGTCATTAGGGCTAGCCCTAACCATAGGCCAATAACCCTAGGCCATAGGCTAGTGATGGGTTTTCATATAACCTATAACTAAATAAGTCAAATATATATATATATCTATATATATATAGATACACACTAACCATAAACCCCAAAATGCATAACATATATATATATACAACCACATACATAAATATATATATTTTGACCTAAAGTAACCTAATACAATATACATATATCTATATCATATATATATACACATATATATGAACTTATATATATATATATATATATACTATATATATATATATAGAGAAACATAGAGAGAGAGAGAGAGAGACAGTGAGTATGAGAGAGAGAGACTGAGACAGAGACTGAAACAGGGGGGGGGGGTGTCTTTGTCTTCCTTAATAGCTAAGTCAAGGACTTTTTGGAAAAGGGTTTGATATTTTGCATAATTTGTGCAAAATATCCATAAAGCAAATATCTAGATATTTTAACCCTTTAACCCCATGACCAAATCATCACTCTAATGGTTCTAGGTTAGTGGCTAACTACTAGTTTAGGGTAGGATAGGTTAGGAACTAATCATGAGACCTACCAAGTATTATATAATATTAAAATCACATAATCACAATTTAAATCTAGAAAATTACCAAAATACCCTTTTGGTCAAAAACCCCAAATTTGATATTCTAAGCCTATGGCTAAGCTATCATGGTCATGGCAACTTCTAGGTTAGAGAAAACTAGAGTTTGCACTAAGTTATACTAACCAAAATCACGAAGTCATAAGTCATGACTTAGCATGACTTAGAAGATGGTTTAATCACTCTAATAAACACTATAAACCAACCCATGCCCTAATCACCATTATTAAATAATAAAAATAATAATTTTTCAATAATCCTTAATTTTAGAAAACAGGGTGTTACAGCGGGACATATCAAGACTTAGCGAGACTCCCAAGCCAGGGGACCGATCTCGTGTGCGGGACATATCAAGACTTAGCGAGACTCCCAGGCCACGGGACCGATCTCGTGTGCGGGACATATCATGACTTAGCGAGACTCCCAAGTAGCGGGACCGGTCTCGGCGACCACCAGTCGCATGGACTTCCTTTGTTCGTGGCAAGCTTTTCACTAAACCGACCGTAACTCGTGCCTTAGACAGGCTTGGTTCTGTAGGCAACGCTAACGCTCAGGTCATAGACTTATATGACGAGCCTTGTTCTCAAGGGACTACGCGACTTGACAACCGCAGATAGAGCGGAACAGTGCTAGTAATGGCTTCGATAGCCCAACGCAACACTTGTCTAACTTGTTCGGGCAACGATTCGACGGGCGAAGACTACGCCGAGCTCCGTGTCGAGGGAAACGTGCTATGCACGGGGTCGACTTGAACAACCAAGTTCGTGCCTAGACTTAAGCCAACGAGCCGTGCAAAACGACTTAACTTGCGGGACGTACGAAGGCTATGCCAAGCCTTGCGGGCAAGACCGTGCATGCTTTATCAAGCATTCATGCGGGCGACGCCTATGACTTAGGCTAATTTCCAGTGTCGGGACAAAACGACGGGACCGTGCATGCTTTTCAAGCATTCACGCAGGCGACGCCTATTACTTAGGCTATTTCAAGTGTCGGGGCAACTTAACAACTTAAGCCAACGTCCTTCTCCCAAGCCACGGGAACGAAGGATCGTGTGTCATTTGAAAGCACGCTGAGCCGACTTCTATGAAGACGATGTAGCAAAACATAGCTACATCGCCATCACCTGGGTCTCGCGGAACTGAGCAGCCTGGTGGTTCTGGGCCTCCATAAATTGCTGAAACATCGCCATCACCTGGATAACGAAGAGTAGGACCAACCTCGATCTCGGAATGATCAAGTACATGGCTAGGATCTGCCACATACCGTCTCAACTGTGACACGTGAAATACGTTGTGGACTCCAACCAATGCTGGTGGTAAGTCTAGCCTGTAAGACACGTCACCGACTCTCCCGCTGATAACGAAAGGGCCGATGAAACGCGGGCTAAGCTTTCCACCTCCACCAAAACGTATCGTGCCACGTGTCGGAGATATCCTCAGGAATACCTGGTCTCCGACCTAATCACAAACAAGGTCTCAATTTAAATATGATAAACAAACATGATTAACAAAACACAAACAAGACAACCTAATTCTAATCCTATCTCTAAACTGTACCTCAAACTCCAAAGGTCTGCGGTGGCTATCGGCCCAATGCCGATGTCTGTCCTGCGCCACGCGAAGCCGATCTCTGATAAGCTTCACCTTCTCTGCTGCATCTACAACCATCTCAGGCCCCAATAAAACTCGCTCCCCTACATCATCCCAAGACAAGGGTGTACGACATCTACGTCCGTACAGTGCCTCGAAAGGGGACATCTCGATGCTGGCCTGAAAGCTGTTGTTATATGCAAACTCTACTAAGTGCAGGTGACTCTCCCAAGATCCTCCAAAGTCCAGGACACAAGTCCGCAACATGTCCTCCAGTGTCTGAATGGTCCGCTCTGACTGTCCGTCTGTCTGCGGGTGGTATGCAGTACTAAACTTGAGCTGAGTGCCCAAGCTAATATGCAAGCTCCTCCAGAAATGTGAAGTAAAACGGCTGTCCCGATCCGATACAATGCTCACTGGAACTCCATGAAGTCTGACTATCTGCCTCATATACATCTCTGATAGCTTCTCGGTAGACAAACCCACTTTGAATGGCAAAAAGTGGGCCGATTTGGTCAACCTGTCGACGATGACCCAAATCGCATCCTTCCCTCCTGGAGTACGCGGCAATCTCGAAACAAAGTCCATCGTGATGTGCTCCCACTTCCACTCCGGAATGGGTAATGGCTGCAACAGTCCTCCTGGCCTCTGCCTCTCTGCCTTGACCTGCTGGCAGATCAAACACCTGGCTACGAAGTGTGCTACCTCGCGCTTCATCCCACTCCACCATACATGCTCTCTCAGATCCCTATACATCTTGTTGGCTCCCGAATGTATCGAGTACTGAGAACGGTGGGCCTCCTGCATAACCTGCTCCCGAAAGTCTCCACGGGGCACACACAGTCTGGAACCGTGCCTCAATGCGCCATCTGCTGCAAGAGTGAACTCATCGTCCGCAAATCCCTGGCTGACCTGCTCCCTGATGCTTCGTAGAGAAACATCATCGAACTGAGCCGACTTGATCCTATCAATCAAGTCCGACTGAATCTGGAGGCCCAACATCTGCATCTGCACTCCCGGCACAATCACCTCGATCCCAAGGCTCTCCAAGTCCGCCAACAAATGACGATCCATCGTCAAGCACATAACTGCCGGATATCTGCTCAAAGCATCGGCCACTACGTTGGCCTTCCCCGGGTGATACTGCAGAAGGATATCAAAGTCCTTCATCAGCTCCAGCCACCTGCGCTGCCTCATGTTCAGCTCCTTCTGCGTAAACACGTACTTCAAGCTCTTGTGGTCTGTAAATATCTCCACGCGCTCTCCGTACAAATAGTGTTTCCACAGCTTCAGAGCAAAGATAACTGCCGCCAACTCTAAATCATGGGTAGGGTAGTTCTTCTCATGGGGCCGTAACTGCCTGGAAGCATAGGCAATCACCTTCCCATGCTGCTGCAAGACACAACCCAAACCCTTCCCCGAGGCGTCACTGTAGATAGTGAACCCGCCTGATCCTGCTGGCAATGTCAGAATCGGAGCTGTCGTCAACCGCTTCTTCAACTCATCGAAAGCGGCCTGACACTCCTCTGACCAGAGAAACTCTGCGTCCTTCCGGGTCAGCCTAGACAACGGCTCTGCAACCCGGGAGAAATCCTGGACGAACCTCCTGTAGTAGCCTGCCAATCCTAGGAAGCTCCTGATCTCTGCCACTGACGTCGGCGCTGCCCAAGCCTCAACTGCTGATATCTTCCTCGGGTCGACTGAGATCCCATCTCCAGTCACTACATGACCCAGGAAGTCAACTCTGTCGAGGAAGAACTCGCACTTCGAGAGCTTGCCGTAAAGCTGCTCCTGTCTGAGAGTCTCCAGGACCACTCTCAAGTGCTCCTCGTGCTCCTCCTCGGTCTTCGAGTACACCAGGATGTCGTCGATGAACACCACCACGAACTTATCTAAGTACTGGTGGAACACCTTGTTCATCAAGTTCATGAACACCGCCGGAGCATTCGTCAACCCAAACGGCATCACCATAAACTCGAACTGGCCGTACCGCGTCCTGAACGCCGTCTTCGGGATGTCCTCCCTCTTCACCTTTACCTGATGGTAGCCTGACCTCAGATCAATCTTCGAGAATACCCGAGCTCCGCTCAACTGATCGAAGAGATCGTCGATCCGCGGCAGTGGATATCTGTTCTTGATCGTCAGACTATTGAGTGCCCTGTAGTCGATACACATACGTACCGACCCATCCTTCTTCGGTACAAAGAGTACCGGTGCACCCCAAGGTGAAGAACTAGAGCGGATGAAGCCTTTGTCCTGCAACTCATCCACCTGCTTCTTCAATTCCACCAGCTCGCTGTTGTTCACCCGATAGACGTGCTGTGAAATGGGTTCCGCACCTGGAACCAAGTCTATCGAGAACTCAATGTCTCTATCTGGTGGAAGCCCAGGCAATTCCTCTGGAAACACGTCCATGAACTCAACAATCAATGGATGTGAAGCTGGCTGCTCCTCAACAGAAGCTCCACAGAAAACTCCGCAAGTCTGCTCTGCCTGCCGTCTGGAATATACAAACTCTGGCTCTTCTGGCACTCTGAACAGAATTCTACCCCCGCGGCAATCTATGCTGGCATGGTGCATGCTCAACCAATCCATACCGAGTACAATATCGTAGTTCGGTAGTGGCATTACGAGCAAACTCACATCCAACTCTCGGCCTCCCATAACTACTCTCCGTCCCTTGCAAATATCACGAACGAGGATAATGCCACCCCCGGTCGTAATCTTGCAAGTCCTAGGCAACGATTCAGATATAACATGATGTCGAATCGCAAAAGATACCGATACAAAGCTATGGGAAGCCCCAGAATCGAACAATGCATAAGCTGGAATAGAATCGAGAAGAATAGAACCTGCTATCAGCTCTCCAGTAACCTCGGCATCCTCTGCTGCCATGGCATAGGCTCGCCCCTGCTGTCCACCCCTGGCCTGATGCTGGGTGAACCTCTGCTGCTGAGTCGGCAAAGGTCCCTTCTGCTGCCCTGCCGGAGCCTTGGCTCCGCCTCCCTGAACTGGTCGTCCCGAAGACATGGGACACTCTCTCAGCTGGTGGTCTCCAGCACCACATAATAGACACCTGCCAAGCCTCTTTCTGCAGTCATTCCATCCATGACCCTGCTTCTTGCAGAAAGTGCAAGTGACGACCTGCTGCCTGGGTGCCTGCTGCTGGTGCCTCGGCTGCTGCACCTGCTGGAACGGCCTCTGCTGCTGGAATGGCCTCTGCTGCTGGTGCTGAAAATGAGGCCTCTTGGCCTGTCCTCCACTGCTGCCAGCTCCCTGGGTGTCGCGGCCCCTCTTGAGCTTCAGCTCAAGATCATCCTCAGCTGCCATCGCTCCTGCTAGAATATCCTCAAAGGTGGCACTCCTCTCACTCTTGGTCAAGGACTTGACTTCCTTGACCAAGCCTTTCCTAAACCTCCTCGCCTTCGCTGACTCGCTAAGGCCCTCCACGAATCTGCTCAACCGGCAAAACTCACCGGCGTACTCCTCTACAGTCTGGTTCCCCTGAACCAGGTTCTCGAACTGCGTCTCCAAGGCGCCGACTGCCTGATCTGGGAAGAACTTCCCCTTGAAGAGCTCCTTGAAAGCTCCCCATAACTGCCCTGGAGTACCTACTCTCGGATCCGTCTGATACCAGGTACGGGCAAGATCCCGCATCTGGCTAGCTGCTGCCTCCACCTGGAGTCCGGCTGGTATCTCCGCCAATCGGAAGATCTCCTCGATGTGCTCTATCCAGTCATCAGCATAAAGAATCCCCTCAGTACCCAAGAAGTCCCTGGGGTTCATCTTCTTGAACTCCTGGATGCCAGGAATCCTCTGCTGTCGCGGCGGTCCTGCTCCTCCCTGCGGCTGGGCTGCCAACCTCTCTATCGTCGCTGTAGCCAGCTGATGGACATCATCAATGCCTCTAGTAAATGCCGTCGTCTGTCGCTGCTGCTGGGTCTGCTGCGACTCTAGAAACTGCTGGAAATATGAAAACATCTGCGCAGCATCCACATATCCAGATGGCATCTGCTGCTGGTACTCCTGCTGGTACTGCTGGTGCTGCTGGTGCTGCTGGTGCTGCTGGAACTGAGGCTGACAAAACTGCGGGGGAGGCATGTCTGGGGTAGCTGGGATGGTCCCCCGAATAAGTAGAGGTGCACCCCCAAACGTGGCAGAAGCTCCCACATGAGCTGGAGTAAGGGGAGCTGCAGTCCCCGGGTCCTGGTGAGCTGGACGAGAGGTGGCAGACCTCTCAGTGGTGTCACCTGGACCGAGACGCTGCGATCGTGTCTCCACCATCCTGATGACAGATCAACAAGAAAGTCAAAATACGGAGAAGAAACGATATAGTCAAAGGAGACAGTTTATTTCAAAAGAAAGACAATATCAGCAAGAATTTAGATAGCAGGGATTTAGATAAGAGTTTTTCCTAATGTGATTGAGTACCTCAACTACATCCTATTTCCTACTGCAGGCTGTGGCGATACTCTAGTTCGAATACCACCACATAAACTGGACCTGCATGGGCCACCACTAAAAACGTGTCACGACCCGCACCCTAGAGTAAGGGCACGAGAAGTGGGTACGTCCAGCCTACGCCGCAGTGTCGGCGGTAGAACGCTGTCCTAGGTAAATCATCTAACAGTATAAAGGTACCTGTACAGTTCATACTCTCCGAATGGAGGTAACATCACAACATATAGTCTCAATCACATCTAAGGTAGAAGAATGAAGAACAGATAGATAGTAACTCAAGAGAACCATAGCATAGATGAAATAAGACTAAGTGTCTAAGATACATAACATCCAGAATGTCAACTCATAATACAATAAGTCTAAGAGTCTATACATCTCCACATCTCAAAATACAACTCAGAATGTGAGACAAAATGATATAAAAAGACTTTCTAGACTAAACTGGTCTAGACTACTGGAACATCCTCCTCAGCTGCAGGTGGAACCTGCTGAGGGTCCTCGATACAAGTGTCATCTAGTCCTGCTCCGTAATAGGTAGTCACCCATGCCTCGTCCTCATCCTCTGTAATATTTTCAACAGGTCCAATCAGGACAGGAACGAGCACAATACATCTCACACAGTGCATATCAGGTTAGGAAATACGATACAGGCAATAGAGTAAGATACATGAACTGCTGAAAGGAAATATACGCTGTAAAAGAGATAGCTGTAATGAAATATCTACTGTATATAGAGAACTATAAGTGACTAGTGATGTAGAGCACAAGATAGGCATGTGAATGGCTAGAATTTATACATGATTACACTACTGAGTTTGCACATGATTACACTACTTTGGAATTATTCACATGTCCACTTCTACTCCCCCGTTTCCCCAATCAATACACAAGGATCTATACAGGTTACGTTATTTATACATGATATCACATGGGGCCCATGAAAGGGTGCACATGATAGTATACATGAGGGCTCAGTAAACATGAGAGTACATGATCACATGAGTGCACATGAATGATGGAAGCATAGGAGTACATGATGATAGTGAAACACACATAACATGAAGTACCCGATGCTCCCGAGAGGGATAACATCTCATGTAAAGATCCATATAGTACCAATCCGTGTTACAAATGTGACAGCAACAAGTAAAGTAATCTAGAGCGAGAAGTAAAGCCTGAACAAGTATGAAACGGTCAGAGAATGTACTCGCCTGCTGTATGAATGTCTGTAGAGAATATGCAGTCTGAGGAGAGGTGTCTGGCTCCTGATCAGAGCAACACAAGTCACAATATGTTCTAAATAGTAAAAATGAAGTCTACTATGCAAACTACATGATTCTAGATCAATCTGGTCAAAAGTCAACTCTTGGTCAACTCTAAAGTCAAACTAGTCAAAGTTAGGTCAACACTAGTCAACTAGTTAGGGTTTTAGTCAAACTAGTCAAACTAGTTGTTTTAGGTCATTCCTAGTTAATTCTAGGTGAACTAGGTCATCCTTGACCTAAAGTTGACTTTGGTCAACTTTCAGTCAACAAGGGTCAACAATGGGTTTAGGGTCATTAGGGCTAGCCCTAACCATAGGCCAATAACCCTAGGCCATAGGCTAGTGATGGGTTTTCATATAACCTATAACTAAATAAGTCAAATATATATATATATCTATATATATATAGATACACACTAACCATAAACCCCAAAATGCATAACATATATATATATACAACCACATACATATATATATATATTTTGACCTAAAGTAACCTAATACAATATACATATATCTATATCATATATATATACACATATATATGAACTTATATATATATATATATACTATATATATATATATAGAGAAACATAGAGAGAGAGAGAGAGACAGTGAGTATGAGAGAGAGAGACTGAGACAGAGACTGAAACAGGGGGGGGGTGTCTTTGTCTTCCTTAATAGCTAAGTCAAGGACTTTTTGGAAAAGGGTTTGATATTTTGCATAATTTGTGCAAAATATCCATAAAGCAAATATCTAGATATTTTAACCCTTTAACCCCATGACCAAATCATCACTCTAATGGTTCTAGGTTAGTGGCTAACTACTAGTTTAGGGTAGGATAGGTTAGGAACTAATCTTGAGACCTACCAAGTATTATATAATATTAAAATCACATAATCACAATTTAAATCTAGAAAATTACCAAAATACCCTTTTGGTCAAAAACCCCAAATTTGATATTCTAAGCCTATGGCTAAGCTATCATGGTCATGGCAACTTCTAGGTTAGAGAAAACTAGAGTTTGCACTAAGTTATACTAACCAAAATCACGAAGTCATAAGTCATGACTTAGCATGACTTAGAAGATGGTTTAATCACTCTAATAAACACTATAAACCAACCCATGCCCTAATCACCATTATTAAATAATAAAAATAATAATTTTTCAATAATCCTTAATTTTAGAAAACAGGGTGTTACAGCGGGACATATCAAGACTTAGCGAGACTCCCAAGCCAGGGGACCGATCTCGTGTGCGGGACATATCAAGACTTAGCGAGACTCCCAGGCCACGGGACCGATCTCGTGTGCGGGACATATCATGACTTAGCGAGACTCCCAAGTAGCGGGACCGGTCTCGGCGACAACCAGTCGCGTGGACTTCCTTTGTTCGTGGCAAGCTTTTCACTAAACCGACCGTAACTCGTGCCTTAGACAGGCTTGGTTCTGTAGGCAACGCTAACGCTCAGGTCATAGACTTATATGACGAGCCTTGTTCTCAAGGGACTACGCGACTTGACAACCGCAGATAGAGCGGAACAGTGCTAGTAATGGCTTCGATAGCCCAACGCAACACTTGTCTAACTTGTTCGGGCAACGATTCGACGGGCGAAGACTACGCCGAGCTCCGTGTCGAGGGAAACGTGCTATGCACGGGGTCGACTTGAACAACCAAGTTCGTGCCTAGACTTAAGCCAACGAGCCGTGCAAAATGACTTAACTTGCGGGACGTACGAAGGCTATGCCAAGCCTTGCGGGCAAGACCGTGCATGCTTTATCAAGCATTCATGCGGGCGACGCCTATGACTTAGGCTAATTTCCAGTGTCGGGACAAAACGACGGGACCGTGCATGCTTTTCAAGCATTCACGCAGGCGACGCCTATTACTTAGGCTATTTCAAGTATCGGGGCAACTTAACAACTTAAGCCAACGTCCTTCTCCCAAGCCACGGGAACGAAGGATCGTGTGTCATTTGAAAGCACGCTGAGCCGACTTCTATGAAGACGATGTAGCAAAACATAGCTACATCGCCATCACCTGGGTCTCGCGGAACTGAGCAGCCTGGTGGTTCTGGGCCTCCATAAATTGCTGAAACATCGCCATCACCTGGCTGCCGTCAAACATCATAGTCGGCGGCAATGCAGGAAAGATAGGAGGCGCTGGGGGAAGTGGATCTGCCTGAACGTCTGGTGCGGCCTGCTCCGAACCGCCTACAACTCTAGAACTGCCTGCAACTCCAGGCTGATCTGCGGTCTTCCTCGTAGTGGCTATCCTGCATAAAAAGAAAACTTGTTGAATGACAAACCCTAAAATCTAACAAACAATGTTTTTAATAATAATAAGCACCTGAAAAACTTAAATAACCTGATATACCCTTATTTCCCGATTTTCCTATGCTGTGATCAAGTTTCCCTAGTGTAAATCAAGTCCCCTAATAGTACACTAAGACCTAGGTACCATTAGGCTAGACCTTCATGGGCCACCACTAAAAACATGTCACAACCCGCTCCCGAATAACCGGATACGAGTCGGACACGCCCAGCCTTTGTTGTTAGACACAACAAAGTAAGCTGTACCAATCTAGGGAAACTAACCAGATAATATGAACATGAATGAATCACAGCATCTATATAAATGTGTCCCAACCAGAGTAAAGTACAATATCTGAATTATTACATTTCAACTAATAAAAGAGTCTGCTAGTCTCAATACATGGAAAGATAATGGAAAAATACTAATGAAGCACTAGGCTTCTGCAGCCTCTAGGTCACAAGCAGCTCCAGCTGGCTCAATAGGGAAAGCAATATCCTGCCCATAGTAGGTGTCACACAAAGCCTCCATCTCACCTGCAACATATCCTATTCAGGAGCGGAGCAAGTACAATTCTAGGTAATAAACAAGACATCATGATATGAAAGTACAAGGAAACATGGAAAGTACAGGAAGAACAGGTGAATAAGTACATGAAGAACAGTGTAAAGTACATGAAGAACATGAATGTAAGAACATGAAAGAACATGATATGTAAGCACCTGAAAGAACATGATATCATGGAATCACAGAAAATAAGTACAAGGTAATCTCCTGAACATGTGTGTACTATATTTGAAATATAACTAAATATGTGACTGGCTAGGGTAAGCACATGAAAGCACATGAATGGGCGACTTAGGACCCGCGTGCACAGTGCGGGTCTAAGCTAAACACACCTGAGTTGTTACTTGGGATTGGTCACATAGATAGTATATTTCCCCACCCCAGATACAAGTAATAAGAACAAGAGAACATGAGCACCAGAAAGTACATGACGTGTTGCAAATGTGTCACTCAAGGAAACACAGGATATATAATGTAAAGTACAAAACCGTAGAGTGTACTTACCTTGCTCTAGGAAAGTACAAGTAGGCAAGAAACTGGGTGTCCTCCTGTAAGTAAATGATTTACAATTTGATAAATCAATAATGCAAGTTTGATTTATAATCTAAAATCACTACATAAATCCTAAGTTCTATTTGACAAATACTAGATTACTTCTACTTATAAATCTACAATATTCTAACCATGAACTTGTCAAGAAGGTTTATAACTCACACAATCCTAGCTAACTGCTGTTTACAATCTCTTCTAAGAGAGCCCAACATTCTAACCCTCAAGCTTCACTAAACTTGAACAAGGTTGTGTAATCTTGCATTACACAAGAATGCTTCAGAATTTACCATACTCCTCCTCATTAGTTTAGGGAACATTTCAACCTTTCAGTCCTAATATGGACTAAAAATTAACCAAATCAGGACACTTAATACATCTGTTCACTTGCAATGCTAGAGTATTGCCTACAACCAAATCCTTGGCTAACAGTACACTGGCAGGACACTTACCAATTTCCAACACCTTCCCATTATGGATACAGTGGAACACACACATTGAATGCCTGTCCTGGCTAGAACAATTTATGGGAACCATCAGCTACTAACTAAAATTAAATCCTGCTTCTAATGCACTGATTCCAGGTTGATACAGTTTCAGTCCTTACTAAGAATCAGTTTAGTAATGGCTGAATCTATCCAATCCTGAACTAACCAATGAAATATCATTCCCAATCCTGAATTTCATTTGATTTGAAATCTTGAGAATAATATCTCAGGTTTTACTGAGACGAACTGGGCTTAATGTCTCAGGTTTTACTGAGAAAGCTCTCAGTAATCCTGAGAATGAACTTTCATGATATATCTCAGACTTCCCTGAACAAAATGAACTGATATCTCAGTTATAATTCCTGAACTCATCAGTCACCTGAGTTTGTTCTCAGGTTTCCTGAGACAAATGACCTCAAGTCTCAGATTTCCTGAGACACTCCAATCCCATGTTCCTGAAAATGGATTGGACTCTCTCAGATTTCCTGAGAATGGACTTTCATGTATATCTCAGGCTTTCCCTGAGTCAACACTGAACTAGAGTCTCAGTTTGAATTCATGTCTCAAGTTTCCTGAAACCATTGAACTAATCCTGTGTCTACACTGGACTGCACTCCTATATTTAAGAACTCTCAACTCCCAGGTTCCTTTAAGACTAGAACAGGATAAATAAATACACTACCTAAACAATTTCAAGTCAAGAGTGTAAATCAGAGCTCAGTTTTACTGAGCTCCCTCTCAGTTAATGAGATCCATCTCAGGTTGTCCTGAGATGCATCGTAGGTATCTGAGTTTTACACTGAGTTCCTGAACAGCCATAGGTCTAATCAAATCCAAACCATTTGATATAACCATCAAGATAACCAAAAACTGATGTAAATCCTGGTATTCCAGGATTGTTAACAGTCTTGATTTCTTGTCTTGAAATTCAATAAATTCTCAACACTTCTATTTGAAATTGACAACCAAATGGAAGAAAGTGGAAATACCCCACAGAGACAGGCATAATAGGCTAATTTAATCATTCCAGTCATATGATATTCAACACAGGGATTCAATCACTGGAATTTCCAAGTCACAGGGAAAACAATCACCTGGACATTAAACTCAGGAAACACTAGCTACTAGAACCAAACACAGTCCATATAATATGTGCAGTATAGGCTAACAACCTCTCTACTGATCCTATCATGAAAACATATTGCACAAAACTCTCAAACACAGGTATTCTGAGATGAATTAATCCTAGCAGGATTGATATTTTTCTCAGTGAAACAATTCAATCCTGTTAGGACTGACATTGATCTCAGTCTACACCCAGAGTCCAGTGCAACAAACTCCCAACAGGACAACATTATGAACAACTATAAGAAAATTTCCTATTCTCGAACTTGTTCAATATCATTTAACAATATCATTTAAAAGGAACACCATGCAATTCTCTCATCAACATCTAATATACCTAACCCTTAAGTCTTATAATTTGTATATGAAGAGAATAGCCTAAGTAGTGATCACAAGGAGGAATGGATAAGGTACCTGATCAAATAGAACAATTGATCCTACGCTTGAACACCAAAACCTCCTGGAATTGAGATCCCTGGTTCAACTATTTCATCAAACACAAAACGTTCAGGGATCCAAAGCCTCTGTTCTGCATCTCTCTTGCTCCCTGGAGCTCGAGGAATGCAGATCATGACTCTGGATTACCAGATCCTTGTACTGATCTCAACTCGAAGGAAAATTTGAGATCGAGTGACTAAAACCAAACAAATGATGAACAGAGAATAATCAGGGAATTGTCGATCTTACCAACACGATTATGGAGAATTCCTCAACGATGATTAGCACTCACTCAGCCAAAATCAATCTAAATTAATTGGTGGAGAAACTAAATCAGTAACTGATTCCAAAACGATTTCAGGCAGATCAACCGATCATCAATTGACCAGATCGATCCAGGAAAGAAAGGATTACGAATTGGAAAGAATTTGGGATGCTTACTGCTCTGCACCCCGATCTTCGAAGAGGAAAGATTGCTGTAGAGAAGTGCTAAGCCAGCGCCTCAATTGTTGCAGCTCCGTTCGATCTCCCGAGCTCAAATCGCCATGGCCACTCTTCTTCTCAGAACTTGGATCTCAACGGAAATGGATTGGCAATGATCGACTGAGAGTGGAGAGCTACACCAGCTTATATAGGCGGTTGAAAATTTTGCAGCGGGAAAAGTACAGGGGTGAGCTACAGTAGAGTCGGTTAGGAAATGGAAATTTTGAAATTGTGAACTGTAGCTCCCTGTGCACGTGTATTCATTAGGTTGAAGGGACTGTTGAATGGGTTGGGCCAGTTGGGCTGCCCCCTCCTTTCCATTCTTAATTAAGAAGAAAACAATAGGAAAAAATGTAAAATCATTCTTTACTAGGAAAACAAAATTTAAGCATTTAATTAAAAGAAAACTTAATTGATGAATATTCAAATATATCAGGATTATGGGAAATGGGGTTACAAGGCGCATTCCACATAACAATCTGTATTAACAATATTAACATATCATGATTTTATCAAGTTCATGCCAAAAGGCGTAAGGATATAATAGAAGAATTATCATGCCACCATTAAAGGAATAAATTATAGAACAAATAGAAACACCCAGGTCAGGAAGTCACGCCAACAAGTCTATGCTAAGGCCAACAAGTAACGCCAACAAGTCTATGCTAAGGCCAACAAGTCACGCCAACAAGTCTAGTAGGTAGGAGTGAGCGTATAAACAGCGTGAGCGTGAAAAGTGGTTCACGTTGGCACGCACAGCATGAGCGTGAAGGGTAATTCACGCACTCATAATGTGAGCGTGAAAAGTAACTCACGCACAGCGTGGGCGTATGAGCGTGAAAAGTGTGATAAAAAATTCACGCACGCACGCAAAGACGTGAGCGTGATAAGTAATTCACGCATGCACAGCGTGAGCGTGAAAAGTAACTTACGCACGCACAACGTGAGCGTGAAAAGTAATTCACGCACTCACGCAAAGACGTGTGCGTAACTCAAATGTCACGCTGGCACGTAAAGACGTGAGCGTGACTCAAAATTCATGCTAACACGTAAAGACGTGTGCGTGACTAAAAATTCACGCTAACACGTAAAGACGTGTGCGTGACTAAAAATTTACGCTAACACGTAAAGACGTGAGCGTGGCTAAAAATTCACGCTAACACGTAAGAACGTGAGCGTGACTAAATCTCCCGAACTCCAATCTTATGGAGCCTTTGTTCCAAGCCAGAGATGAGGTTCCCATGGTTCAGAATGGTGTAGAATGAGGAGCTCCCCCACACGAACCATCTACTCCGAAAAGCACGCCAGTTTGGTGGATCAAAACCCATGAACAACCGAGAATACTGCTACTTAGATCTAGAAGAAACAAGCCAAAGAAATCAAAAATGCTAAGTAGTAAACTCTTTTAGAATCACAAGAGGAAGACAAATGAACCATAAAAATGAGTGAAGGAGAAGCAAGATGTACTTGCCTTCTCCTGGTAGGTGGAAGAGAGTGGTGAGGAAGAAGAAGAAGTAATGGTGAAGGAGAGTTATGAAGAGAGAGAAGGAGATGGGGGCTTTAAATGGAAGGGGTGGTGGTAGGTGGGGGTTTATTGGGTCGGGTTTATATGGATCCATCCAAGGCCAACCCGAAAGCAAAGAAGAGAGGTTAAAAGCAGAAAATAAAATGCAAAAATAAAATGCAGGAATAAAATTGCAGGAAATAAAATACAGATAATTAATTAACATGAAATTAGAGGAATTTTAAATACAGGATAATACATGATAAATATTAAATAAATATATATATGAGTTGTACATGTATAAAAATACGCATTCTGGGAACGGGGAGTGACAGAAACCAACTAAAATAAATACTTGCATCGATTCAGACTTGCGCCTTGGTCGATTCGATTTCTTAGAATCTTCGAGCCGACTCAACGTACTTATCCTTCGGGGCAATGCGACACTTCGCATCGATTCAGCTCAATGCATTTTTTGGGGACAATGCAACTCTTCGTATCGACTTAATTTGATGCATTGCTCGGGACAATGTAACTCTTGTATCGATTCGCATCGATACATTTCATTCGGTCAACGCGACTCGCTGAGTCAACGTCTCAGCGTAATGCACCGTGCGGAGCGGGGCATTACAATAACCGTCAAAACAAAATAGTCAAATATCATTTATAGGAAAGCAAATCTATTCCCAAGAGGGGGCTTGGAAATAGCTTTCACCCCTAAGCCCCTCATATTCCCTCCTCATTTCCAATCCTAAACATGCCAAACATGGGTAAGGAATTCAAAACCCATTTTCAAGCCAAAAAATTTGAACCAAATGTCCCATAAGGATTCACTTTCCCTCTCAATTTTTTTGGAAAAGAAAATTGATTGGAATTACAATTTTCCAATGGAAAGAAAATATCATAGAATCAATTTCCTTTCCGCGAACCAAACGAGGCCTTAAAAGGAAAAGAAAAAAATGGATAAGAGAGAACTAATTTTTTCACCCATTCCAAGGATTTACTTTTCCCTTCCAATTTTTTTTTTTTACATCTATTACAAAAATTTAGGACTAAATTATCTCAGTTCAAAAATGTATTCTGATTATATTGTTTATCTTTCGAAATATTGGATTTTTTTAAAATAAAAACTTACAATTTTTTAAGCCATGAAAGGAGTTGAATTGATTTTCTTTTCTTTTATTTTCTTTTCGGGAACCAAACTATGAAACTAGGCCTAAACGTACGGTTTGAGTCCTAATTGACTCAAATAAATTACCAAAGATGCAAGCACTAGACCAGAGATATTCCGAGCCAACCGAAAGATTTGTTATTTGATTGCTAGTTGAACGAGATTGTCACTTATTTGGCGACAGGTCCTTAATTTCTTAATGCAAAAGAATATGTAGAAGTTTGTATCATCATCGTTTGGGCTCACGGTGACTACTTGAACATGAAAAAAATAAAGAAAGAAGGATGAATCAAGTAACAAGCACACATGTGATCTAGTTAGGCTCCCAAAGAATATCTAGGTGTGCCTGACACGTGTTGGACATAAAAAGACCCAAATCTTCGTATCATTCTATTTTAATTACAATTTACAAGCACCTACACATCTTTACGGTTTGGAGATTTAAATTCTGACGGTCTCGATTGATGTCCGTCTTGCTTTCCACTTGAATTATAAGTGCTGGATTCCAAATCTTCGTATCAACTTTTAAAATTTGCGTTGGGGTTTTTATTTTTTTTACTTAAATACCATGGACTATGTGTTATGTTCAATATGTAGTAATTGAGTGCTTGACAAACATGATAACCTTAAATTTGTCCTGTTTTCGCTACATCTCCAAAAACCTTCTTCCTTAATTTACAACTTTAATTATTTTTCACTTCTTTGACCGGTGCCGTTGAGAAATATGCTGATGAAAATACTCGTATAAAATGTACATTTATCAATGTACGTATTAATATCATGCATCCTTATGCACGGCCCATATTAACAAATCTAGTTTTTTTTTTATATTCAATCCATACATGCATTTAATATTCAAGAATAACACTAACAATGGTACTAGAGAGGAAGGAGAGAGAAGTTCATGGGCTAAAGAGAAATAGTTTACTCAAACTTTTAGTTCTTGGATTTGAATTCTCTCCTCTACGTTAGAGTAAATAAATTTACCCCTCTCGGCCCTTGGATTTGTAGCTATGGAATAAAATGTTTAGGAACGGTTTGAATTCGTATAAAAAAAACAATCAAAAATATAATCAATTGTTGGAATTGTTATGAGTTTTGCTCCTCTCCGAGAGTCTCCTCTACAAATTCAGATGATCGAAATTGTTCCTTAATATTTCTCATTTGTCGAATTGGTTTTAGGAGTTAACACATTTAACTCATGTATTCTTTTATCACATTTCAGCTTATAGAAGAAGATTAAAATTATTGGTTTTCTAGTAAAGTATTTATTCGTTGAGTAAAGTATTTTTTATTTTTTTGGTCATAGTACATAATTTAGGCAAATTATATGGACACAGCCAAAAGTGATCGGGGCTATCCCATTGTGGCAGTCCTAGGACTGCCCACTTTTCTGACAGTCCAGTCTACATACTGGACTGCCAGAAAAGTGGACAGTCCTTGTTAGATCTTGGCAGTCCTTGTTAGAAACTGGACAGCCAGAAAAATTGAAAAAATGGGCTAGTCCCGATCACTTTTGGCTGTGCCCTTATAATTAGCCATAATTTAGCGGTTGGGAGTGATGAAAGTTATTGGAAAAATTTCCATCAAATTTGACCTCAATAATAATAATAATAATAATAATTGGATTATTTATAGGATCTCACATAATAGTTAATATTATAATTTAGATTTTCAAGTTGTCCAACTTTAACGTCTGGATCTTCAAATCACTATTTACGTAGGCTAATAATTAGTAATTTAGAAATCCAAATATTAACGTAAATAATTTATGTGAGACCATATTACTGATAGTAAATTTTCTTATCACGCTTTTTTTTACGCTAAAAGGTGCTTGTCAGTCAATGTAAAATATACATTTTTTAAGGAGGGTTTAGCTTGTCATGACTGGACTAAAACATGCAACCCCAATAATATCGACGTTAAAGTTTGGAAATAAAAAATTACATTTCCTGAATCATTCAATATATAATGGAGTGGGTCAATATGCAATGGAGTGGATCATCAACAATGATGTATCAATAAAATATTTTATTTTATACAAATAAAGCTGAAAATGTGGTAGCTAGTGGATATAGAATAATACGTACAGCTCACATATGAAATTATAGATCACGACTAGTCCGAGGAATGGTCCCCGGGCTACACCCATCTTGATATTTATTTGCTATGAATAGAGTTTTTTTTTTTTTTTTTTTTTTGCCATATCCGATATAACGTACGTGACTTTGTATACACTGTATTATATTCCATTTGGATCCATTGTCTGTAATTTTTATACACATCCACTCGCCTTTTCCGTGGGTCGAATTCGAGACCGTCCGTCTAGCCAAGGAGATTATACCACTCCTCACCAATGTTTTAAAAATCGGACCGGTGGTTGACCCGGCCAAGGCACTGGGTCGGGTCAAATTGGTTCGACCAGTTGGTTCAACCAGTGGTTCAACCACTGGGTTAACTTAAGTGTCCCAAATTAATCCCTTATGGCCATTAATTTTTTTACAAAAATACTAACTTTTAAACAAAACCGGATCAATACTGAACCGGACCGAAAAAACGACCGGTTCACGGGTGAAACGGTTGAACCGGCCGGTCCGATCCGGTTTTTAAAACATTGCACCTCACTGACTACAAGAGCCAGTTGAGTTCAGTATTTGGCAATTTCATTAATATAATGAAGAAAGAAAATTAAAAGATGAAACACAAAAATGAAACGACAAATAGAAAAGGGCCAATATTTTTATAAAGTTTACAACTTTCGCTTTGTGCTTTACTATTTTGTGAGTTCTCTCATAAAAAACAAAAAACAAAAAACAAGAAGTCCATTCCCTTGTGGAATGCACTAAAAATGGACACCAATATGGCTTTTATTTAAAAAAAATAGTTGTTGTAGAAAAGTAGGGTTCATAAGAATAGGAATCATTTTATTAAAAACATGACAAAAAACACTTACAACGCTAATAAAACATAAGTTCGAGCTCTCTAGTCTAGTGGTTTTAGAGCGGACATCCGGAGGGACCGGCAAGGTTCGAGCTCCTCAATTGTGTGTGCGTGTGATTTCAAAAAAAAAAAAAAAAAAACCGGCTAATAAAACATAAATATGTAACGGAACATCATAAACTGCTATAGACTAACATCCTAAAACTGATGACTCGTTCCGCGTCAAATAAATACAAATAATATAAGTTAAGATTGGAAAAAATTTTATTAATATACAACATAACCATAAGGATCAACAATCATTAATTTTTAATTTATATATTTTATTTGCATGTGGTATGAGAAAAATCATAAATTATCAGTATAATATTTACAATGAGACAGTCAAGGTCTATGAGTGTTCACCTAAATTATGGAGGAAAAATATATAAATAAAAGAGGAAAAAAAAACATCTTAAAGCTCAATCTTATGATGTAGTTTTTTTCTTTTCTTTTTACCGAAACACTGTATAATTAAAAATTTTAATTAGTACATACCTAATCAATGACAAACTTAAAATACGTATTTAACCGTCGTAAGATGGACCTCGTATCTTATTTATTTTATTTTATTGACAATAACTTTACTTGTAAGTTATCTAACACAACTCAATTACGAATACGAAAGCAACAGCGTACTTCCGGGGCTACCCACGTTAGATAGGAGATGAGCCAACTGTATCGGCTGACACGGATCCGCCTCGGGGTGCGGACCCGATTCATAATGTAAAAGGACACGATTTTGATTCCTTCTATTATTGGCATGAAATTAATAATAAAAAAAATATGGTTTTATACAACCATGTATTATTTGATCCACAAAACCTCTATGAGTATATATAGACATACACAACTTTCTCTACTCTATCATTCTTCTTCTTCTTCTTCTTCTGAAAGCTCCTATGGACCACCTGCAGCAGCACTTCTTGGATCGTTGCTTCCTCTGCAAGAAGGCGTTCGCGGCGGGCGACGACATGTACATGTACAGAGGAGACGCGCCCTTCTGCAGCGAGGGCTGCAGGAAGGAGCAGATGGACACGGACGCGGCGGAGGAGAGGATGAGGAACAAGCAACGGAAGAAGAAGATGATGAGGAGGAGGATGATGATGATGTCCGCGTCGACAGAGGAGGAGAAGAGTAGCAACAGTAGTATATTTAGTTCCGATGAGAAGTTGGTATTTGTTAGCTGACACCGTAACGAAAACTAAAACGAAAATACTTTTTTGCCCGTCCCTGACCGTTCACTGCCCACAGTTGACATAAACTTCTCTATTGACTCCGTCATCCTTAAATCTGGAACTCTCCCTCCAATGAAGGACAGTTACGTCACACGGACAACTGACGGTTACGAAAGAGAGGCGGGCAAAATAGTAGGATCGTAACAAAAATATGTATGCCAAGCCGAACCCAAGAGAAAGAAACCAAAGGTTTCTTTTCCCTTTTTTGCAAACCTTTTTTTTTTTTTTTAATGTTTATGCAATGAAGATGCATGCAGTACTACTCCCAAGTTTTTGCCTTCAAATATATAGAGTTCAGTTTACAAATTTCTGAGCTATGATGTTGAGGTATTGATAGAAGTATATATATATGAGGATTAGCTCATTGAATTTGGGAATTTTTTGGAATTTTTGACATTTGATTGGAGATCCAAATTATGGAATTTTTGACATTTGATTAGCTCATTGAATTAATCCTCAGTTTGAACACTTTAAGTCTTCTCCAACCCACTCCTCAAACATCAATTTGTGTATTTTGTTAACTCTTAAACCAATCCTAAATTTGGGAATTTGAGAGAGTGTTCTCAATTAGAGAATCTACTATTCAAACAATGTATTTTGCAATTTTTAATTTATATCTTTAACTTTAAAAGTTTAATTAATTAATATAAAAATTATAACAATTATAAAAAAATGTTGAGGTCTTCTAATACAATCTAATAGTGAAGATGTTTGTGATTAGTTTTAATTTTTTACAATAAATTTTTATTAAATATTAAACAATAAGGAGGTCGTTTCTGGCATCTAGTAATTGTGGCGAACGCTCCCACCGGAAATCAATCTCCGGACCACTCGGGTCGCATGCCTCACCACCACCACTAGGCTAGAGGGTCATTGGCAAAATCTTAAAACTTTAGTATTATCTGTCTAAACATATAATTCAGTTATATATATATATAACCGACTTCATGATTCCACTGGGCTCGAACTCCGACCACCCGGACCGCATGCGTCTCTCTTAACCACTAGGCTATAGGTCATTTGCTATTATATATTCAGTCTTGGAGTGCCCGTGGCCGAAGCCACCCAGCCAGTGCCTAGGGAGGCTCGAACCATTGCCACTGCAAGGAGAGCCCCCGTTGCTCCCAACGGGCCACACCCGTTGGAATATATATATATATATATATATATATATATATATATATATATATATATATATATATATATATATATATATATATATATACGGCAAAATGGACCTGAGGTCGACCTCAGGTCCCTCTCCCTGCGGACGCGCGCTCAGGGCCGTTGGATTAAATCCAACGGCTGAAAAGAGCTGAAAAGAAAAAATGAATAGGAAAGAAAAAAAAGGTCCAGAAGCTCACCTCAACCCCGTAGGAAAGAAGAGGCTGAGGAGAAGAGGCTGAGAAAAAAACGAAAAAAGGAAGGAAAGGAAAGAAGAGGCTGAGGAGAAGAAGCTGAGGAGAAGAGGCTACGGACGATCGCCACCCACGTAGGAGCTCACCTCAACCCCGACTCCACCGCCAGAACCAAGGCCAACAGGTCCATTTTCTTCCTCATACTTCTTCCTTTCCATTTATTCTCTTCATCCTCCTAAATTTGTGGATTTCACTTCTCACCTCTCTCTCTCGCCTCTTCGAAACCCTAGACCTCTCCGAGCCCGAGAACTCGAACCGATCCAGAGCATTTTTGAGCTAATTTAGGACATTTTCGAATCCATGGTAACAATTTAGGACATTTAACAATTTTAGGGTTTGATGTTGAAAAGGAAATTGATATGCATTTACTAAATTTAATTTTTTAGGGTTTGCTGTTTGAGATCCTCAAAAATTTAGTTAATTTCAGATCCTCTTTAATTTTTTAGGGTTTGTTGAAAAGGAAATTGATATGCATTTGCTTAATTTTAGATTTTTTAGGGTTTGATGTTTGAGATCCTGAGTCAATTTACTTTGAATGTTTGATGTTTCAGATCCTCCCAATGAATTCTTTTCATTGTTCATTGTCAAATTTCCTTTGAATGTTTGATGTTTCAGATCCTGAGTCAATGTTTGATGCTTATCATAATTTTTGGATGATATTTTGTAGTTTGAAATGGGAAAAAATTATTACGTTGTGAAGAGTGGTAGGCAATGCGGCATTTATTTGACATGGGAAGAATGCAAAGCACAGGTTTATGGATATCGTAATGCGGTGTATCACGGCTTCAACACGTATGAAGAGGCTATGGAGTGTTGGAACGGGCAATCCAATCCAATTCGTCCAGATCGGGGGGGTCGAGACATGTTCGTAGGCGTGGGTCAATGTCAAAGATTGGGAGCATCGGTTCATGTAGGAGAGTCGTCAAATCATGGTGCGACGAGACATGATGTCAGAGAGGATATCAGTGAACGGGATATTGTAGGGCATACAAATGTAGAAAGGCGGCCTGAATTGTTGAACACATCTTTCGTTTATGGATGTGTAACAGGTGTTGTGGTGACCATTGTTGTGGAGGGGATACTTTTTACTTTAGTTGTCTTGGCTTATCTTATCTCAATGTAATATCAATTTCAAACTTATCTCAATGTAACTCCAAGTCTTCGGCACTTCAGAAATTGAATTATTTCCATTCCATGGACTGAAGATTTTGATGGACGCAGCAGCTTTATAATGATCACCCAATCTGTAGCTGAATTGACAGTCAAAAATACATGTCAAAAAAAACTTGCAGTGGTTACTGAAACATGCTTATTTTCTAGCAGATATGTGTTGGAGGAGAATTGTCGTTTAAGTAGGAGAGTAGTGTTATGATAGCTGTGACCTGGGAAGGACTTCCCAATTGGTTTTTTTGATGTTACATGATCAGTGTTGGGAGACTGCAGGCTGATATGGAAATATGGTTAATTCGACTTGTATGTGTGCCTTAAGAATTTACAATGTACTTGTTTAGCTGCAATCACCCAATTACCTACAGTTTGATATGGAGATGGAATCATGGTACATTTTATTACAAGATATTTCATACATTGTAATGTGATTTGCTGGAAAAATAGATAACTCTTTTATTCGCTGCAAAATCACCTTGACCTTGTTCAAGCAGTGGCCATCTGTTGGGAACTATTCCCTACACACATCAATGCCTCATTGAACTAAATATGACCATGAACCTCTAATTTGATCAGAAACGGCTACCAGCAACTGTAGTCTGTAAACACACATGAATAATTTTGATGTACTGAACCATCTTCCCAAAACAACAAGGCATATATACATATGATCAGTAATGCATTAGTTACGAGGATGGAGAATCAGAATTCCTGCACACATATAAACCTTGGCCCTCTGCATCTACTGCAGCACTATGCAATTGGAGTAGGTAGATTAACTATATCATCAGTCAATGAAAGAATCGAGTTATAGATGCACAATTAGGATGCTTAGTATAATTTAAGAAATCTGCAGTGCAGATCCTTCTCTCTTTCCAGTTTTGAGTTTCCTGAATAAAGCATACTTTCACATGCAGAACACACAACAAATTCTGAAATTCAACATAAAACTTTCAAATTATTGACACAAAAAAACACAGTTTGATGCAAGTCTATAGGATCTCCTACACATTCATGACATTTTGACACAAATGAAAAGAAGCAGGCACGTGTAACTTGAACAATGACATCGTCATAAGAATTCAACCGCTCGTTATCTGCCATTCAAAATTTTGAAACAATAGAAATTTGGATAACCATCTAACTCAACTGCTCATTACTTCAAAGGCAGTTCACATCAAGAAATTCTGACCGGGCTGTTCTTCCATTGCGCAAAATTCCTACAAGAGGTTGACAGTTAAGGCGCTGTAAGTCTACCATTTGGCTATTCGAATGCGCAGCTTTATTCATAGGCAGTCCTTCAACTCACATCATCTTTATCTAACCTATAAGGAGCAGCAAACCAACAATGCATTCTTTTCCTTATTGCAAAGGGATGGTAGCAGAGGAAAACCTTTCTGAAGCAAGATTTAACCGCAGAGGACGCCCTTCAACCTCCTGCGCATCAACAATTGTCAAACCACATATACTTACATAGATAATTAATATGCATAGCTACAAGGTGTAATTTTACAGTACCAAAGTTAAGAACTAGATAGTAAACAAAGTTACATCAACCAAGTTACATCACTAATCTGGTAGCCCATAATATACTTTGACATCTCAAACTAGATAGTAAACAAAAAGTCAAGAACCCAGCATCCATTGCCCCAGGAGAATCATCATAAGAACCTAGCTAGCTACTCATAGTCATAGCAATAAATTTAACCATCAGAGGCCTTTGGAGAATTTTCTGGTGTCTTCAGTACATTGTCCTTTGGCCCCTTGTGTGCTGCAACAACTCCACGGAACTCCTCCATGAAACTGCTATCCTTGAACTTCAGATTTCAGAGTCTTCACCCAAGAATATTATCATGTCTAAAGTTACCAGTTGCAGATTCAGCTCCTGGAAAGTAAACTCAAGTAAGTGACATATATTGCTCTCTCTCAGCTTCAGATTTTTAAAAGTCGTGTGCTGTCACTACTGGAAATATATTTACAAAAAAAAGTCGTGTGCAGATATTGCTCTCTCTCAACTTCAAATACATTTCCTTGTCAAACAGGCAGCTTGCAAGCCTTGAACCCCTATCCAAAAGGTGATGATATACAGTCTGGAATCCCGACAAGTTCCCAAAAAAAAAAAAAAAAAGAAATTGAAAGAGAGAATAATACGGAAGTTTGTACCTAGAGGACAAACTTGACGAGTCTTCAGCCATCTATTGTTGCTTCTAGCTCCTACAGAAAATAAAGAGCAATGATGTTAAAATAATTTTTATTATACTAGTATAAAAAACATGTAGAATTGAGCAACTATACCTTATTTCTACCATTGGTGTCCATGTTCATACGACAAGTTCTCATGTCATGGCCCTTTTCTCCACAAATACTACAAGTTCTTTTTCTTGATTGACTTTGATCTTGTGATACTTGTATTCCCGACTGAATCCTTGATGCTGCTCGTGGTCGGCCTTTAGTTCTTGCCTTTGTAGGATCATGAATAGTTACATCATTTAATCCCAATCCACATACTGTCGGCGCATTGGACCCCACCTGAGTGCTTGGATCCTCAGAGATAGTTTGTGCTTTGTCATTCAATCCATGTTGCTCCAGAAAACTATTTGACCACCCATTGACAACGTCATAAAGAAGAGGATCTCTGTTAACAACCTCGAGGACTTTATCAAATGTTGCACGAAGGCACCAAGATTGAAGTGGAATAAGTTGATTGGGACGCACTGCATTGACTGCACTTGACGAAGAGGATCCCATACTCATGATGCTATGTCTTGCATTGAGTGTCCACCTTGGCAAAATATATCTCTCAGGGATGGCTTGCATATCAAACTTTTGCTTCATGATATATAAAATTTGTGTGCAGAGTAGCCCTTCAGTCTCAAACCTTGCACATGTACACGTAAATTCTCCCATAGATACATTGCATCGAACAGAATGCAAGTAACTCTTTCCGTCAATCCTCATTTCGACATTATATGTGGTCGTATCTCCTTCAATACACACTCTTTCATGCCGACAGTATAATGTATCTTTGAACCGAGTCTGAAAGATAGAGAATACGTTCCTGGTATAAACCTTCGCAGCATGAACCTCTAACTCATGCATGCCACGAAATTCTGGTTTGTTTCTCATACAAAAAGTGTCTTCTTTCTCCTCTTTGTTTCTTTGAAAATGTACGGCTTTATCATATTGATCAATGAACTCGTATAGTGGAGTCATGGAGTTTACGTAACCATCAAAAAACGAGTTCATGCTTTCACTCCATTGGCTGGACGCCATGCCTACACACAAAAAGCAATGAACACCATATGATTAGTTTGAGTTCAAATAAATATAATTTTAAAACTATGACCATCATATCAAAATTTTCATACCTGCAAAGAAAGTATCCTTTAGGTACGCCTTAATCCAATGATGTGCTTTCTCATGCATCGTATGCAACCACTTCCAAGCTTTCACTTCATTTTTTTGTTTGTCTGTCATTGGTTCTGAAAATTCTTTTTGGTACTTCTCCTTTAAGATCACCCAACAACTCTCAGCCTCTTCAACACTTTGACTTTTCTTAGACCAATTTACATAGTCTTCATCAAATTCAGGATTATAAGCCGAACGTAAAGAACGGAGATGCTCATTTTCATGAAGACTAATATGCCATATGCAATACCTGTGCCTTGTATTTGGAAAAACTCTTTTGATTGCATTGCATATTGCTGGGTCTTGATCAGTGATGATAGCTCCTGGTGCTTTACCCCACATACATGTCAACCAATTTTTAAATAACCAAACAAAGGTATCCTCCTTCTCGTCAGCAAGAAGAGCACATCCAAATAAGATAGACTGTTTATGATGATTTACACCAGTAAACGGTGCAAAAGGTAACAAGAAATGGTTTGTCTTATAAGTGACATCAAACACAACAACATCTCCAAACTGGAGATATGATGTCCTCGCTCTTCCATCTGCCCAAAATATACTTCTACAAACATTTTCCTCATCATGCTTCATAGCATAGTAAAACTGAGAGTCTGTAGCTTGCCTTGTAAGAAATTGTTGAATTACTCTAGTGCACTCCTTCCCGATATTGTTCTTTCTTTTTACTCTCAAATGATCGATGCACTGTTGTGTAGTAATATTGACATTACTACTACTCGTGGCATTTAAAATCCTAGCAATCTTTGAAGGTCCAACCCCACATCCACGAAACTGATCAACTAAATTCCTACAAGATACATCCATGTGCGATCTTTTGTGTGACCGCAAACAAATGGATCTTCGAAGGGGTTTTAATCAACTCATGATTATGAACATCATGAAAGGATTTGATGCCCCACACTCCATTGGAGATTCTATGAACTTTCATTCGAGCCATACAACCTTCTCTCTCATTTTTTCGTCGGTTTACTTCTCTCCCTACCTCTCTCTTATCAGTTAAGCTTTTGAACCCTTCTTTGTTGCAAACATAAAGCCTCCTCGTGATATTACCATCTTTTCCCTTTGCAGTGGATGACCTTCGAATAGAAAAACCTTCCCTTTCTGCGTATACATTATAAAAGTCCCACGCCTCTTCTGCTGTAGGAAATTGCATTCCAACATGTGGTATTCCCTTTTCAATTTCAAAAACACTATGACTATCCACTCCATCTACGTTAGTTGCACTATCTTGTTCTTCATTCTCATTTGGTATCGCGTGATCATGCATAAATGGTTCGCTCTCTTCCATCTTCTAAAATAGAAACATAAAAAAATCAATGTGAAACAAAAAAAAATATGATGTACAAAATGTTAAACGAAAAAAATGTTCTTCATGGATGGCTTCAGCACAGAGTTACTCATAGTTAAGGATCTCAAACATCCACTAAATTTTTGAGGATCTGAAATTAAGCAAATGCATATCAATTTCCTTTTCAACAAACCCTAAAAAATTAAAGAGGATCTGAAATTAACTAAATTTTTGAGGATCTCAAACAGCAAACCCTAAAAAATTAAATTTAGTAAATGCATATCAATTTTCTTTTCAACATCAAACCCTAAAATTGTTAAATGTCCTAAATTGTTACCATGGATTCGAAATTGTTACCATGGATTCAAAAATGTCCTAAATTGGCTCAAAAATGCTCTGGATCGGTTCGAGTTCTCGGGCTCGGAGAGGTCTAGGGTTTCGAAGAGGCGAGAGAGAGAGGTGAGAAGTGAAATCCACAAATTTAGGAGGATGAAGAGAATAAATGGAAAGGAAGAAGTATGAGGAAGAAAATGGACCTGTTGGCCTTGGTTCTGGCGGTGGAGTCGGGGTTGAGGTGAGCTCCTACGTGGGTGGCGATCGTCCGTAGCCTCTTCTCCTCAGCCCTTTCTTTCCTTTCCTTCCTTTTTTCGTTTTTTCTCAGCCTCTTCTCCTCAGCCTCTTCTTTCCTACGGGGTTGAGGTGAGCTTCTGGACCTTTTTTTTCTTTCCTATTCATTTTTTCTTTTCAGCTCTTTTCAGCCGTTGGATTTAATCCAACGGCCCTGAGCGCGCGTCCGCAGGGAGAGGGACCTGAGGTCGACCTCAGGTCCATTTTGCCGATATATATATATATATATATATATATATATATATATATATATATATATATATATATATATATATATATATATATATATATATATATATATATATATATATTTTATATATATATAAAATATATATATATATATATATATATATATATATATATATATATATATATATATATATATATATATATATATATATATATATATATTTATATATATATAAAATATATATATATATATATATATATATATATATATATATATATATATATGCAAATGATCTCTAGCCTAGTGGTTAAGAGAGATGCATGCGACCCGAGTGGTCAGGAGTTCGAATCCTAGTGGGAGCGATTCCAGAAATAATTTACCAGTTCCAAATATATATATATATATATATATATATATATATATATATATATATATATATATATATATATATATATATATATGAATAAATAAATAAATTTTAACTAATGGTTTAACTATATATATAACTCATACGGTTAAGGTGGAAGACATTCTCATTCGCTTGATGGTTTCAATTTCCCAAGACAAATTTTTCTATAGCAAATTCTAATTAAAAAATCAACAATTTTTATGCCGTTATCTATGATAAATTATAATTTAAATAATGTAGAAGTAAATAATAGTAATGTAGGTTCACGTTAGTAGTAACTATAAATAATGGTAAAATAATGTAGAAGTAAATAATTATACAAAAATATTGGTAAAATAAATGAATATATGTAGAAGTAAATAATAGTTTTATTATTTGAGAAAAAAATGTATTGGGGTTGTAAAAATTGGGGGATAGACTAATATGAGTATTTCATTTTAAGTCCTTAAATTTAGTAAAATTTTGAAGAATTGATGGGACCTCGTTTGTTTCGTAGAGAAACCTTGTACTACTTGCAAGCTCGGACCTAGACCCTTGTGAATATAGTGTCACAGCTATATTAGTTATAGGAAATTGGAATCATTATCTGCAATTATAAATTAGCTTAAAATTTGGAAAGTTAATCTAAGTTTTGTGCTTGTAGACCAACAACTTATTGCAATACAAACTTATTTCTATTTAGATACCATTTGGTTCACTGTAATGTAATTTTAATTGTAATATAATCAAATAAAAAAAATTATTTAATTATATTATGATTACGATTGCGTTACAGTCTACCAAACGAGGCCATCGTTAGTGATTTTGTCGACAGTATTGTTGGGTGGGAAATGTGTCCGTCTCCTTTTGTTTTCTTTTACTGGGATTTGCAATTGTCTTCTTTCCATTACCACGGAAAAAATCATCAAAATTTAAAAATAAAATCATAAATTATTGTCATTTGATTGCAATTATTTTTATGAAAAATCAAATAAGTTTTTAAGAAAAATATATAATTTGGATATTTGATTGTCATTATTTTTCACCGCAGATTTTTTATTGTTATGAAAAATAAAATTTTCCTATGAGTTGGATCAACATTATTTTTCAATATTTAAAAAAAAACAGAAAATAATATTTTTTGAAAAATAATTCCATAAAATATAAAAAATATCAAGCACTTGGTAAAAATATATATGATGAAAATATTTTTCATAAAAAAAAGAAATAAATACACCAACCCACCCTATGTTTCATGAGTATTACAGAGATTACCCCTATTTGAAACTAAATACACTCACTACCCCTCTCCTTTAGAAATTTTATAAAACATAGGAGTAGTTAGTGTTATATTTTAATAGAAAATAGAAACTATAGGGATGGTCCGCGTAATTAGTTTCGAAGTAGGGGTAGTTTCTGTAATAAGTGTAAAACATAGGAATAGTTAACGTAATTTGTCCTAAAAAAAAAAAATCATACAGAGCCTAATAAAAATTCTGGCTTCGCCACTGCATCTAAATCGAGATTCGATTTCTCTCTCTGTCTCTCTCATTAATCGTGCTCTGTCGTGTTCCGCTACGTACGTGCTTTTCGGCTCTTTGGTAGACTACGCCACCTAGCTACAACTTGGTCGATGGATGGACGACGACGAAGACGACGACACCTTGTCCGAGCCTAACGATGCTTCCGGGATGCACCAAAAGTGTCACTATTGATTGTCGATGGTGCCGTTGCTAGCTAGAGCTAGAGGTTCGAAATAATGTCGCTCTTGAACTTACTTTACCACTATTCCTCGATCGCAACTGGACGGGACGTAACACTTAATTTGTCATCAACGACTTTTTTTTTTTCACTATATATATACATTTATTCATTCATTCGTTCATTAATTCCAAGTAAGAATCCGCCTACATGAAAGGGATTTGAGCTTATCAACATGTCTGCCCAAAAGACACGGTTGCGCTCTCTAAAATTTTAATTTTATTTATCTAATTAACTAATTGTTAAAATTCTAAATTTATTTATTTATATAAATTTTTCGTATATTTATATGAACACGCAAAGTAGAACATTTGACTTGATAATGGAAAAAGACAATTAGATAGCATGAAGACATTTTATAGCTTTAAAGTATTAGCAGACATGTTGATTATTGAAGAACTAATACTATGACTCTTACAAAGTCGGACACGGTGGATAGAAAAAATCAGCACTAGCAGTTGTATTTTTCATAAATATATACAAAATTTTTGCGTTGGCTTTTCTGTCGTTCTCTATCTTCTATCACATTGGTCAAGATTGTCCAGTTATCTTATATAAAGTAACAAAAATACTATTTAGCTTCCAAAAAATTTGGGTAATACCATCTTCTATTGTGTGGTAGATGATATGGTTGCTGACATGACAGCTGACATTGTAAAATTTAACAATAAAATTAATTTTAAATTAAAACTAATAGTAAATTAATAAATTAACATTAAAATTAATCTTAGCATTAAAATTAACGTTAATATTAATATTAATATTAACATTAATATTAACATTAACATTAAAAAAAATTGGATAATTAATTTTTTTGGTTAAAATTTGTCATGTCAGCTGTTATGTCATCTGCCATGTCAGATGCCACATAATGGGAGATGACATTATCCAAATATTTTAGGAGCCAAATAGCTTAATTGATAAAGTAATTGTAACTTATCATTTGGAACAACTTAGTTATGTCAATCGTGCTCCTATTAGACATATTTTCATTACCTGTCAACAATGTCAGTTCATCTTGGTCCTAAATGCGAAAAGGATCTGTCCTTACTTCTTTTCTTTTTTTTCCATTTGTCTCATGAGAATGTCTGCAAAAAAAGCAATTGAAGTGGGTGTATTTGTCTTGCTCTCATCTGAGCGAATTCAATTTTGCCATATTTTTCACTAAAGGTGTGAATGTAACAAAAACCTCTTCATGTGGTATGCTAGAAATCTTAAATTGTCATCTATGACTTTGAGATGTGTAACAAATAGGCCAATTGAAACTTTTATAATAATTGATTGTAGTGACAATACATTTATTATTCAGAATAAATCTAATTAGTGTATCACTTAACCTAAATTATTAGGTGAATCATAATTTTGTTCTATTCATGTTAATACATTAATTGGATTGGTAATTTATAACATTTCTATTCCTATTAATTCACTAATAGTTTATTTTTAAGATTATAAATTTACTTATTATAATTTATTATTATTTTAATACTAAATGGCATGTCTTATTGATAAAATTCCAGCTACAACCACTAAGGTTGTTTCGATTATTGCATACAAACTTTGACTGAAAAATTATACAACTACTAGGTGTATAATCTTTGATAATTTTTCAGTCCTTTACCTAAGAATTATGTTAACATGTGCCCTGAAAACATTTGATAATACATCGACAAGTATATATATATATATATATATATATATATATATATATATATATATAATGAGAAGGGATGTACATTCCCTCACTTTTGTATTTTTCATGCATTCTCATGATATCATCCATTGGATATTGTTTAAGTCATCTAATCTTAACCGTTGAACAAGATCCAATGGATGTGAAAGAGGAGATAAATGGAAGATGCAGAAGTGAGCGAATGCGGATCCCTCCTCTATATATATATATATATATATATATATATATATATATATATATATATATATTTGAAGCAATGGATAATTGTGGCAAACTCGCCTCCACTGAGACTCGAACTCCTGACCACTTGGGTGCGCATGCATCTCTTAATCACTAGGCTAGAGGTCATTTGCATCATATATATATATATATATATATATATATATATATATATATATATATATATATATATATATATATATATATAGAGAGAGAGAGAGAGAGAGAGAGAGAGTCACCCTCATTTTTCGTATTTTTCGTATTTCGAATTTATACTCGTATCTGAATTTTGGCATGTATTTTTATTTTTCTTAACTTGTGGAATTTCGGTATTTCTCGTACTTTGGATTTTGACATGGCTCGGTTTTAATTGGGTTGGTTTGGTTTGGGTTGGTTTAATATGTATTGGAACACCTTAGCCTATGCTCCACCCTCAACACACCACATCCCACCCTCTTTAAAACTCCACCAACTTTTTCTCTCTCCTCATAAACCTCCATTAATTTCTTCTTCTCCTTCCTCTACACAACACTCTTCTCCTTCCTCTACACAACACCAACCCATAGGCAAGTGCACCTTGCCACCACATGAGAATCCTATTTTATTTGTCCATTTGCTAGATTAGGACATGGTGATCAACATTAGAACTTGGTATTTTGTGATTTGGAGTCTCCATTGTTCTAGATCTAAGTTTTTCCCTATTTTCGGTTTTACATGGTTTTGATCTATTTAAGTTGGATTTTTATGGGTTTTGATGTTTCCATGTGGAAGAGAATTCCATTTCACCCTAGTTGGAACTTTGGAAATCCGGATTTGGAGTTCGGATGGCCAAGTTGTGATGCTTTGAAGTTTTGGGAGCCATGGGAGCTTCTTCTCAGCCATGGAGAAGAAGACCATTTCCCCTGCGTGCGTGTTTTTACGCGTACGCAGCTCCCCTGCGTGCGTGTTTTTACGCGTACGTAGCTCCCCTGCGTGCGTGTTTTTACGCGTACGCAGCTCTCCTGCGTGCGTGCTTTTACGCGTACGCAGCTCTCCTGCGTGCGTGCTTTTCCGCGTACGCAGCTCTCCTGCGTGCGTGCTTTTGTGCGTACGCAGCTCTCCTGCGTGCGTGCTTTTGTGCGTACGGAGCTCTCCTGCGTGCGTGCTTTTTCGCGTACGCAGCTCTCTTACGTGCGTGCCCTTGTGCGTACGCTGCTCCCTACGTGCGTGCCCTTGTGCGTACGCTGCTCCCCTGCGTGCGTGCTTTTGTACGTACGCAGCTCCCCTGCGTGCGTGCTTTTGTGCATACGTGTCACGACCCGCTACCCAAATTGTTGGGCCAGGCCAAGTCATGCCCAGCCTACGTTGAGATAAAACGTAGTAAGCTGTTCTAAAGACAACAGGATAAGACTAAATGTGCTAACAGTTCTATAAGTGAAGAAGAAACATAAATGCTCCAAACACAAAAGTCGTCGTATACAGTATAAATGTCAAAGTACAAGTAGACTGAAATATAAAACTGGATACATGTCCAGTTGCAAAATGATATAGTCTAATACATGTCTACTCTCAAAAGTCTAAGTAAACAAAAGACAACTAGGCGAGGTTCCCCGCAGGAACATCCTCGTAAAGCAGAGCCGGGTCCTCGGCGGTAACTCCATAGTATGAGTCGCAGAGTAACTCCTCCTCAGTAAGGACACCTACAACGTTATCCTGTCAGGACGGGAGCAAGCACTAAATCTAGCAAACTAGCATATGAAACATAGAAATGAACATGAGAATGAACATGTGAGAAATAACTGGAAAGCATGGCATCACATAGTCTATCATGGCAAGGACACATATGTCATAGAGACAGATGTATATGTAATGTTTAAAACTGTAGCAGGTACGTGATCGGTCAATAGATGTACAATGTGCTGGGGGCACATAATGAAATGTACTTCCGTACAAGTGAAACGGCGACAGATGTACATACGTACAAATCCGCGTTGAGATAAAGCATACGACAAGGTATACATATAAAATGTCAACCTTGCTCGGTACATACGTACGGAAGAAGGGGGCATAATCACGTACACTACTAACAGTTTCCCCATAACCCATATTCTAATCATGTGAGAGATACATCAAGAATGTTCTAAGCATGGTAGTAACTGGAAGTGCAACATGTAGAGATCTAACTTGCTACCCCAAGGATCAGCATATAACATGGTGGGGTTTGCAGTTCATTTATGTGACAATATGTAAAGTTCGTAGAAAGTACTTGCCTCTAGCAAAGCAAAACAAAACAAGCTGCGATAACAGTGCTATGGATGTCCAGTAACTCGTCGCTGTAGAAGTAAAATATAATAACTTAGTTCTACACTAAGCTAAATTACTAGGACACTAATTGGTGTGACACGACTTGTGACTGGGCACCTAGCCAAAATGATGACTTGGCATATGAGACCCATGTGGGATGACACACTATATTAACTAACTTTCTTGGGTCTTTACACTAGTGAGGGATGGGGTTCAATACGACTAAAACTCCAAATAACACAAAAAGCTACAAGTCGTAATTAATCAATAAATAAATCAAAAGGTCATTGTGTTCTAACAATTTTAGAGATAGGCAAAAAGCCTAGTTTTTCTTAAAGTAAAGTACTAAAGTGATCCTTATTAATCATAGAAATTTATTATAATTTTTCTGGAATTTATTATCCAGTACAAATATTTTATAAAAATCAGTTTTCCTAAGTATACAGAAAGTGGGTTTTGGTTTCATATGCCAAACTAGTGGCAAAACAGTAAATTAAATACTACAAAAATTATACTAAATTAGCTAACTTCACAAAGTATCTAAAAACTATTTTTCCATAATTTTAGCAATACTTTAAGTATTTTTAGAAAATCAAAAACAGCAATGCACACAATAATTAATTATCTGCGTATTTTGTCCATGTATATAATTTGAACCAAAGTTCAAATACAGGACCCAAGGCCATGAATCAAGTCCAATATGACTTGTACAGGTCTTGAATGTGTGAAAACACATTTGAGTCCAAATACCCATGCTAGGCTTGGACACCAAATGGTTGCAGTAATTTAAATACAATAAAAATACAGTTTGGTAATAGTTAAAATAAATATTATTATTTTAATAAGGTAAAGTTATGCATATAGAAAATATACCTACCTATGTTTTATAAGTACATATACATATATGTAAGGAAAAATACGTAATTTATAAGGTATATATATATGTATAAATATATATACATATATAGGAAAATACTTCACAATAGAGTGTATATATATATATTAATATATATATACATGAAAATATATACATATACATACATATATGAATATATATATAAATACAAACATATTTATATAAAATTTTACTAATTATAAAATATATACATATATATAAAATACTGTAAAAAAATAGTATATACACATATATATATATATACTAATATATATATATACATATATATATATAAATATATATATATATATATATATATATATATATATATATATATATATATATATATATATATATATATAAAACTGAAAAAAGAAAAAGAAAAAGAAAAGAAACAGAAAAAGAAAAGAAGACAGAAAGGAGGGGCTCGAACTCGAGCTGCGCAGGAGGGGGATGTTTAATCGGGTCGGGCTGGCCAGGGGGTCAGCCCGAGCTCAGTGTTAGGGTTAGAGGTTAGGTTAGTTTTATTAGGTTAGAATTAAATAACATGAAAAAAAATAATAAAACTCGACCCTGTGTCCGGACAGTTTGGGACACAGAGTCAGTGTGTCCGTGCTATGCACGACACGCACGAGCGTCCATCTACGAGTCCGAGTATGGGACGAGGGTCCCCGTGTCCTGGCGAACCACATACGTGGGTTCGAGACACGTACGACACGGTTTGAGTCATGCTACTCACGTGTCCGATTTGGGGAGGGGGTTTCGAACGAGCTGGACGGCGGTGGAGGCGTCGGCGTCGCGGCGCTTCGGTGGCGCTGGACGCGTCTCGTCAAGGCGAACGTAGGGGTGGTAGTGGTTTGCTGTGAGGGTTTGTGTAGGGGTGGGGGTGGTGATCGTCGGAGTTAGGGTTCCGACGGGAAAGAGTGGGGAAGAAGGGGAGTTTGCGGTGGTCGTGGTGGTCGATTAGGGTTAGGGTTGAGTCTGGGGAGAGGAGGGGAGTTTAAATAGGGGTTCAAGGTCGGTCGGGGAGCTGTGTGCTGGCCGGAAATGGCGGAGGCAGTCGCCGGTCAGCCGTCGGTCGTCGGGCAGGGGGTAGGTTTAGGATTTGCAAAACAAACCCTAGAGTTTAGGAAATTGCATAAAGGTCCCCGCAGTGTTTATGTGCAAAAGAAATTTGCACATAACAATTGGGAAATTGCAAACCAATATATTAACAAATCTAATAATTACAAAACAGTATTAAAACAATTCTAATAATTGCAAATTGATATTAAAACATTTAAATAAATTACAAATTGATATTTTTGTATTTTAAAACCCATTTAAAATTATTTAAAAATTCTAGAAAAATTCCTAAAAATTCCTAATAATTATTTAAGGCTATAATTAACATTAAAAATTAATTAGCACTAATTAAAAATGAATTTGAAAATCAGGGGCTTACAAGTCTTTCCTCCTTGAAAAATTTCGTCCTCGAAATTCACAAGGATTGAAGACCCGACAATAATCTAACATAGCAAGTAATGCAACAAAATGACTAAGGCTGCGATCGAAACTAACCTCTAAGGTATCAAGCAGGAACGGGTGGTTCCCTCGCAGCGGTTGGATCGAACAAGTAAGGGAATCTCTCCCTCATGTCCGACTCCCTCTCCCAAGTAGATTCACCTGGGGAGTGACGGCTCCAAGCTACTCGCACTAGGGGTATAACCTTGTTCCTCAGCCTCTTCTCTCTCCGGTCTAATATCTCCACTGGCTGCTCAGAAACTGTAAGGCTCGGTCCGACCTCCAACTCTGAATGATCTAGCACATGACTGGGGTCTGGAACATATCTCCTCAGCTGAGATACGTGAAAGACGTCGTGAACTCCTGCTAGATTGGGTGGAAGTGCAACCCTGTAAGCTACCTCTCCGATCCTGCCAAGCACCTCGAACGGCCCGATGTATCTGGGGCTCAGCTTCCCTCCTCGTCCGAACCGGATCGTCCCTCGAGTAGGTGATATCTTCACTAGCACCATATCACCGTCTGCGAACTCCATCGGCCTGCGACTAGCATCAGCCCAGTATTTCTGCCTGTCCTGAGCTACTCTGAGCCTGTCTCTGATCATCCCGACTTTCTCTGCTGCATCCGTGATCATCTCTGGCCCAAGCATAACTCTGTCTCCGACATCATCCCAAAAGAGCGGTGTCCGACATCGTCGTCCATATAGCGCCTCGAAATGAGACATACCAATACTGGCCTGGTAGCTGTTGTTGTATGAAAACTCTACCAAGTGCAGATGGCTCTCCCATGATCCTCCAAAATCCAGCACGCAAGTCCTCAGCATATCCTCCAGCGTCTGTATTGTCCTCTCGGACTGCCCGTCTGTCTGCGGGTGGTACGTCGTACTGAACTTGAGCCTACTGTCCAACTCCTCCTGTAAGCTCCTCCAGTAGTGGGATATGAATCTGCTGTCTCTGTCTGACACGAAGCTCACCGGCACTCCGTGTAGGCGAACTATCTGCTGCATGTATAGCTCCGCCAACTTCTCGGTGGAAAGCCCCACCTTGAAGGGTATGAAGTGCGCACACTTCGTCAGCCTGTCTACGATGACCCAGATGGCATCCTTCCCTCCTTGGGAACGAGGAAGCCCTGAAACGAAGTCCATCGTAATATGTTCCCACTTCCACTCAGGAATGGATAACGGCTGCAACAAACCAGCTGGCCTCTGGCGCTCCGCCTTGACCTGCTGGCAAACTAGGCATCTCGAGATAAAACGCGATACATCCCTCTTCATCCCGTGCCACCAAAGATGTTCCCGTAAGTCACGGTACATCTTATTAGCACCAGGGTGAATAGAATATCTCGATCGATGCACCTCCTGCAAAACTGCCTCTACTAGATCTCCCTTCGGCACGCACAATCGGCTGCCATGCCTCAAGGACCCATCCTCTGCTATAGTGAAGTCATCCAGCAATCCAGCTAATGCCTGGGGTCGAAGTCTGCGAAGACTCTCATCTGTAGACTGTGCCTCCCGGATCTGCTCCATCAAACCTGACTGAATGTCAAGTGCCATCATCTGTATCACTGATCCTGGCCGAACTAGCTCGATACCGAGCTTCTCCAGATCCTCCCGCAAATGCCGATCAATCATCAGGTACCATGCCATCGGATGCCTGCTCAGCGCATCCGCCACCACATTTGCCTTCCCGGGGTGATACTGTAAATCGATGTCGAAGTCCTTCATCAACTCCAACCATCGTCTTTGCCTCATGTTCAGCTCTTTCTGCGTGAACACATACTTCAAGCTTTTGTGGTCAGTAAAGATTTCCACACGCTCTCCGTATAAGTAATGTTTCCATAACTTGAGAGCAAAGATCACCGCAGCTAACTCTAGGTCATGGGTAGGATAATTCCTCTCATGAGTCCGCAATTGCCTAGATGCATAAGCAATTACTTTCCCATGCTGCTGTAGAACACATCCTAGCCCCTTCCCAGAAGCATCGCTGTATATGATAAAACCTCCAGAACCTGAAGGTAAAGTCAGAACTGGAGCGGTCGTCAGCCTCCTCTTCAGCTCCTCAAATGCCGCCTGGCAGTCCTCTGACCAGATGTACTCTGCGTCCTTCCGCGTCAGCTTCATCATGGGTTCAGCTATCCTAGCAAAGTCCTGGACGAACTTTCTGTAATAGCCTGCTAAACCCAAAAAGCTCCTGATCTCTGAAACTGACGTCGGAGCCTTCCACGTCTCAACTGCAGCAATCTTCCTGGGATCCACCGAGATTCCATCTCCAGTGACTACATGGCCGAGAAACTCCACTCGGTCTAAAAAGAACTCGCACTTCGGCAATTTGGCAAACAATCTCTCCTGCCTCAGAATCCCCAAAACTATCCGCAAGTGCTCTGCATGCTCCTCCGGCGTCTTCGAGTATATCAGGATGTCGTCGATAAACACTACGACGAACTTATCCAGATACTGGTGAAATATCTTATTCATCAAGTTCATAAAGACAGCTGGCGCATTTGTGAGACCAAATGGCATCACCAGAAACTCGTACTGCCCGTACTTCGTGTTGAACGTCGTCTTCTGGATGTCTGCTGGCCTAACCTTCACCTGGTGGTACCCGGATCTCAAATCTATCCTGGAAAACACCTTTGCCCCGCTCAATTGGTCGAACAAATCATCTATCCGGGGCAGAGGATATTTGTTCTTGATAGTGATGGCATTCAAGGCCCGGTAATCAATACACAACCGGACTGTACCATCCTTCTTAGGCACAAAGAGCACTGGTGCTCCCCATGGAGAAGCACTGGATCGAATGAAACCCTTTTTCAACAGGTCATCAATCTGCTCTTTCATCTCTATGGCCTCCTTGGGATTCACTCTATAGCAAGCCCGGGATACTGGTGATGAACCCGGCACTAGATCTGTAGTGAACTCCACATCTCTGTCAGGCGGAAGTCCTGGAAGATCCTCTGGGAATACATCCATAAACTCCCTAATGATAGGGTGTGGCGGTGCTGCATCCCCGACTGTAGCACAACAGTTCGGCTCTAGGCTGATCTCCGGCCCTGTCCTCCTGACACTGAATGGTGCTGTGCCTGGGGGACTGAACACAATACTACCCTCATGGCAATCTATAGATGCATGGGCATAGCTAAGCCAGTCCATCCCCAATATGATATCATAACCGGGGAGCGGCATCACAAAGAATCGCCCTCTGAACTCTCTCCCGGCTATAAAAATAGAACACCTATAGATAGATCTAATAGGCACCGGTCCTCCTCCCGTCATCACTCTACTAATCTCCGCAGTAGGTGTAGCTACTAGATGATGTTTATGCATAAACTCTAATGATAGAAAGCTATGAGATGCACCAGAATCAAACAAACATACAGCTAGAAAAGTATGCAAATAAACATGACCTGTGATGACGTCAGCTAAGTAATCCGGCTCCGAAACCTGCTCCGGCTCCGGCTCAATGGCTAGACTATAAACCCTCTCCTGAGGTCCCTTCTGCTGCTGCAGATGCTGCCCGAACCTCTGCTGCTGAGTCGGGAGCGGTCCTCTAGTCTTCACTACTGGGCACTCTCGAATCTGATGGGTGGCAGACCCACAAGCTAAACACTGCTTCAACCTCTTCCTGCAGATGGTGTGATCATGCCCTGGTCTTCCGCAGAAAGAACATATAGCTCCCCTCTGCTGCTGCTGCTGCTGCCGGGGTCCCGGGGCTCTAACTGGCGGGGTCTGATGATGTGGTGTAGGGGGACGATAAGTCTGCTGGGGTGGCGTCGGCGTCCTCTGCTGGAAAGCCTGACGCTTGGACGGTCCCTCATGATGTACAGAAGTCGGCCTCTTGCATGACAGAAGACGCTCCTCAATACTCCGGGCCAACTCTAGGCTCTGGTAGTAGTCAGTCGTACCGTTCGCCACTATAAGGATGCCAATGTCTGGAACTAGACCATGGCAAAACCTACGGGTCATCTCCTCTGGATCAGCAACCAGACTAGGAGCAAAACGGCTCAGGCGACTAAACTCTCCCGCATAGTCGTCAACAGAACGGTTCCCTTGCTGGATGTTCTGGAATCGTAGCCCCATGGCTACTCTAGCAGTGGTCGAGAAGAATTTCTTCTTGAACTGGGTCTTGAACTGGTCCCAGGTGGCTCTACCTCTCGCGAACAACGGCTCATTCCTGAACCAGACTCCGGCTAAGTCTATCAGCAGAAATCCTGCTGCCTCGACCTGAAGGTCATCCGGCATCCTAACTCCCAGAAGCTTCCTCTCTACAGAATCTAGCCAGTCATCAGCTACTACTATGCCCTCAGTCCCTGAGAACTCCTTGGGATTCAGACCCATGAAGTCCTTGACTGTTCCCGCTCTCTGCCGTGGCTCTACATGTGGTGGGACCACGGGACGTCCCTCAGAATGCTCCATGCTCTGGCGGAGTAGGGTAGTCTGCTCCTGATGGGTTGTTAGGAACCCCTGGATCAGTGTGAGCAGCTGGGTCCCGTCGAGAGTGACGGAAGCCTGGGTGGGTATAGTGATAGGGGGTGGTGGAAGTATCGGGTCCTGCTGGGACTGGGATGTGGAAGGTGGTATCTGGGTCTGTGGATCTGTGGAGTGGGGGAATGTGGTAGGTGGAGGTGTATCAGTCAACCGGTCAGCTGACTGGATATGGAGGGCCCCATTCTCGGGGGTGATATACTGGGACGAGCGAGTAAGCACCATCTAAATTACACGTAAAAGACTTATAAGGACTTATTTAAAGCAAGTAATCATATGCAAGAAAATCTAATTATAATAGCAAACATGTGATGTATTTCCTATGTTGCAATCCTAGCATTCCTCTAAGTGTTCTAAGCGTCTTTCCTAATGTTGTCTAATTACCTTAAGTTCCTAATTGCAGGCATGCTTGGTACAATAACGTAACCAAACAGTTTAGTCAGGACCTGCATGGGCCACCACTAAAAATATGTCACGACCCGCTACCCAAATTGTTGGGCCAGGCCGAGTCATGCCCAGCCTACGTTGAGATAAAACGTAGTAAGCTATTCTAAAGACAACAGGATAAGACTAAATGTGCTAACAGTTCTATAAGTGAAGAAGAAACATAAATGCTCCAAACACAAAAGTCGTCGTATACAGTAAAATGTCCAAGTACAAGTAGACTGAAATATAAAACTGGATACATGTCCAGTTACAAAATGATATAGTCTAATACATGTCTACTCTCAAAAGTCTAAGTAAACAAAAGACAACTAGGCGAGGTTCCCCGCAGGAACATCCTCGTAAAGCAGAGCCGGGTCCTCGGCGGTAACTCCATAGTATGAGTCGCAGAGTAACTCCTCCTCAGTAAGGACACCTACAACGTTATCCTGTCAGGACGGGAGCAAGCACTAAATCTAGCAAACTAGCATATGAAACATGGAAATGAACATGAGAATGAACATATGAGAAATAACTGGAAAGCATGGCATCACATAGTCTATCGTGGCAAGGACACATATGTCATAGAGACAGATGTATATGTAATGTTTAAAACTGTAGCAGGTACGTGATCGGTCAATAGATGTACAATGTGCTGGGGGCACATAATGAAATATACTTCCGTACAAGTGAAACGACGACAGATGTACATACGTACAAATCCGCGTTGAGATAAAGCATACGACAAGGTATACATATAAAATGTCAACCTTGCTCGGTACATACGTACGGAAGAAGGGGGCATAATCACGTACACTACTAACAGTTTCCCCATAACCCATATTCTAATCATGTGAGAGATACATCAAGAATGTTCTAAGCATGGTAGTAACTGGAAGTGCAACATGTAGAGATCTAACTTGCTACCCCAAGGATCAGCATATAACATGGTGGGGTTTACAGTTCATTTATGTGACAATATGTAAAGTTCGTAGAAAGTACTTGCCTCTAGCAAAGCAAAACAAGACAAGCTACGATAACAGTGCTATGGATGTCCAGTAACTCGTCGCTGTAGAAGTAAAATATAATAACTTAGTTCTACACTAAGCTAAATTACTAGGACACTAATTGGTGCGACACGACTTGTGACTGGGCACCTAGCCAAAATGATGACTTGGTATATGAGACCCATGTGGGGTGACACACTATGTTAACTAACTTTCTAGGGTCTTTACACTAGTGAGGGATGGGGTTCAATACGACTAAAACTCCAAATAACACAAAAAGCTACAAGTCGTAATTAATCAATAAATAAATCAAAAGGTCATTGTGTTCTAACAATTTTAGAGATAGGCAAAAAGCCTAGTTTTTCTTAAAGTAAAGTACTAAAGTGATCCTTATTAATCATAGAAATTTATTATAATTTTTCTGGAATTTATTATCCAGTACAAATATTTTATAAAAATCAGTTTTCCTAAGTATACAGAAAGTGGGTTTTGGTTTCATATGCCAAACTAGTGGCAAAACAGTAAATTAAATACTACAAAAATTATACTAAATTAGCTAACTTAACTAAGTATCTAAAAACTATTTTTCTATAATTTTAGCAATACTTTAAGTATTTTTAGAAAATCAAAAACAGCAATGCACACAATAATTAATTATCTGCGTATTTTGTCCATGTATATAATTTGAACCAAAGTTCAAATACAGGACCCAAGGCCATGAATCAAGTCCAATATGACTTGTACAGGTCTTGAATGTGTGAAAACACATTTGAGCCCAAATACCCATGCTAGGCTTGGACACCAAATGGTTGCAGTAATTTAAATACAATAAAAATACAGTTTGGTAATAGTTAAAATAAATATTATTATTTTAATAAGGTAAAGTTATGCATATAGAAAATATAACTACCTATGTTTTATAAGTACATATACATATATGTAAGGAAAAATACGTAATTTATAAGGTATATATATATATGTATAAATATATATACATATATAGGAAAATACTTCACAATAGAGTGTATATATATATTAATATATATATACATGAAAATATATACATATACATACATATATGAATATATATATAAATACAAACATATTTATATAAAATTTTACTAATTATAAAATATATACATATATATAAAATACTGTAAAAAAAATAGTATATACACATATATATATATACTAATATATATATATACATATATATATAAATATATATATATATAACTGAAAAAAGAAAAAGAAAAAGAAAAGAAAAAGAAAAAGAAAAGAAGACAGAAAGGAGGGGCTCGAACTCGAGCTGCGCAGGGGGGGGATGTTTAATCGGGTCGGGCTGGCCAGGGGGTCAGCCCGAGCTCAGTGTTAGGGTCAGAGGTTAGGTTAGTTTTATTAGGTTAGAATTAAATAACATGAAAAAAAATAATAAAACTCGACCCTGTGTCCGGACAGTTTGGGACACAGAGTCAGTGTGTCCGTGCTATGCACGACACGCACGAGCGTCCATCTACGAGTCCGAGTATGGGACGAGGGTCCCTGTGTCCTGGCGAACCACATACGTGGGTTCGAGACACGTACGACACGGTTTGAGTCATGCTACTCACGTGTCCGATTTGGGGAGGGGGTTTCGAACGAGCTGGACGGCGGTGGAGGCGTCGGCGTCGCGGCGCTTCGGTGGCGCTGGGCGCGTCTCGTCAAGGCGAACGTAGGGGTGGTGGTGGTTTGCTGTGAGGGTTTGTGTAGGGGTGGGGGTGGTGATCGTCGGAGTTAGGGTTCCGACGAGAAAGAGTGGGGAAGAAGGGGAGTTTGCGGTGGTCGTGGTGGTCGATTAGGGTTAGGGTTGAGTCTGGGGAGAGGAGGGGAGTTTAAATAGGGGTTCAAGGTCGGTCGGGGAGCTGTGTGCTGGCCGAAAATGGCGGGGGCAGTCGCCGGTCAGCCGTCGGTCGTCGGGCAGGGGGTAGGTTTAGGATTTGCAAAACAAACCCTAGAGTTTAGGAAATTGCATAAAGGTCCCCGCAGTGTTTATGTGCAAAAAAAATTTGCACATAACAATTGGGAAATTGCAAACCAATATATTAACAAATCTAATAATTACAAAACAGTATTAAAACAATTCTAATAATTGCAAATTGATATTAAAACATTTAAATAAATTACAAATTGATATTTTTGTATTTTAAAACCCATTTAAAATCATTTAAAAATTCTAAAAAAATTCCTAAAAATTCCTAATAATTATTTAAGGCTATAATTAACATTAAAAATTAATTAGCACTAATTAAAAATAATTTGAAAATCAGGGGCTTACAGTACGCAGCTCCCCTGCGTACGTGCTTTTACGCGTACGATGCTCCCTTGCGTGCGTGCTCTTGCGCGTACGCTGCACCCTGACCCCTTGCTTAACCTATTGGCTCTTGGAGTATTGGTTTTATTTCTCGATTTGGTTTCTCTTTGTGGATTGGGTTTTCCTGAGATCTGTTCAACACAGCACGACTATCTTGACCCGACACGGCCTAACACGGTTTTCAAGTAATTGTTTATGACTAGTACGGTTTTCGGGATTTTCTGTGGATTATGATCCTGGTATTCTCTGATCTCCTTGCTAGTGACCCAGTGGGGTGCACACCTAACTTGTAACTTGTAATTAATCCTTATGACTTGATAACTTGATAGTGGCCCGTGGCGGCGCACTCCTGACTTGTAGCATGACTTGATAACTTAATGATGTTGCGACGGCTAACTTAACTTGACCTGCCTTGACACCGTGGGTAGTTCTTTCTTGCTTGCTTGTTAAATCCACTTGTCCTGTCTTGCATCATGTCTAGAATGGAACTCCTGAGTACCACGGTCAGGAGCACCTACTAAAATAGATTAAGGTTAATAACTAGAATAATTCAGTAGTCATAAAGAGATGACACAGCTACAGGTAATCCCGTTACCTGGACGCTCTTGGGATTTGTAGCCTGCCGACGAGTAGGACGCATTTCCAACACACTGTCATGTGTTGCACCTTCTAAGTCACCTAAGGGTACATGCGTTTCCTGGACGATGTACCCACCTGAATTCAACCCCTAATTTTCGACCTGGGTAACCTGGATGTTCTGCAGGGCTTGTGGCTGTGGAACAATCTCACTGCATCTTGTTAGTAATTAGGCCTGTGATAACCCTAGTTAGTTAAAGTAGTAAGCCGTAGTAGCTGCTTGGCCGTGATTGATTGAATGAGGTATAACTAGTCTAACCATGTCTTGATCCAGTACAAGATTGCTCCCTGTCTTGATTTCTTGCATTATTATCTTGCCGATAAATGGTGGGAAACCAAGTTCTGTTCAGATGAAGGGTTACAACCCCGGTCCTTGTTTGGTTTACGGGTTGTAACCTGGCTATCGGAATAGTTCCATGGTTATCTCGTCGTATATTACCCTGCCATGTTTTCGTAAATTCTAGTTTTAATATTAGATTTTCTTGTGCTGATTGCTGGCTTTTGTTCTTATTTCGTGGCCCCCTTGTTGCACTTGCTCTTTCTGGGGTTGACCCAGCTGGTTTTGTGTGGCCAGATTTCGGAGCAGCTCCCGAGGATCTACCAAGCTTCCAGCCCAATGGTGACAACTAGACGAAATATGTCACCCTCACTTTTCCCAGTTAGGGGTAAAATGGTAATTTTTTATTTTATAATATTTTTGGGAATTTTATTTCATGAATATTATTATTTAATTATTATAGGAGTCGGGTTCGAATTTCATCGCATTCCGAGTTAATTCGGGACCCGGTGAATTTCGACTTGAGCTGTATTTAGCCTGTTAGCTAACCATGGCCCACCACACTAAATTTTATGGTTTAAGATTTTGGACTAGTTCCCCATGAGTAATTTAGTTTAATTATGATTTTTATTTATTTTTAGCAACTTCCTAACCTAATTTGGATTTAATTTAAACATTGGCTTAGGGAGGGGCAAACTTGTAATTACAAGTGCCCCTCACCCACACCCATGCCATGCTTGGCCGGCCACCTATAGCCCCCCCCCCCCCCCCCCCCTCTTTCTTCTCCACTAAGCTACTCTCTCTCTCTCTCTCTTTCAATTTCATTTTCTTCCCAAAGCTTTCTTCCTCCAACAATTTCCTTTTAGGTATGTTTCTAATTTCTAATTTAATTCTCTTTTGCATATAGTTCATTCACATTAAATGGAGAGGAGAAGATTCTCTACCATTTGCCCACAAATTTGTAGGTTTTCCATAGAAAAATAGGTTAATGATTTATTAGGATTTAATCATTTTGAGAGTGATATATATATATATATATATATATATATATATATATATATATATATATACATATATATATATATATATATATATATATATACATGTGTATTTATGTGTGTGTATTTATATATGTATTTGTGTGTGTGTGTGTAGAGGAGAGTGATATTTGTGTCATGGGGATGGTGGTGTTGTGAGAGTGGTGTGTTTGTGTTGTGTGAGGATGTGTGTGTGTGTTTATATATATATATATATATATATATATATATATATATATATATATATATATATATATATATATATATATATATATATATATATATAGTTATAGTTATAGTTATATGAGTGTATTTATATATATATAGATATGAGTGTATTTATATATATATATATGGATGTGTGTATATGGATGTGTGTGTGTTATATATATATTTAGAGGGATGGATAGATATCTAGATAGATATCTAGTTATATATATATATATATATAGATATATATATATATATATATATATATATATATATATATATATATATATATATATATATATATATATATATATATATGAAGTGTATATATATAGGAAGAAGTAAAGGAGATGAAAAGAAGAAGAAGAAGAAGGGCAGCCACAGCAGCAGCTGTGCTACAGTAGCAGCCGCAGGCAAGTGCTGCTGCCAGGAAGAAATCCCCCTCCCCCTATGGCCTTTAAGCCTAATAAACCCCCTCTTCACCTATGTATATATGTATATATATATATATATATATATATATATATATATATATATATATATATATATATATATATATATATATATATATATATATATATATATATATATATATATATATATATGTATTATATATGGTTAGAATCGTAGAGAAGAGTAGAAGAAGATTATGGAATGAGAAGTTAGGAAAGAACTAGAGGTTAGAAGAAAAGATTGGAAGAAGTTGGAAGAATAGGAAGAAAAGCTAGAATAGGAAAAAGGAAAAAAACCGAGTTAGAGGGCGAAACGGAGCTCGGAGTATCCGATTCAGTTGAAACTTGGCGTGGGGCATGAATACGTGATTTAGATTTTGCGGGTAGGCTTCCGGGTGGAAATCGGAGTCGTAGGGCGCCCGTATCGCGCCGTATCGGTGCGTATCTTGAAATATTCAAGATTTTGACAACGGGCCGTATCATGGACCGAATGTCCACGTTACCTAGTTATTTTGATAGATATTATATGTATAGGCTAGTACCTTACTACCCTAGGGAGCTCGGGTCAAAATACCAAGCGTAGGTAGGCTAACTGGATAGTTGCCGAAGCTAGAATTTTACCCTTTTTAAGAGTAAAATAGGATATTGGCCTACGGCCAAGATATGAGTTTCAAAGTCCAAGATGGACTTGGATATGGGTTGTAGTGGTTAGTAATAGTTAGAAATAGTCGTCTAGACCTAGTCTTGGCCTCGGTTGACCACGGTTGACTTTTTGGACCAAAAGTCAACTATGGGTCAACGCTTTACCCAAATTAGTCCCAATTTTCATTAGACTTGTATAGTTGACCAAAAGTCAACTATTAGTCACCATTGACCTAGAGTTGACCAGGGTTGACCTAGAGTTGACCAGAGTTGACCAGGGTTGACCAGTTGACCAAAAGTCAACTGTAGGCCAACTCTTGACCCCCGTTTGACTTTCTTCGACTTGTTTTGACCCGTGATGACTGGTATGACCTAGGATTGACTTGGTTAGGCTTAGATTGACTTGATATAACTTGATTTGACCTAGATTGACTTGACAGGACTTAGTGTGACTCAGTGAGACCTAGTTTGACCTAGATTGCATATCATTCATTGTAAATCATTCCTAAACTTGTTTAAACCTAAATTAACTTACAGTATCTCATATTTAGGTCTTCTGATACCGCTCTGAGCATTGATATACCATACATCTCAGGACAGCAGGCGAGTACATTCACTGATAGTTTTTATTGTCTTGATATTTGCTATATCCGATTCAGTCGTAATGTCTTACTTGATTCTCAGACACGATAGTTCACGGACTAGTATTGTCGGATTCCTGTCATGAGATGTCATTCCTGGATTCTTGGGATACTGGTACTTGCTTAGTCTTGATTCTCGTACTTGTATTGACGTCGATTCCTGAAGAGAACTTGCTCCCCTCTTTGGAAATCCCGCGTCATGACGGGCTATGTCCGGATCCGTATACTATTCGGGGAATGTGGAATATTATAGATAGTGTGATCAATGCCCACCTTGAGTTACTACTTGTATCATAGCTATACCCTCACCACACGATGGGTATAGCCTGACCTGTGCTACTACTTGCTCCATAGCTTACCATCCCGGCCGGGCCGAGTCCACGTACTTGTAGCCGGTCGGCTGGAAGCCTGATTCTTGACCCATACCGATCACATTAGACTATAATGTTCGAGGCACATTTATATTTACTTTTCCTGTCATATATCCTGTTCTGTTCTATATTCAGTACTTTCTCACCATGCATGATATACAGTTACTCACATGCTCTATATGCCTTTATATTGTACCTTGTTTTGGAGACTAAGTTCTGCTCGGGAGAAGAGTTACAACCCCGGTCCTTGTTTGGTTTAAGGGTTGTAACTCGGCTTCCGAACGGTTCCCAAGTCTTCATATATCTTTGTCTTGTAGTTCATTATACTGTCTCTTATAGAACTTGTCAATTCACATAGAACTGCTGTTAGTGTTTGTACTTGCTCATTTTTCTGACAGGATACCGTTATGATATATTACAGATGATTCTGATGCGGACTGCTCGACCTATTATGGGCTCGAGTCAGATGGTGTAGCCTTAGATCGTGGCCTTATAGTGGAGCCACTAGATTTTGTACTTCCAGAGTAGTGTAGGTTAGCTAGGTTTGACTGGACTGCGATCCAGCTAGCTTATCAGACTGTAGTTTCTATATTCTATTTTGATACTCTGGGATGTTGTATATATCTGGACTTGTATTAGACTGTGGACTTATTTTACTCTTCATCTATCATATGTCTTTCCTCTGACCTATCTACCTTAGTTTTATTCTGTGATTGAGACTGTATTGATATGTCACCTCCATTCGTAGAGTATATACTGTACAGGTACATTTTAACTGTTAGTCGTAGGTATTTACAGACGTTATATACAGCGTTCTACCGCCGATTCTGCGGCGTAGGCTGGACGTACCCACGTGCTCGTGCCCCTCATAAGGGTGCGGGTCGTGACAAAACCCGAGCCAAGAGTGGGTTTTCCTTTTTGCCTTGTCCACTTCATTGTAAAATTATTCTTTTGAGGCATTTAGCCGGCGAGCACCTGTTAGCTCGATGCACTTTTTACTTACTATCTGCCTACGGGCTGTATACATGATTAACAAATCCTAGGGTTGATCATGTACGACTAAACTCTTGCTAGTCCTAACATTTTGTAACGACTAGCTTCATGATCAGCTGAATATGTAATATTGGGACGCCTTATTATTGTATATTTAATGATCATACATCTTGCGACCTTACTTACTTGCTTGTGATTGAGACATTAGGCTTCACTACCAAAATAAGTCATATTACCGACAAAATTAGCGACGTTTTAAGAAAACGTCGCAGGGAAAAAATAATTTAGCGATGTTTTTTTATTACGTCGCAAAACGTCGTTATTAGCGACGGACAGCAACGTTCTGCGACGTATTTAAACTACGTTTGCGTTTTTAAACAGATAACGTCGCGTATAAGTAGGTAAACGTCGCTAATATTAGTGATATTAGCGACGTTTACCGACGTATATGTTAATTCATCGCTAATATCATTTATTCTAGCGACGTTTACCGACGTTTTTGTGTGACGTCGCTAACTTGTAAATATAGGTCAGGTTCGATTTTTATTCCCCCCATTATTTTCCCCCCAATTATTTCCTTCCCCCCCGACCCCGAGCCGGCTTCCCCCACCCCCTCGGCCCCCGACCCCCACCGACCTTCGGTGACCGTCGCTCTTCTCCTCCGGAGACCGTCGACCCCCTCCTCCCCCTCCACCGCCGCTCACCCTCCACCGCCGCTCCCCCTCGCCGTTCGCCAGAGCCAGCTCGACCGCCGCTCCCCCTCGCCGTCGTCGCTCCCCCTCGTCGTCACGGTCAGGTAAACCCTAACTCTAACCGGCTCGACACCTCAACACGAGCCTGTGCACGTTTCTTGTTTGGACACCTCGTGTCTAGTTTGCTAGACACGAGACACCCCCCTGACATATGTATAAACCTTGTGCACACATTAATTGATATGAATTTGGGTTTTTGATTCGAATTGAGGGTTCTTCACATATTTTCTGAAACTGTCCAGTTTGAGCATTTTCTAAAATCTTTTAAGTAAATTAAATTGTTAAATAATGTAGATTCATGATGTTTAAGATGTATACAATATCTGAGATGTTAGTTTACATGGCCGAGGTTCATGGAATGCAAGTTTGGGTTGTATTTATTCAAATTTGGGTTCGAAAAAGGGATTTTCTGATACATGTATTGTTCTTTGTATTTTCAAGAGTAAAATTGATAATTAAGATGCTAATTCATATAATGTAATGTTATTTACTGTAGGACATTGAAACTGAGTAACTGCCCTCTATATTGTTCAGTCCCCTTTCTTAGTTGTTCAGTCGACTTCTAGGTAGGTAAAGGCCACTTCTTAGATGTATCATTTGATGGAAGGGAGAGGGGCATAAGTGTTCAGTCCTTGTTCAACTTATGAACATGTATCAGTTCCAAAGTTACTAGTATCAGCCATAGTCAACCATATTATCTTTTAGATTAGGATTTGAACCCATATTCAGTCAAACCCTTCTCATCCTTGTTCAGTCCTTGAACTTAAACCAATCCTTGAATGTGAAGTCTAGTATATATATTTGATTAGCTTTGTATATATATGTGTATCTCGATTTGTGTTTGGTTGCAGTGGTTAGGATTTAGTTATATATTGGGTTACCTAAGGGTTGAGTTCAGAGTTTAGAGTGGAGTGTGAAGAGGGAAAGTTAGAATGTGACATTGAGAGTTCACAAAGATGGTAGGGTGCATCAGATTTGATAAAAGAAGGGAGTGATGGCTATATATCGATTGTATCTATAAAGGTTGTATATATAAAGGATAGTATAGTGACTTATGGTAAGTTAAAGATTGTGGGTTCAGTCTAAGAAATTAGTCTTAGTGTGTAGAGTAGTATGTAGAGGAGTATGGCTACTAGTGATATATAGATATGTAGGTCCATGTGTATCTGTATCGGACTATCGCTATCGGTATCGAACTATCGCTATCGGTATCGGACTATCGCTATCGGTATCGAACTATCGGTATCGATCGAACTATCGGTATCGGACTATCGCTATCGGTATCGGACTATCGCTATCAGTATCGACCGTATATACGGTCTACCTAACCTATATACTGATACTAATTTGATACTCTCTGATATTAAGTACATCCGGCTTACTAGCTAGCGGATCCACCAGTTACATGATTATATACTAATTATGTTTATATAAAGTATGCATGTATAATAGTAGGTAATGATATGCAAAACTGAAAAGATAAATGCAATGCATGTATATAAAGTGTGTAGATAGTCAAACCCTTCTCATCCTTCTTTTATTTTATATTGACTTCCATGATATGACAGCTCCTCAAAAAAAAGAATCCTCTACTAGACATCGCACTCTCCTTTTCAGAACATCAACTAGTATTACTACCTTGATGTATATATAAAGTATGCATGTATAATAGTAGGTAATGATATGCAAACTGAAAAGATAAATGCAATGCATGAATGAATGGATGAAAAGATAAATACAATCCATCGGAAAAGCTTTGACACTTGCATATCATTCACTACCTTGATGTATCTATCTTACAGAATTATGGAGCTGAATTACTATCTGCGGAATCGTACTTGGATGTACAACCGTCATCCTGATGACATGTACGGTGTGCGGGATGAATTCATAGAGGGTGTACACCAGTTCCTGCAGTTTGCCAAGGCGTTCCCTCAGTACATGGACGGTACCAAAATTAAGTGTCCGTGTGTGAGATGTCGCAACTTGAAATATCATCCAGAAGTGGATGTCACGTATCATTTGTACTCGAAGGGTTTCACGCCGAATTACTATCAGTGGAGCGAGCACGGAGAACTTGTGTCTTTAGCATCGGAGTACGAGCCTTATGTGGATGTCCACAACAACGCTCCTTACGACGATGGGTTGGTGAACATGGTTTTTGACGCGGCCGGACCTAGTTTTGATCCGGATGATCATGATGCACCTGAGGAGGCACCGAACCCCGATGCTGCACAGTTCATGGAGTTGCTGGAGAATGCAAGGACTCCATTATATCCTGGTTGTGAGGATCATTCACCGTTGGAGGTGGTTACAAGATTGTTGAGCATCAAGTCCGATTTTAACATGTCGCAAGATTGCTACAACCGTATTATGGAGTTGCTTATAGAAATATTGCCTGAGGGTGCGAAGTTGCCTAAAGACTTCTACCGGTCTAAGAGGATGGTTAGATCGCTCTGGATGGGATATGAAAAAATCGATGCCTGTCGCAATGGGTGCATGTTGTACTACAAAGACGACAAGGATGAAGACGCCTACAGATTTTGTGGTGTCGATCGCTACAGGAAGCCTACCTCTTCGATGCACTACTTGCCGTTGACGCCGCGTTTGCAGCGGTTGTTTATGGTGAAGGAAACTGCAGAAAACATGAGTTGGCATAAGCGGAATATACCGAAGGAGTGTTGGATCACCCATCTGATGGAGAAGCATGGAAGCACTTTGATCGAGAGTATCCAAATTTTGCTTCTGATCCGCGTAATGTTAGATTGGGTCTCTGCTCTGACGGTTTTACCCCATTCGGACTTTCGGGATCCCAGTATTCGTGTTGGCCTGTGATCGTCACCCCGTACAATCTACCGCCTTGGATGTGCATGAAGACTCCATATATGTTCCTCACCGTTATTATCCCAGGTCCGAACAATCCAAAAAGGAACATCGATGTTTATTTACAGCCATTGATTGATGAGTTGAATCAGTTGTGGGAAGTAGGTTCCAACACGTACGATGTATCTAGAAAACAAAATTTTCAGATACGGGCAGCACTTATGTGGACCATCAACGACTTTCCGGCCTATGGAATGTTATCTGGATGGAGCACGCATGGTCGTCTTTCATGTCCGTGTTGCATGGACGACACTAAGGCTTTCCGTTTGAAATACGGAGGCAAACCGTGCTTCTTCGATTGTCATCGACAATTCCTGCCGAAGGATCATCCGTACCGGAGGAACATGAATGCTTTTCGTGCTGGCGTTGTGGAGAAGGGTGATCCACCGACAAGGTGGTGCGAAGCCACGATATGGGAGGAGGTTAGAGATTTACCAAGTGCTATTGAGCAGCCTGCTACGGGCTACAAGTGTGACAGATTTGGTCGCACTCATAACTGGACGAAGAGGAGTATATTCTGGGATCTGCCATACTGGAGCACCAATCTGATTAGACATAACCTTGATGTCATGCATATCGAGAAGAATGTGTTTGACAACATAATTAATACTGTAATGGACGTAAAGGGGAAGACGAAAGACAATCCTAAGGCTAGATTGGACTTGAAAGAAATATGTAGACGTCCTGCATTGCATTTGATAGAGGACGGGAATGGGAAGTTGAAGCAGCCTAAGGCAATTTTCTCACTGGAGAAGGAGGATAAAGTGAGGCTTTGTAGGTGGATTCAAGGTCTGAAATTTCCAGATGGGTATGTTTCAAACTTGAGAAGATGCGTCGACCTCAAGGAGAACAAACTGACAGGTATGAAGAGCCATGATTGTCACGTATTCATGGAGCGGTTAATTCCGATTGCATTTCGGGAATTCTTACCGCAGGCAGTTTGGGATCCATTGACGGAGCTTAGCATATTCTTCAGGGACCTTTGTTCTAAGAAATTGCTCGTTGATCGTCTAGAAAAGCAAGAGAAGGACATTGCGGTAACACTGTGCAAGCTAGAGAGGGTGTTTCCTCCTGGATTCTTCGACTCTATGGAGCATTTGCCGATTCATCTTTCCTACGAGACACGTGTTGGTGGACCCGTCGAATATCGATGGATGTACCCGTTCGAGCGACATTTGAATCACCTAAAAAGAAAGGTAAAAAATAAGGCTCGGGTCGAGGGTTCTATTTGTGAAGCCTATATTCTCGAGGAGATTACAAATTTCTGCTCCTCCTATTTCAAACCTCATGTTGCTACGAATAGAACGAGGGCTCCGAGAAACGACGACGGATATCAAGAATTTAATGATGGAATACTGAAAGTATTCAATGCGTCCGGAAAGCCTTCGGAGAAAATGAAGAAGAGATATTTGAATGACGAAGAGCTAAGGGCTGCTCAGTTGTATGTATTACTCAATTGCGACGAGGATGAAGTGAAGAAGCTAGAGGGGTAAGTAAGGAATGATGAGTTTACGTCATCTCAATGTAATAGTATAAGCTAATATTATTGTACTAATCGTTCTAATGCTTCGTTGTTTTCCAGCACATATAATGATGAGTTGAGGCTGGTTAGACCCTACCTAATAGACGAAGCATTAGAACAAGAAATGAGACGTCATTTTCCTTCTTGGTTGAGCGAATATGTAAGCAGCTCGGTAATATTTACTGGCCTCTTCTAATGCAACTGCGCAATAAATAACTTATTATCTCTTCTTTGATATTCAGGTCGATCGTCTAATTTTACCCGAGATTGAATTAATTAGAACTCTTGCCAAGGGACCAATTACTTTTGTTAAAACATGGCCAAGTTATTGTGTCAATGGCTTTCGGTTCAAGTCGACAAATGCTCCGATCAGAGACAGCTTCCTGGATCTTGATTCCACGAAGAACAGTTGTTTGTGTATCAAGTCTTCGAACTACAAAGACGTCGATCCAGGAAATAATTTCTTTGGCATCTTGCGAGAGATTGTGGAGTTGTCATATAATTATGGCAGAGAACCTGCAAAGATTGTGTTGTTCAAGTGTGAATGGTTCGATCCGATTGAAAATCAAGGCTGGAAAATTGACAAGCATGGTCTTGTGGATATAAACTACAAGCGTAGATATCAAGGCTACGAACCGTTTGTCCTAGCAACTCAGGCTCAGCTCGTGTACTTCACAGCTTATCCGAGACGGGGAGCAACGAAGTCTGACTGGTGGGCAGTATGCAAGACTAAAGCTAGAGATACTTTGATGTTGATGAAAAAGCTTACCAGGAGGACGAGCTACCTTCTGTAACCAATATTGTCGATGTGGACTCCACGGAAGTTACGCATTACACGACACATAATATAGAAGATGTAGAATTATCCGAAGAGGAAGACGAAGCCGACGAAGGTGAAGACGAAAGTGAAGATGAGGAGGAAGAGGAAGATGGGGTCGAGGAAGACGAACAAGATGATTATTCTGAAGATGATTGAGAGAGATATACTTATCTGAACTTAGATGTTTCTTCTAGAATATATTATCTGGACTTAGATGTTTATTGTAGAATGTATCATCATATGTT